>LPNX010243518.1:25876-72647 GCA_001517045.1 Pseudotsuga menziesii | reverse complement strand
TATATCCTTAATGTAGAAGGAAGCATGACAATGATGTGGGTGGATATGTTATTGGGAAAGGGTGAAACCACATAAGCATACAATGCTTCTAATTTTTTTTTGTTTTTAATCCAAAAGAGCCCTTACCTAAGATAAATATAGAGAAGGTTTTGGAAGGCCTAGGGTATTGCATTTACGGTAAGGAAAACACACTGAGAGTGTTTATCACTTGTTCTTATCAATGATCATGCCACTTTGTTAAGAAAGTATGGGCATCTTTGAGAAGAATCATTGAGGGGAATTACAAATCGAAGAAGAATCAATAGAGGAATCTCTACGAATTTGGTTGGAGGACAATGACCTAAGAAAAAAAAGACAATTCTTTATTAGTATTTGTAATTTAAGCCATCTGGTTGGTGAGACATGTATTTTATACCATTGATGTATTTTTATAGTTTGAATTGAAATTCAATATTTATCCAACCAAACTTACTTATAACCCACGTTAAAATATAATAAAAGAATTTCTTAAACACGAAAAAAAAACCAAGTAAGACTTCAAAACCAACACATATATTTTACCTTTTTATCAATTTAATAACTGTCCACATAACATGGTGGGGCCCATATTTCTCCAATGAAATTTCTAATCAACCTGAAGATTAGAAACTTAATGAGGCATACGAAGGCTCTAGTCCACTTCTCCTTTATATGCTTTGTTGTTATTCATTGGAAATGGGTCCATGCATGCCATCGAAATTAATTGATGTTCTCTTAATATGATGAGTGTTTTAAATAAATAGTAGTTTGATTTATATTTCATTTTCCACCTATACTATCTTATAAATTGAAAAGATCTCAAAACCCAAACAAGTGGAATAAGCAACAAAGTTGCTTAGTACCTGCCTCCTAAGAAGAGATTGAAAATATATAGCAATAGGATAATTTTGCTATAAAAATATATGATAAAACAAATGTATTTACAATTTGAAAGAAATTAAAACAAAAATGAATTAAAAAATGTCCATTTAAATACGATATAGGTTATTGAAATGTAGCATAAAACAAGCATATTCAAGCTTCCTTACATACTTCTAGTAATACTCTTGACTTATGTTATAAAAATATGCAAGTTTCTTTATAGACTAGCATAAATAGGAAATGAGAAATAATAGCTTATAAGATTATAAATTAATATCATACAAGTTCCATTATTCTTTGGTGTTGTTGTGTGAAAATTCTAAATTTTCTTAAGGCTAACTTCAAATTTTTTTTTTATGAAACTGTCTTTACCTTGCTTGAGCTTGAGTACATTATCAGTGAAACTTTGTAAACAAAACTAAAATTAAAATTCGTAAATTAAGTAAATTTTTATTTATGCTTAATTTTCTTCGATATAAAATGTGTTGGTTTTTTCAAAAGTTTCAGTTAACATTTTATCCTTCATTTAAAAAATATTTTATTATTATAAAAATCTACATTTTCGAATATAATTTTATTTATTGATAAATCATGCTTCAATTAATTATACTATTAAACTGTCGACTTTTTGTAACAAATTTATTTTAACCTATCTGCTTTTTGTAATAGAATTATAATAAATTCAATAATTTTGAACCTTTCATCAACAATTCTTTGCTTTCTGCCTGCAATATTCTAATATCGCATATTTGAGAAAGGGCACCTCAACCTTATCTAAAGGGAATAAGTTTGTAGTCCATTGAATATGAATGTTAACTTGGTCTTAGTTTAGTTTTTGTTTTTATAATGGTGAATCATATTATTTATGATGATATATACATTGGGTAAGAAACAGCTTTAAAAGTAAACTATTTATTGTTTTTTTATATATATTTTTCCAATTTATATTTTAATTAAGTTTTAATTATGTTTATAGATGTTTTTATTTGAGATTTGGAGTGGATTACCGAGTACTTTATGGATAAGGTTCATAGATGTTTTTGACTAGAGGAAGATTGATTATATGGCAGTCGTTAAAAATTCGGAGTAAACAGTTATAAAGAAAAGAATATAGAAAAGCGCTGTCACTATATATTTTCTTTAAGCTTGGTTTGATAACTAATTAATTGATATACACATAGAAATATAAACAACACAATTACAAGATGTAACAAGTAATGCAACAACCTATAAACAACAAGTAATCTCACATAGAAATATAAGTACCATAGCAACAAGTAATACATTGTTGCGAGTTTGAATGTTTCATAATTTCTTCAACTTTTAGCTTTAAACTATATACAATATTACAATAAATATTTCTAAGAGGCAGGTATAAGCAGCTTTGCTGCTATTTTCACTTGTTATTATTATTATTATTATTTTGAAGATAAATGTAAACATAATAAATCAACATTTGCAATTGATACAACAGTTGTGGAATATATTATTATTTATTTAAAGGTGTTAAGATTCAATAGTCAGCAATGATTATGTCTTAACAATCATTGCTTTGTGGTAGGCTCATGATTGCTGGTAGGTTTTTTGACCTGAGTTTAAAAAACATGTACAGTCAAGCCATTCAAAGGACCAATAGCAATGTCAATCTTTGACTTAGTTGTTGGTCCTTTGGATGGCTTGAACATGTTTTGTTAAGGATGGCTGGTCTTTAAGGGTTGGATGAAGATGATGTCAAAATGCAAAGATTCGACAACCAATAAATTAGTTGACAATTGGATCTAAAGGTGCTAAGATCCAACAGCCAACAATAACTTTATTATAACAATCATTACTTTATCACACATTGATTAATAATAGCCTTATATATATTATAATATTCCTATTAATTTAGTTGTAAATGCAATTAAAACTTTATATTAAATCTTTATTGTAATATTTCAGTTAATTAAAACTTTATGTTGAATCTTTATGAATAGAAAAATATTATTTTTTAAATATATCAACTTTTTTTTAAAATTTTAAATTTGACATGGCTAACAAAATTTTTGAAAAGTTAAATTTTTTTTAATGTATTTTAATATTAATTAATTATTTATTTTTATTAACCACAAACTTTGCATGGTTTAAATAACATTGGTCACTAAAATAAATTAATAAAAATAATAAACAATAAAATATAAATGCCACGTACTTACTTGCTGCGGTATTTGCAATGATTTAACTACTTAATTCTCTCGTACCAAATTTTAGAACTTATAAAAAAAAATAACTTATTGAACCACACGGTGTACTAGTACTTGGATTTTGAGGACGTTTTGCTTGTTTTGGGTATTTTTTCTACATATATCTCTAAATATTTTGGGAAAACCTTATCAAACTGACAAATACTTATTTTTGAGTTTTAGCGATTTCTATAAGTCATCATTAATTTATTTTTTTAGTTTTTGAAAAAACTGAATTTTGAAACATGTTCCCAAACCCAAATTTTAATTGCAGGTAATATAAATGCAGTTGAGTGAATATTGTAGAATATTGATGTGTGTCAATTATTAGTTTGTGTTATTTTTATAAATAATTTTGTTAAATTTTTGTTAAATATATGATAAAAATTAATTTATTCATTACTTAAATTTTTTAATAATAATTTATTAATGAAAAAATTCTACCTAAAAATAACACTTTCAATTGGAACTATAGCATTGACAAAAGGATTAATGGAAGGTGGATAGCTTATTTTGGTCTTGAAAATAAGTGTAAATCAATCAATCTTGTCATGTGGAATAAAAATAAGTCCCTCTTTGAAACTCTTGCTATCCATGTTATCTTGTATGGTTGTGAAGTATGGGGTTCAACATTTCTAGAGAATCTTGGAGGAAGATTAAGCAAATCCAGAAGCAGTTTATAACTTATAACCTCAAAATTAAAAGCAATACGCTTTATCATATTCTCCTCATAGAAGTGGGTCTTTCCCTCATCGAGAGCATGGCTATGACTAAGTACCCGATGTACAAGCATAAGATAAATAACATTGGAAATGAGAGACTTCTTAAAATTGCTTTAAACTCAAGTCAAAACCAACTACACCTCAAGCGGCGTTGGTGTAAAGATACCATGGCTTTGTGTAACATCTCCAAAATTATGTAAAATAAATAAAAAATTAATATATGCCAATCTGTAAATTCCTAGGAAGATAATACATGAGATGTTATGTTTTAATAGTCGTTACAACCAAATAAATGTGTCTTAAATCTCACTGCAAGGTATGAAGGATAAAATTTGACTCATACGACCTTCAAAACTATGTTTAGTGTTTTAAAACAAAATGACCTTTTTGCGACAACATTTTGGTGCAACGTAATGTTATAATGACACTACTTACTTGTTAATAATGTAACTTTTATTTTCTGTTGGCTCAATTTGTTGTGGATGTTGTTTATGTTCTTTTCAGCCATTGACCCTACCTATATGTTAGGGAAAGGGATCACAGGTCTTACTTAGTTATTACGGCTAACAAAAAACCTATGTTTCCTTTTGCAGGTGTTGATTTTGAAGAGCCTACAACCACCTAGCTAAGCAAAATCCTAAGCTAGGTAAACCCATCACTCCTAAGCAAAATATAAGTACTTTTTCATAAGGAAACAAGCTTACCTTATCTTAAAATTCAACATGCAAACATAACCTAAGGTGTTAAGGTCTCGCACAAGGAAAGGTAGTGGAATTATGGTATGGTGGTAAGATTTGACCTATGCTGCATTAAAGGGATCACGTGATAGTTTACAGATAACAGCTGGGAAAAAATACTTGTTGAACTCATAAACCCTAGGGTTTAATGTGCCTCGAAAACAATGTTTATTTTTGTCATTGATACTTTTTATTTGCACTTGTTTAATTCGGTTTTCTGCACAGCTTCGACCACCCTTTGTATGTATCTCTATGGTGTAATTGCTTGGTGGAAGAGCCGAGGTGCTCAGCCCTCGACACCCTTCACCCTTGTCTGCAAATTTGATGCTCGTTTGCGTGGTTCTGGTTATACGCTGGTGACTAGATTTTTGCTACGAATATTTTCAAAAGGTAAGTTCTATCTCTAGTCTTGAATTTCTCATTCTTCTACTGTCAGTTACTTTTATGTTTCATATAGTGACATGTGTAATATTTATGTGCAGAGGCTCTTGAGGAAGGGTTGTTGCACTTAGCTTTTGGATGAACGTTCTGTGGATAACAAATTATAGTCCAAGTAAGAGTTGTTACCTCGCTTTTTTGTGGCCCTGTGACTTGTGGCACTGTGCTTTGACCTTCATTTTCATGGCATGGACTCGGAATCCATCTCTGAGTTTTTCTTTTGTGGCATGAAAGTGGTAATTTTCTTTGGTATAGCCATGAGGCATTTACATTTGAATTGTAAAGAAACTCTTCTACCGCGGATTCGAAGTGACTGTGCAATGCTTTCTTAGTGTAAATAGGGATAGGGTTTATGTTTTTGATAGGGTGTTTGAAAAGTCTTATAAGTGTCGCTCCAAAATGTAAATGTTTTCTTTCTCTAAAAAGAAACTCATGAGGGATTTTGTTAATAAACTTACATGGTCATGTTTTCATTTAACAGTTTGTAGCTTCATTTTCTATATAATCTATTTACAGGTCGAGAGGCCGTGAATATTTATCCAGCATTTCAAAGTTTCTGAAATTAGTTCGGGTTTATACTGCTAGGGCCATGAGGCTATTACTTTGTTGTTTAAAGAAAAGATGAGGCCTTTGTAATCTTGTTAACTCGTTCAACAAAAGTCATTATTTGTTTGTTTTGTAAAATTTATTGTTTATTTCTAAGTTATGAACCGTAATGATGATTGTGACTTCCTTCTTTTAGGGTTTTTACCGCATATTTTAAATTAATGGATACTATAACACCATCAACTTGCAACAAGGATTGTGGCATTTAGAATTGTACGTTTGAACTAAATACTTGTAAAGAAAAAGTTTGGCCATAGAGCCTCTGTGTTTATAGTTTTATTTTTCTTCAACTGAATATCCTTGGCAGGATTCGAGCCGGTGACTTATTACCTATTTTTAAATACTTAGTTTATAATAAAAATGTAGTCGAGGGTTTTGGGTCGCAAGGCCAAGGTATGCTAGTTGTGTTGTAGATTGAAAATACCATATATACACAATGTATATACATGCTGCAAGGCTATATCATATAAATTTATTCATTGGTTTTTGATTTTTTGTTTATTGTGTGATTTTTGATTTGCAAAGCCCTTTAATATATATATTTATATATATGTCCTTTGTTTTGGCGAGGGTCACAGATCGAAACCCTAGATTTGTTTAAATTTAGTACTATTTAGTTTACTTAAAAGAAATATAATTAGACTACAAATATCTCTGAGAATTTGTCCTTATAGTAATTACGATTGGATCGGTTTAGTATAGTTACTTACTCTTTTGTCATGTACAATATTATAATAATAATAATAATCTTTGTAATAATATTATGTAGAGTTTTTCTAGTCATGGTTCGATAAATGTTTTGAAACTTTATTATTTTAAACTCTACTTTAGCTGAAGGTTAACACTGATAATAAAAATATGATAGGATAAAACTAATATTCAATGAGAAGGGAAAAACATCGTTTATTATTTAAAGATTATTCTAATAGTAATGTTCGATCTAAAATAATTAAGTGATAAACTCCAAACTAACTAAAAATCATTGGAAAACAAGTACAACTTCCTTTTTCATAGTAACACAAAACATTTATCCTTAAACTTCTATAGATACTGAGCATACTTCATAAAAAAATATAGATATAGAATCAAATCACAGATAAATAACAAACAATTAGAACCTGGATAATTTGTAGAAGGGGAACAAACACCTAAAGGAGACTGTTCAACCCAACCGTCTCCTGAAGCAGCCAAGATTACTTGCTTAGGACCCCTGAGCCTGTTCACTGAACCATTGGGATGAATATTGTTGGATAATAGCACACACAGAACTCTCTACAACTTAGCACTCAATAGCAGATTTAACTCAGGAATTTCACTTTAGGTATCCCCTCATTGAATTCCTTGTGTGTCTAGCTTTTCAGTTTGATACCAAATTCACTTTAGCTATCCCCTCCTACTCAATTTGATGGTATTTATAAGATTTCTTAGGTCTTTGGACCGGTTTTCAAAATAAATGAGTCACCTGCTCAGTTCCTCCTCTCAAGGAACATGACCACAATTTTAGGTATTTTTCTTGCTGCAACAGCTAGAAAGTGAAATGCTAGTGCTGCCACTTATCAACCAGCCTTTTGCAACTACTCATTCCTCCTAGTGGGTTAGTGAACACTATTTCAATAGTCTCATTTGGATAGGTGTCTCTTCTATTTAATTATTTAAATAAATAAATATTCAATTACAATCATCCTTGACCAACTTGGTCATAAAAAATTTACAATAATTTTAACATAATGTTTTCTCAAATAAATAAAAATATTTATTTTTCAATTCTAGGGGGGTTACGAACACCCCCCCTTAAGTTCAACACTATCCTCGATGTTGCTTAAATTTATTCCGAGTCTTCCTAGAACAGAGCTGGATATGCCTCCCGCATATGGCTCCCTAATTCCCAGGTTGCTTCATCTGGACTGAGGTGTTTCCATTGCACTTCTACCTATCCAATGGTGCAATTCTGGAGAAAAATTTCCCTCTTGTCGAGAATACAGTCTGGTTCCGCTTAAAAATCTCCTTCGGGTTTTACCTGAATAACATTCCAGTTAATCACATGAGTAGCATCGTGCACATAAATTTTCAATATGGAAATACAGAAGAAATTATGTATTCTAAGATTAGGTGGCTAAGCTAACTAGTATGCCACTGGGCCAACTCTTGCCAATATTTTGAATGGTCCACAATACCTAGGTGCAAATTCAACACAACTTCCCAACTTAAATGAGCTCTTTTGGGGTTTTGCCTTAACAAATACATGCCCATGAACTTGGAATTCTTTTAGAGTTCTTTTAAGGTCTACATGACTCTTTTGTCTGTCTTGAGCAGTTTTCAAATTTCTTTGTACCTGTTTCATTGTTAGTTCCAGTTCTTTTAACAAGTTAGGTCCTAACATCAATCTGTCAAATGAATTACTCCATGTAATGAGAGTGTTACATTTCTTACCATATAATATTTCAAAAGGACTAAGTTTAGCTGAAGTTTGATAATGATTATTATACACAAATTCAACTAAGTGCAAATAATCTTCCATTTTCTTGGGATAGTCTCTAACATACATTCGTAACATGTCTTCTAGTACTTGATTAACTCTTTACGTTTGTCCATCCATTTGTGGATGGTAAGAAGTACTGAAATTCAATTTAGTATCTAGTCCTTTAAACAATGATTTTCAAAAGTTGCCAGTAAACTTAGGATCTCTATCATAAATTATTACCTTCAAAATTCCGTGCAACTGAAAAATTTCCTTCAGAAATATGTCAGCAATGTTAGCGGCTTTATGAGTTGTTTTGACAGGTATAAAGTGTGATTCCTTGCTTAGTTTGTCCACTACTACCATTATTGAATCATTTTGTTTCTTATTTTTAAGCAAACTAGTTATAAAATCAAGACTAAATGACTTCCCATTTCCAATTTGGAATTGGTAATGGTTGTCAAATACCTACTAGGTGTTGATGCTCAGCTTTAACTTGCTTATATTCTATACACCTAGCTATATATTCAGCAACTTCGTTCTTCATATTAAGCCAAAAATACTCTTTTATCAACATTGTTATCATCTTTTGATACCTTGGATGTCCATAATAAGGAATTTTATGTACTTCATTTAAAATCAACAATATAATTTCTGGTATGTTAGGCACATAAAGTCTGTTTTTATACAACATTAAGCCTTTTCATTTAAACTGTAATATGCATTTACATTTTTAGATTCATTCCGAGTTACCTTTTCTCTTAGATTTTGGTATTTTGTGTCCAGTTTTATCCCTTCTTCCAATTTATCATCTAATTATGTTTTATAACTGCTAATGGCAACTATAAAACATGTTATTACATTTTTGCTTAAGGCATCAACCACTTTATTTAACTTTCCTTTGATGTGTTTGATTTCAAAGTCATATTCTCTAAGGAAAGCTAACCATCTAACTTTTCTTACATTCATATTTTGTTGATCAAACAAATACTTCAAACTTATATTATCATACAGTAACAAAAATCTTTTACCTATTAGATGATGGGACCACAGTTTTAGGGCATGAATTATGGAAGCCAATTCTAAGTCATCCCAGACAAATCTTTTTCCCTTTTTCTGTGATGATGTTATGGGATTCACGATCTTCAAGAATCCTTCTATAAATTTCCTGTATAATAACCCGTTATTCCCATGAATGATCGTACACCAGTTACATCTTTGGGAACAGGTCAATCAATTATTTCTTTTATCTTATCCGGATCTATGGATATTCCTTCCTTGGATATCACATGACCTAGATATTGTATTTTATCTTTGTAAAATTCACATTTACTGAATTTAGCATATAGTTTATGTTCTCTCAGAACCTGTAGTATTATCTGCAAGTGTTCATCATGTTCTTCTTTCGTTTTTGAATAAATTAATATGTCATCTATGAATACAACTACAAATTTATCTAAGTATTTGCTTAAGACATTGTTCATTAAACACATAAAAGTTGTCGGAGCATTTTTTAGCCCAAAGGGCATTACCACAAATTCATAGTGTTTGTAACCAGTTCTGAAAGCGGTTTTAAAAATAACTCCGTCTTTAGTTCTGACTTGATTATATCCAGATCTCAAGTCTATTTTTTAAAATATTGTCGCTCTGCATAATTGATCAAACAAATCATCAATGCGGGGCAGAGGATATCTATTTTAAATTGTCATTTTGTTTAGTTGATAGTAGTCTATACATAGACGTAATGTACCATTTTTAATATCTTATTAATTAAAAATAACATAATCTCAAATGATAAATTTATTATTAAAATAAAACATTAAATATAAATATATAATGGTTTTTCTTTCTTATTTACTATTTTATTTTTTCAAAAAACTAATTTTTAATATCTTTATTAAATAATAAATAACACAATTGCAAATGATAAATTTACAAATAAACCATTAATTACTTTACTTGTATAATAAAATATTTATGTTTTTTCTCTATTTCTTTCTTCCTTAAAAAAATAAAAATGATTCAAATAAATATTATAGACCAGTAGAAAATGTTCACCAACATATATATATATATATATATATATATATATAATTCAAATTATTATAACTAATCAATCTAAAAGAAAAAGATATAATTTATTTATAATAAATGAAATATAACCCCGCCTCCAAAAAATACACCTTATCACTATTACCGGAGAACAAATATATCATAATTTTTAAATTATACAATTGGAAAATCAACGATTTTAACAATAGAGAATCATTTTAAATGTATTATTATTTGTAATAGCTTTCTTATAGCTTTGTCGAAGGAATATTTCTGTTTGCTCTAAAGCGGTTTTAAAGTCCTTTGATCTGATTGGAGAAGGTCTTGTTTGGAAGGTTGGAAATGGGGCAGTTGTTAGACTTTGTATTGATCCCTGGGTTTGTTGTAAGTGGAGGCATATACTACCTCTACTTTTGATTGAATTTTTACATAATCATGGATTCTACTATCTTAAAGATATTGTTAATCTTGGGTCTTGTACCTTTCTGGATCAATGATGACTTTTTTTGACTATGTTGCTTTAGTGGATGTACAGGGTGGATTGATTTTGAAGGGTTATATTCCTATTATGAAAGCCAACAATAGCATATTATCTAGAAATGATGACGAGATTATGTGGATCCTTTCTAAATATGGGAAATATAATCCTAATGATGGCTATACTCAGTTGTTCAAGGAAAATGATGGTTGAGTTAATTTGGTGGTGGAAAGTGGTATGGGAATTTAAGTGTCCTCTAAAGTCTAATATATTTATGTGGTTCTTACTCTCTAACAAAGCTTTAACATGGGATATCTTGTGCATAAAAGGTAGGGAAGGCCCTGGTAGATGCTACTTGTGTAGGGTGGCCGATGAATCTAATGTTCATTTGGGAGTGAACTGTATTTATACCAAAACAATTTGGTATGAGATTGAATGCAAGATTAATCTGAAACACTTATGGGTGGGTGATTATGCGAAGTTGTGTCTAAACAATTGGTGCTCCAATGAAGAATTGAAGGAGATTAGATCTCTTCCTTTAATTTTTTTGTAGTTTATATGGAAAGCTACAAATCTTTGCTTCTATGAGGATCAATTTTTATTTCCTTTACAAGTTTCTCTTTGGGACCTTGCATTCTATTCCCCAAGATCAAATTTTTATCAAAAACAAAATTGTTGTAGAGGAAACTATTGATAAATCTTTCCCTCGGGCTTATTTTGATGGTTCTCTTGTTGGGGATTCGAGAACTTGTGGTGCTGGAGGGATTATTTTATTTTCAGGAGATCACCGGGCCAAGTTTAAATCTAGTCTTGGTGAAGGCACTAATAACTTTGCTGAACTTTATGGTTTGAAGTTGCTCCTTAGATTGGCACATGATTTGCATTTAAATAAGCTTGAAGTCTTCGGTGATCCTCAGATCATCATTAATTGGGCTTCTGGACAGGATAGAATTCACAATGTGTAGTTGTCTCCTTTCTTGAATGAGGTTCTTAGATATTCTGAGAATTTGGAATTTCTGGAATTTAAGCATATTTATAGAGAAATGAATTTTTTGGTTGATGAATTAGCAAAAGTCGGTACTCTTTTGTAGGAAGTTTTTTGGCATATTATTGCAAACAAACTTTCTAAAATTTTTGAGTCCATTTTGACTTTCTAAGTTAAATTTTTGACATCTTGATGTCATTACTAGATTGTTTTCGGTTTATAAATTTAAGACATTGTATGGTTGCTTTGGTTATAGGACTGACAGGTAGTTGTTAATACAAATTTTTGGACAAGATTGTTCAATGTTATTTTTTGAGACATAGAATGTCTGAAACTCTGTGCGGAATTTCAATCTGCTACTTTGGAGCATGATATTGTAATTTTATATGGTTTTATGCTACATGAATGACTCTTCTTAGATGAAGACATCTTATAGGAGATTTGAAGAAACACTTCAGTTTTTTAAGTGATGGGAAATGCTGATAATATTTGATTCATCTTAAGAATGTAACCTTTTATTATGAATAGAAGTTTATGATTTTTTCCGTGGAAAAAAATTACTTGGATATAAAATATCCTAGTTACACCGATATGTGTTTACATATAGAATTTTGGGTGGACTTATGTAAATGCTTCTCCTATATTGCACGAGGATGAGACAAGTGTCTCTTCGGATTGATTTTATGGAAGTTGTTGAAAATTCCAAATAAATAATTATAGAAGAAAAACAAATATAAAAAATAACGCTTAGCTGATACATTGATAACTTGTAGCTGATGCATGGATACATCTTAGTTGGTGCATGGATAATAAACTTCACAACTCATATAACTATAATAAAACAAGTGATACCATGTAGCTCACTCGTGGCTTGGATTATTGGTGTTCACCAACCACAAGTTAAGTGATTGGGTATCAATTATGTCTAAGTGTACTTTATTTAAGTGGATAAAGTGACCTTTTATTCACTGGTTGCAAATCAAGTGTGTTTATGTGAACTTTATTCACTAGTTGTTAATTCTTATAGGCCAACTANAAGAACAAACCCAAATTTTTAATGGTGTGGATGGTCTTATTTGTTAGACTATTTTTCTATATATATATATATATATATATATTTTTTTTTTTAAAATAAAAAAATATTTTAAAATAAATTAATATTTTAAAATATAGGTTTTGATGATAAAAATAAATTTAGTACAAATTAGGTACAATTTTTTTTATCACCCATACGTGGGTTTCAACATTCCATATAAACAACACACATCGCCTTCACTTGAGATTCGGGAGTGTGGCACCTCGCATGTGTTGGTTTTAAATCGATACCCCAAGCAGGTCGGTGCATTTACAACTGTGGAGGTAGGAGTCCGCTCAGGCGATGGGAGAACAATGCCGCAGTACCAGCTGCATTAAATGTAGCCTCATGAATTTGGATTTGGAGCGTGCATCCATCGAGATTCTCAATCTAAGGAAGAGAGATGAGGACATGAGATGACTCATTTCATGGCTCCTAGTCTTAGTCTGTGATGTTTTTCTTAGGATTTCCCCCATAGTAGCGGTCAACCAAGACTCCTCGTTGCCGAGGAGAATTGTTTTGCACTCGTCCCTGCAGCTGTTTCACTCCTCTCATCTAATACCGACATATATGGTCGTCTCCATGTCCCGATAGTGTGGCACCCCTCGCAGAGGTAGTAGCGGTTGCGACAGATCTGAACACAGCCTGGGAATGATGATGGAGGAAGGATATTATTATGGTGTTTCTATGTAGGTCCATGTATTGATTGATGATTGGGAGACTTATTTTGTTAATGAGCATCTAGCATCGGGAAGAGGTGGCAAAAAATTTAATCATTATTGTTTAATTAAGAACATGATGGCTACTCTCATGAAGGATATAATAAGCATTTGGAGCTCTTCCTGCAACACGATTCTCTCATCCAATGCCAAATTGACTGAATTGGAAGATCAACTCAATGGACTGGATGCCACTTTTTCCTGGAAGCACCTAGCAAGTGGGAAATGCAGAGCTAACACCACGAAGGTGGGGAGTCACTGTGCAATAGGAGGGAATTCAATGGACAGGGGCTCAACCTCGGTTCCAGTGGCACCAATGAGCACTCCTTTCCCTATTCATTCAACCATCGGGCCTGTTCTCAACAAGTGGGTTGGTGACAGTGAGGAAACCATCTGCAAGTATTCTCCCCTTTTGGTTAAATTACCTACTTCTACATCTAATGATGACTTCCAGGGCGGTTTCCCCATCCTAGAGGAGGTTCCCCCTCAGTAAGATGGAGTCGAAGACCTCACAGATGGAAAGACCAGCCATGGGTTTTGATTTCTATTTCCAGTTTTCTTACCAGTTTCTTTTTTAAAGTTTCCATGAACAATATAATTGTCGATTATATGCCTACGGCTTGGTCTCCATTTGAAATTGGAACATTTTGTAATGTAAATCTCAGTCTTGTTTGTAGTTTTGACTGGTTGGGATGGTGGATCCACTGTCTCAGGCCACTCTAGATGCCTCACTATTATGTAATTTTTTATACCTTAGTATAATAGAATTTGCACATTTACAAAAAAAAGGTACAAATTGTTATCATTATTTTTTTAATATATATTTTTGATAAAAACACTATAATATATAATTTTGTTTCATATTTTTAGTTTTACATATAGTAACATATTTTATAATTAATTTGATATTTGATAAAGATTTAATATTTAAAAAAAATTAAAAAGATTTTGGAATTATATATATATTTTCTTTGATATTTATTTAAAATTTAGACTAAACACAACTAATATAGTAAAACATTTAAAAGAAAATGTAGGTGTTAAAATTTAATTTACATTATGTTTTACAAAAGGGAGAATAACTAAAAAACTATAATGTTTACCAAAAATCATTCATGAAAGTATGAAGGGCTATGTAGATATTAAATCACTCATGAGATTATGATTAAATCACTCATGAGATTATGAAGGGCTATGTAGGCCTTACATAGCTTTTGACATTATGAATTTCTCACTACTTTGCACCCATGATGTACATCCCAATCTTGGGTGCATAATGTTTATCAAAATTAGTTCATGAGACTATGAAGGGATATATAGGCTTTAAATTAGTTACTAAAAATTGCTCTTAAGGCTATGAAACTCTAGGTAACATTTAAATCCTTCATGGAGCTATAAATGGCCATGTATGCTACCTTGTGCATATTATGTACCCAAAATGACTCATCATACTATGAAGCACTAAGTAGGCCTTGTATCATTCTAAGGCCTATATAGACCTTCATAGTCTCATGAGTGACTTTTGGTAAATATTATACACTCAACTACCACCAATTTAAGGATTAAAATTTCATCATTTCATGTTAAAAAATCAAAGTCAAATAAATGCAATTTTATCGAAACAAAATATTTGCCTCCCCATATTTATCTATTTATCTTTATTTATCAACTATATACTTTTTATTAATAAAAACATTATTTTCATATACTCTTCTATGTATTAAGTCTCTACACTTACTTTCTCAACTCTATTAACTACAAACAACTACCACTATTTATCCAATATATATTTTTGATAAAAACACTCTAATGCATACTTATGATAAAAACAAATCTTTTCATATTCTCTCTTTTCACATGTATTTTATAATTACTTTGATATTTGATAACAACTAAAGACTTTGGAATTATATTTTTGATATTTAATAATATTCTATTTTTTATACTAAACACAACTAATATACTAAAACATTTAAAGGAAAACTTAAGTGAGCTAATTTATTTTATATTGTGTTTTCCATAGGAGGTTGTACTAAGCAACTCTATTGCTTATTCCACAAGTTTATTTTCTAATGATTCCAAAAATGTGTGATGTGATAATTAATTTATTCTTGTCAACAATAGAATTTAGCATAAACATCAAATATTAATGTAATCCATTTCCATAGAGAGACTTCAGTCTCACTGTCAAGTGTATCATGTATGTAACACACCTCAAAAATTCGTAATAATTTTTTTTTTACATGCATTTGACTAGCAGTAATTTATATAATTCTTGACAAGGAGTTTTACCCATGTGTTAAGTTAATGAGGCTTGTGTAAGTTATTAATATCATTTCGTTTAAATTGCAGGTTTTGTCAGCTACAGTAAAAACAAGGCCCATCCGCTGCATTTAGGTACACCCGAAGGTGATGTTTTATAGTTCCTTGCTTTTGTTTTTATTAGTTTTATTCTAGGGCTTAAATAACCCTAAGGGTTGGGAGACTATACCATAGTCTTGATCCCACCCTTTAATGTAATAAGGTTTGAATTAAAGGTTAGAGGCGATGGACCTTACCTTAGCCTAAGCGCATGGTATAAAATGTAAAGACTTTAGTCCTAAGGCATGAAGGTATAAGGCTTTAAAGTGTATAAAGGATATGGTCTTGACCATAGTGTACAATGTTAAAATAACATGACCCATCGTTGGTTTGAAAATATAATATGTAGTTTGTTGAGTCTCATGTTATATGATTATATTTTATTGGTTTGATGGTTAAACTTAAGGTTTGATCTTTGATTGATAATTTTTATTGTAATGATTGTGAACCATGATTGTCATGGCCGTGAGTTAAGATGTTGAAAAGGGTCGTAACCTGTTTGACTTGGAAGATTAATGTTATGTGCTGGATATGAGTTGACAATGCAACCAAGACCTACAGGATTGCTCGTGAGTAAATCGCAGCATTCCATCTATATGGTGAGATGGAAATGGTTTCCAAGGGTTTTTAATATGTCATTTTGATTGTTTGAATCCTTCTTTAGTTTGTATTTGGTCATTTTTTCTGTAAGTTGCAAGAGTCGAAGCTTTATTCTGTCAATGGAAATTTATTTAGGGTTTCTAGTGTAAAGGTTTGCCACGGTGTAATGGCATTGTTCCCATTTTATTTCCAAGGTGTTCCTGTGCTCCCATGGTTTTCATGGGTTCCTGTAGCATGCTGGTTGCGCCTCAAACAACCCCGCCAGTATTTAAACTTTGCAAAATTCCTTTGTTAACATGTAAGAGTTAAAAAATCAACTCTGTAATTTTTATTTGGTAAACTCATTTGTTTTAAGGCATTTTACTGATATTACATTGTTGTGGTTGCAAGAAGAGAAGGGATAAGGGAAACCCCAGAGGAGTCGACCCTTAGCCAACTCTGCAACTCGGCCAAGGTAAAGCTATGAATGTTTTATAGATACTTGTTTATAGTTTTATTTCAATTATTTACCTTAGTTTTGAATTTAGATTAGTCATTCTGTAGGTGGAGGGCACTGGAGAGGAAGGAAACAAGGTCACCTCCTCCCATGCCTACTTTTTATAACATCCAGGTAAAACAACTAACCCTAACTTGTTTTTTTCTTTCCCTATAATTATTTAAAAAACTGCAACCGCCATAGCTTATGATTCGTATGGGTTTGCTACAGGTGTATAACGCCTGAGATTAAAGAGCTAAGAGGAGAGGAAGCTCCAAATATATACAAAATAAGTGTTGTGTGCTTTGTTCAACCCCCATGGGGTTTACATTTGCTTTATGTTAAATTTGAGCATATAGATCCGTAGACAAACACACAACTCACAAAGAAGATCTCACAATTTACTCAGCCATTGAAGAATGAAACAGTGCAAAAGGCTTGCAGCTGTGAATGCTTTCATTAATCAAAAAAGTAATCCAGATGCACTCCAGATGATAATTACAATAATGTAAAATGGCTTTAATAGCCACAAGCAATTCGAATCCACATGAGGAAGTTCGAATTGATGACTCTACTTGACTGTAGGTAACCAAGACATTGTCTAAATCACTATCGGAGGACCCAGTAGTTAACTGTCCTTGTCTAAATCATAACCGGAGTTCATCGGAGTTCTAAAACACAACCAAGTGTTACATTTAGTATTAAATAATGGTTAACTGACTGTGGTAGGTGAGAACAGCGCCCCACATGTGTGCAATCAATTAAACCTAGCGCTAACTGAATGTAGAGAGCTAGAACTGAATGTAACTGACTCCTAACTTGGCTTGAATAATCATTAACTGAGGTGAACTGACCTTGGTTGGTTTCGGCACTCACAGTTGCTTCCTAAATTGTAGGGATTGATTTAGGAGACTCCTAAAATTATGCAATCAAGTGCAATAAGTGGCAGTGAGCCTCAATTAGTGTTCCCCACACTTTGGTAACTGAAACATGTGCCCCAGTTAGGTCAAGTTTAACCAATGGTGCTAATGATTATAAATAGACTGGATGGACTCTCGATTTAGACATGACTCCCGATTTAGACATATGACCAAATTTGGACAAGGGAGGATTAATAATCCTAACACCCCCCCTGAATGCTAACTTGGAAAAACTGTGGGCCCTGGTAACTAAGACCATAGGTCACCCATTACATAAAGTAAAATAAAGTAACTGCTAAAAAATAAGGTGCTTGGGGAAAAACCACATGGGAAAAAACCCCCCCCTTCTAATTAAGCAGGTAGAATCAGGATCAATCTGGTTCTTCTGTGCACAGGTATCCTGGGGCCTGGCATGTGAAAATATCCATCATTATGTCTGGAGGAATCTTCCTCTTTGGAAGAAGAATGATATGCTTAACTAAATCAGAAATATAGACAGCTGCCGGATGAAGACTGGACCCATGTAGAGCAGCTGAAGTCAACTGAAAAGTGAGGAAAGGTTATTGAGAATTCAGAGAACGTGAAGAACACTCAAGAAACTAATATGTTGCAGCCATGAACAGCAAACCATGAGTGGTAAGAACAGCCCCAAGTGTTAGGAGCAGGTGTCCAGGCGGATGCAGAAAATCTTCCTCTTTACTAGTTCTGTGAGAAGATGAGCATGTGATCAATGGTAGAGAAGCACTGGGACTGTTGAGAGAGAATGCTGGAGCTCCATAGTCTGATATAGCTTTTGAAATAGATAATGAATCACATAATAAAATATCAGCAACCTCATATGAGGAAACTAACACCAAATACCCATCAACAGTTTTGAAGAGAAAGTGCGGTACTTGATTTTTCACACTGGAATTGGTGAGAGCAGCTACAAGCATGACTGAATGCTTTTGAATTTTAAAATATGAACCAAATAATATCATATCAGAAAGTAAATCAGATCTAAACAGGTTCAAAACAGATCCAAAACTGTGAAATGGAATCAAATCCCCAGCAGTAGTTTTGTAGGAGACTTGCGATACTTGTTTCTTCACACCATTGAAGAGAACAGCTACAAGCGGTACTGAAAGATTATGAATTTGATATATTAAACCAAGAAATATAATATAATATATAAATAAGATCATATCAGATCCAATAAGGTTAATATCAGATTCAAATAAATGGTTAACCGAGACGGTGGATGCACGACTTTCTTCTTCTTCAAAATTCTGAATTTTGGTGCATGCAATCCTGCAGGAATTTGCTAGAAAAACTAGATCATGGGGAGCGAATGGATCACTCTGGTAATCTGATATTTCTTCCAAAATATCCAAGGTATCACATATTTGCACACCAGAAGCAACATTAGAGGGAGAAAAATCAAATTTCTCTTCACTTTTGGAAGCAATTACTGGTAAATTTTGCACAGAATTTAAAGGAAAATCACCGGTGAATGTTTGCATGGAATTGCAGCAGAATTTTTCTTCAATATCAGAGATTCGAATGTCTTCTTCTGTTTCAGCAATATGAGAAGATGAGATATCAGATATCTCATGAACTTCCAGAGCATCAGGAGAAGGAGTCACTGCATGGAGACTGTCTTCAATTCGAATTGACTGTGTAGAAGCTTATGCTTCATCTTCATCTTGAACAACTTCATGAGAAAGAGTAGAGGTCAAGACTTTTGAATCAAGGATACTTATGGTGATGGGTGTGCTCCATGTGCTTCCAAAGGTTCTGTCCAATCTTTCCCAGAGTTCCTTTGGATCTTTAATAGATCTACTGTGGTAGCGCATGCTAGGAGAAAGAGCCAGTTCCATTATTTCAAAAGCTTTATCCTTTGCTTTTAGCCAGTCATTATCACTCTCAAAAGAATTTCTACCAAGCCCAATAGACACCGAAAAGATTTTTTGTCTTCTCAGACATATATTCATCTTCACCCTCCATTCAAAATAGTCTGAGGATCGGGTGAGAAGAGGAACTGATGAATTCATTTCGAAGTTGTACCTGCAAAACAAAAAAAATGATCCAGTAGGAGATCCGAGGAGGAGAAGTGCCTTGTCCTTCGAGGCTCTGATACCATGTTAAATTTGAGCATATAGATCTGTAGACAAACACACAACTCACAAAGAAGATCTCACAATTTACTCAGCCATTGAAGAATGAAACAGTGCAAAAGGCTTGCAGCTGTTAATGCTTTCATTAATAAAAAAAGTAATCCAGATGATAATTACAATAATGTAAAATGGATTTAATAGCCACAAGCAATTCGAATCCACATGAGAAAGTTTGAATTGATGACTCTACTTGACTGTAGGTAACCAAGACATTGTCTAAATCACTATCGGAGGACCCAGTAGTTAACTGTCCTTGTCTAAATCATAACCGGAGTTCATCGGAGTTCTAAAACACAACCAAGTGTTAAATTTAGTATTAAATAATGGTTAACTGACTGTGGTAGGTGAGAAAAGTGCCCCACATGTGTGTAATCAATTAAACCTAGCGCTAACTGAATGTAGAGAGATAGAACTAAATGTAACTGACTCCTAACTTGGCTTGACTAATCATTAACTGAGGTGAACTGACCTTGGTTGGTTTCAGCACTCCAAGTTGCTTCCTAAATTGTAGGGATTGATCTAGGAGACTCCTAAACTTATGCAATCAAGTGCAATAAGTGGTAGTGAGCCTCAATTAGTGTTCCCCACACTTTGGTAACTGAAACATGTGCCCCAATTAGGTCAAGTTTAACCAATGGTGCTAATGACTATAAATAGACTGGATGGACTCCTGATTTAGACATGACTCCCGATTTAGACATATGACCAAATTTGGACAAGGGAGGATTAATAATCCTAACACTTTATAGAGGGCTTTCACAGCCTGTCTGCTTCGAATAGGATTTGAATGTATTAGGTTTAAGTCTTAGTGGTTATGTGATACTGTGGGTTCTATCGCAGATGGTCTTACCTCCACATCATTGGTTCTGTTATTTTAGTTTATTCGTGGTTTTAAAACAAAGTGGAAGCCATCGTAGATGGAATTACAGCCACACCCTATATGCGTACATTGTGTTTTTTTAACCAATTACTTGTCTAAATAAATGGTACGACCCTTAGGGTCTCTATTGTGAAAATACTATGTGGTTATTATTTTGCTTACAAGATGCCATCCTTCGATGGTATTACGACCATGCATATGTTTTGATAAAAACATTTTATAATTAAAACTCAGTTATGTGAATGTGAGTAGGTAGAGATAATAATAATGGTACTTTAATTACTATTGTTATTGACCCGCAAGAGGGTTTAATATGATTTCTACAACACCACTTAGTAATTGAATTAATTCCTTAATTTACATGTTTGTATAATGATGGCTTCCATTGAATATGGTCTTATGTTGATAACCTTTAAGCTTGTTATTGTTTATATGAACCATTGGGTCCTGTGACTTATGTGGAAACGTTTTGACAGATAGTTTGTTTGATGTGTTGTGGATTTGGTTCCCTCAAACTAGTCGGGTACTGCTAGTTAAGTGATATACTAGTTAATTCCATAATTTTTGTTATTGATTATGGATTGTATATATTATTTATAGTGATATTCTTGAATCCAATTGACCCCCACTTGGATATTTGTGATTTGTCATGGGATGTATGTAATGGGATTTTTATTCTTAAATGCTCTGCGACCATAGTAATGGACTTACTGCTGGCCTTTGAAGTTGGAAAATACTCGCATCTGCAATTTGTTTACCTTGTAGATTTATGATTTCCTTGAATCTGGTTATGACTGTTAAAATGATGTTTGTAAAGGATTGGTTAGATTATCTATATATTAGATATAATTATCTTGTACGCGTTTGTTTGTATAAGATATGTACTTGTATATGCATATAACCCTATGACTATAGATGAATGTGATTATAATATTTGTAATTAACTAGATGGTAAATTGTAGAGTTTGTATATCTAACTGCTAGTTCATAAACATTTAATTTGGTTTATTTACTTAGCTTTTCCTTGAATTTGTTTTTCTATAACACATTTAATATTTATACATTTAACTATTACTACTGCAATTTATAATTTAAATAGGTTAATTTTAATAATGTAATTGAAATTAAAACTAGATCTACAACATAGGAAAATAATAAATATAATTTGACAATATTTACATGTTTAAGTAAAGAATTCGATTCTCGAGCATATAAATATTTCATAAATCCCTAACATATGGATGCTCAATCTTTGAAATGTTTGTAATCCATACTTGTCATTCTCATATATAAACCAAATCATAAATAGATTTAGAAATGATAAATGAACAAGATATAAATAGATGCATATTAGGTGAATGTGCAATAAAATGCAATAAATCATTTCTTATTATAAATCTAACAACAATTCCAGATCTAGAATAAGTAGCCTACTCAAAAATAAAAACATAGAATAAGAACCTGACACCATTGCTGGTAAAAAAAAAATGGAGCATTGGTTCCTCCCAATCAACTTCTAGATTAGCCAAGTTTACTTGCTCGAGAACCCCCGATCATGTTTATTGAACCACATGAGAAAAATCCACTTAATGTGACATATCGTGCATTATCATATTCAATCCTCGTCCAATTCTGGCCTCCTTCTTGCTAATGAACATACTATTATATTGTATTTTTCTAAGACTTGGTCATTTATGAGCCTCCTTCTCTTTAGCACTCAACTACAAGTTGTGACAATCTGATTTTGGGGAAGATTCCTCCTACACCTTGAGTTCTCACTCAGTATCTTCAACCACTTGTATTTTCCTCTTTTGGGTCAGCAAACACTCTTCAACAACTATTCCGATTCTATCCTCTTCAGTATATTTTGTTAATAAAGAATAATTCATTACAATTGTTTTATTTTTTATTTTTTGTAAAAACTATTTAAAAATAATAAATAAAATAGTTCAATAGAAATTAATAATAATTTCTTAATTTTAGGTGCATTACATACACCTCCCCTTAGAGGATAACACCATTCTCGGTGTTACTAACTGTCTTCTTTATTATTCCATTTTCTCCTCTTGGAATAGGACTTGATATGCCTCCCGCATATCACTTTCCAATTCCCAAGTAGCTTCTTCCGAACTAAGGTGCTTCTATTGGACCTTGACTTTTCCGATGGTACAATTCCAGAGTAAAAGTTCTCTCCTGTTGAGAATACGTTTCGGTCCCACCTAGAACTCGCCTTTCGGTTCCACCTGAACCACATTCAAAATCGATCACATGAGTAGCCTCGTGAATATATCTTTTTAAAATAGAAACATGAAAACAATTATGCACTTTAATAGTGGGTAGTAGGGATAACTGGTACGCAACATACCCTACTTTAGCCAAAATTTCAAATGGCTTGCAGTACTTGGGTGCCAACTTTGAATAATTTCCCAATATTAAGGAAATTTTCTTGGTATTTACCTTTATGTACACATGTTCACCCACCTGGAACTCTGTAGGAGTTATTTTTAGGTCATCATAACTTTTATGTATGTCTTGAACATCCTTCAAGTTTTGTTGCACCTGTTTCACGGTTAGTTCCATATATTTTAACAAATTAGGTCCTAACATTAACCTATCCACTGGACTGCTCCAAGAAATCGGAGTATTACATTTACGTTCATAAATAATTTCAAAAGGACTGATACCTGCTGATACTTGAAAATTATTATTACAAGCAAATTTTACTAAGTGAGGTAGTCTTCTCACTTATCTGGTTTGTCCATTACACACATTCTTAGCATGTCTTATAGGACTTGGTTTACCCTTTCAGTCTGCCCATCCGTTTATATTTGATACACAGTACTGAAATTCAATTGTGTACCTAACCCTTTAAACAAAGCTTTCCATAAGTTTCCTATAAATTTTGTGTCTCTATCTGAAACTATTAATTTTGGTACACCATGTAACCACAAAATCCGTTTCATAAAAATACCTCCAATGTCAACAACCTTATAGGTATATTTTACAGGAATAAAATGAGCATATTTACTTAACTTATCGACTACGACCATGATTGAATCATGTTGTCTAAAATTCTTCGGTAGCTTGCTATAAAATCAATATTAATTGCTTCCCACTTCCATTCTGGAATGGGTAGTAGTTGCAACAACCCTGCTGGATGTTGGTGTTCTACCTTCACATGCTGACATTATATGCAGTGAGCTATGTACTCTGCTACCTCTTTATTCATGTTAGGCCAAAATAAATATTTTCTTCTTATGGTGATCATCTTTTTATATCCAGGATGTCTTGAATATGGTCGTTTATGTAGCTCATTCATTACTGTTAGTTTTATTTCTGTTGTATTTGGTATGTACAACCTATTTTTATTCAGCAAAAATCCCCTTCTATTTAGGATTAAATATGTTTTTATTTAATTATGTTCATTTTTAGCAGTATTTTCTTTTAAAGATTGGTATTCTTTATTAGAATTTTCTGCACTTAGGATTTGATTTTCCATATCAGATTCATAATTGCGGCTTGCAAATAGTAAATTTGCATGACGACTCAAAACGTATGCAAAGTTGTTTTCCTTTTCTTTTATGTGTTTGATTTCAAAATCATATTCACTTAAGAGAGACAACCATCTTACATGTCTAGCATTTAAATTATGTTGGTCAAATAGATATTTTAAACTTATGTTATCTAACATAAGCAGAAATTTCCTTCCAATGAGGTAATGTCGCCGCATTTTTAATACGTGAATTATTGCAGCAAGTTGTAAGTCATGTGTAGCATAATTCTTTTCATGCTCCTTTATTTTTCTAGATTCATAAGATACGGTGTAATTTTCTTGTATTAAGACCCTGCCTAATCCTTCTTTACAAGCATCAGTACATACGATGAAATCCTTGAAAGGATCAACAATTTTTGGGATAGGGGAAATAGTTATTAGATGTTTTAATTTATTAAATCTTTCCATACACTTTTTAGTCTACTCAAAGTTTTTACCTTTATTCTGTAATGAAGTTATGGGGTAGGCTGTCTTAGAAAATCCCTTGGTGAATTTTCGATAATAGCTGGTAATCCCCATGAATGATCTTATGTCAGATACATTTTTATGAACTGGTCATTCGGTGATAGCCTTAATTTTTTTTAGGCTCGACAGAGATTATGTCCTTGGACACTACATGTCCTAGGTATTGAATCCTATCCTTAAAGAAATCACATTTATTGAACTTAGTATACAGTTGTTGTTCTCTTAGTATTTGTAGAATTATCCTTAAATTTTCTTTATGTTATTGTTCATTCTCTGAGTAGATTAGTATGTCATATATGAAGAAAACTACAAAAGTATCCAAATAGTTACTTAAAATACTATTCATTAAGCACATGAATGCAGCAGGTGCATTTTTAACCCAAAAGGAATTACGACAAATTCGTAGTGACCATAGTGGGTCCTGAATGTCGTTTTAAAGATGCCCTCTTATTTGATTTGTACCTGATGGTATCCAGAACTCAAGTATATTTTAGAGAATATTGTTTCCCTACAAAACTGATCGAATATATCATCTATTTGGGGTAGTGGGTACCGATTTTTAATAGTCATTTTATTTAGTTATCGATAGTCTATGCACAATCTTAAGGTTTCATCTTTCTTCTTTACAAATAAGATTGGTGTTCCCTAAGGGGAAACACTAGGTCGGGTATACTTTTTATAAATCAATTCTTTTAATTGTGATTTGAGTTCTATGAGATTATGTTCATTCGGTAAGGAGCTTTCGATTCTAGTACTGTTCTGGGTATCAGATCAATTGTGAATTCTATGTCTCTTTTTGGAGGAAGTCGAGGTACTTCTTTCGAAAACATGTCTTCAAACTCCTTTAAGATAGGCATGTATTCTATTTTAAGTTTATTTTCATTACCTTTATCATCCATTACATAAAAAACAAACACTTTGCATCCTTTATGCATTGATATTTTCCTTTGTAAAGCAGAGATATCTATGATCGTAATTTTCCTAGGAATTCCTATAATTTTTATAGGGTTTCCAGTATCATCTATGCATGTAAAGGTTTTGTCAAAACAATTTAGCATTAATCTGTGTTTTTCTATCCAATCCATTCCCATTAACATATCATAGGAACCTGAAGGTAAAATATTTATATCAGCATGCATAATGAAATCATTCATTAATAACTCACAGTTTTTAACATAACTAGTAACTTTACATTTAGTACCTATGGCTAACTGTACTAGCCATTACTTATCAAACTTTTCTGGTACTAATTTACATAATTCAACTATTCTAGGTGATATATAAATCAACTTGCACCTAGATCAATCAATATGGAAATAGGTTGAATTTTTATCATACCTTCATTCTCGACCATGGAAGTTTGATGGTCTGCTTGTCGGTTTTCCAAAGCAACACTAATTCTGGGCATGCTCCTTGCCATGTATCCAATTGTAATTGCTTCCTAAATGGAGTGAAGATTATTTTCTTTTTTCTTATTGGATAGTCTTTAAAGTAATGTGGCTCTCCACATTCCCAACATTTTAAGGGTTCCCTCTTTGTAGTGTTCTTGTTAAAATTAGTTGGAGGTTCTCTTTCCTTTACTGCAAAATTTTGTGGTTTAAAGTTTTTATAGTTAATGTCCTAATACCCTTTATAATTATTCCCGATTTTTTTTACAGAATTTATTGTTTCTTTTTCTTGGATCAAAGTTATCTCTCTTTTTATTCTTCCAAATTGGTACACTTTCTCATTTATTTTTATTCTAGTCGTAACAGGAATTTTCCTTTCTCATCGATTCCTCCAACGTCTTCGGATTGTCAAACTCAATTCTTTCTTTAAACATGATAGGAAAATAACCGAGAAAACATTGGATCTTAGGTTTTTCATAAATTATATAAGGTATGTAAGGAAGCATATTAAAAGATTCACTGCAGAGTTCTTTCATAGTCATATCTCCTAGTTTTAACTCATAAAACTATTTAGCCTTCTCTTCATAATACCGTTCTGATAGGTATTTTATTTTAAAATTATTTTTAAAATTTTTCCAAGTTACATATATTTCAGTTATCCCCTTTAATATATTTATATCCTACCACCATATATCTTCTTTCCTAGTAAGATTATGTATGGCCATTTTAGCTTTCAATTTGTCAGAGTAATTGTAGATTTGGAAGTATTTCTTCATCCTTGAGAACCTGGATTCTGCTTCTTCTCTTTTTTCAATTTCACCATTAAACATTGGTTTTTTGATCTTTTTAAACTCACCATATATTTATTCATATGGCTTGTAATTATTTTTCCTTTTATTATCATCACTACTTTCGCTTGAATCTTGTTGTTTTTCTGAGTGACATTTGACCGATTCTTCACTGGAAGTTTCAGGTTTATGACTGGAAAATTCCAGTTTTCTTCCCTTACATTTGTAAGGTGTAGTTTTTGGCATGATAGGTTCACATTCCTTGCTTTTCTCTTTTTCATTGTTATGTATTTTATCTAATAAAATATTATTTAGTTCCTCTTAAGCTTCTAGGATTCGTTCATTATCATCCTTAACTCTTTTTAGCTCTGATCGCAATTCCTTAACAGTTATTTGCAGTTCATATTTATTATACTGACTTTCATTCAGGTTTACCCATATCTCCCCATCCGTTAAATTACCCATTTCATTATTTAAATGATTTTCCAAGTGAAACTCTTCTTCTGCAAACATCCCTACATCTACCATGTTTTTCCTGCAAAAATATAGTTATCCTTCTCTTTCTTTTTTGTAAGAGAATTGACAAAAAAATAAAGTAAAATTAGCTTCCTAGTTTCTTTAACATTTTTAGTGTTGAGTCAGTTCAGGCCTAGTGCTGTAACCATGCTCTAATACCATTATGTAACACACCTCAAAAATTCATAATAATTTTTTTTTCACATGCATTTGACTAGCATCAATTTATATAATTATTGACAAGCAATTTTACTCATGTGTTAAGTTAATGATGCTTGTGTAAGTTATTAATATCATTTTGCTTAAATGTCAGGTTACTCCATCTGTGGTAACAAAAAGGTCCATCTGTTGTAATCATCTACACCCAAAGGTGATGTTTTACAGTTCCTTGCTTTTGCTTTTATTAGTTTTACTAGGGATTAAATAGCCCTAAGGGTTGGGAGACTATACCATATTCTTGATCCCACCCTTTAATGTAATAAGGTTTGAATTAAAGGTTAGAGACCATGGGCCTTACCATAGCCTAAGTGCATGGCATAAAATGTAAGGACTTTAGTCCTAAGGCATGAAGGTATAAGGTTTTAAAGTGTATAAATGATATGGTCTTGACCATAGTGTACAATGTTAAAATAACATTACCCTTCATTAGTTTCCAAATAATATGTAGTTGGTTGGGTCTCATGTTATATGTTTATATTTTATTGGTTTGATGGTTAAAACCAAGGTTTGATCTTTGATTGATAATTTTGATTTTAATGATTGTGAGCCATGATTTTCTCAACTGTGAGTTAATATGTTGAAAAGGGTCGTACCATGTTTGACTTGGAAGATTAATGTTATGTCCTGGAAGCGAGTTGACAATGCAACCAGGCCATACAATCTTGCTCGTGATTAAATATCATCCTTCCGTATATATGGCGAGATGGAAAAGGTATCCAAGGGTTTTTAATATGTAATTTTGATTATTTGAATCCTTCATTAGTTTATATTTGGTCATTTGGCTTGTAAGTTTCAAGAGCCGAAGATCTATTTTGTTAAAGGTGATTTATTTAGGATTTCTTGTGTAAAGGTTTTCCATGATTTTAATGGAATTATGCTCTTTTTCTTTCGAAGGTGTTCCTGTGCTCCCACGCCTTTCAAGGTTACTTGTAGCATGTCGCTTGCGACTCAAACGAGCTCGCCAACATTTCAATTATGCACATTTCCTTTGTTAACAGGTAAGAGTTAACAACTCAACTTTGTAATTTTTATTTGGTAAGCTCATTTGTTTTAAGGAATTTTACTGATATCACATTTTCGTGGTTGCAATAAAAGGAGGGATAAGGTGCACAACCCCGGAGGAGTTGACCCCTGGCCCTCTTTGCAACTCACCCAAGGTAAAGCTATGAAAGTTTTATTGATACTTGTTTAGAGTTTTCTTTCAATTATTTACCTTAGTTATGACTATAGCTTAATCATTTTGTAGGTGGAGGGTGTTGGAGAGGAAGGTGACAAGGTCACCTCCTCCTAGGCTTGCGTTTTATAACGCCCAGGTAAAAGAAAAAACCCTAACTCATTTTTTTTATTTCCTTACAATTGTTTAAAACACTGCAACAGCCATAGCTTATGATTCATATGGTTTTGTTGTAGGTGTATAACACCTGGGATTAAAGAGCCGAGAGGAGAGGAAGCTCCAACTTTTCACAAGATAAGTGTTGTGTGCTTTGTTCAACCCCCATGGGGTTTACATCTATTTTACAAAGTGATTTCAAAGCCTCTCTGCATTGAATTGGATTTGAATGTATTAGGTTTACGTCTTTAGTGGTTTCATGATATTGTGGGTGCCATCGCGGATGGTCTTACCTCTACATCGTTGGTTCTATTATTTTAGTTTATTTGTGGTTTTAAAACAATGTGGAAGCCATAATAGATGGACTTACAACCACACCTTGTATGTGTACATTGTGTTTTTTTAACTCATTACTTGTTAAAATAAATGGGATGACCCTTATGTTCTCTCTTGTGAAAATACTCTATGGTTATTCTTTTGTTTACAGGCTTCCATCCTTCGATGGTCTTACGACCATGCATATGTTTTGATAAAAAATGTTTTATAATTAAAACTCATTTCTGTGAATGTGGGTAGGTAGAGATCTATAATAATAATGGTACTATTATTATTGAACCGTAAGATGGTTTAATATGATTTCTACAACACCGGTTAGTAATTGAATTAATTCTTTATTTTACTTGTTTGTATTACAATGGAATCCATTGAGCATGGGATTAGGAACATAACCTTGAACCTTGTTATTTCTTATATGACCCGTTGGGTCCTATGACTTCCGTGGAAAATTTCTTACAGATAGTTTTTTGTTGTTATGTGGATTTGGTTCCCTCGAACCAATCAGGTACTGCTAGTTAAGTGATACAGTAGTTAATTCCATAATTTTTGTTATTGATTATGGATTGTATAAATTATTTATATATATATTATTTATTGTGATATTCTTGGATCCAATCGATCCCGACTTGGATATGTGTGATATGTCATGGAATATATGCAATGGAATTTTTTTCTTAAATGATCGGTTGCCATAGTAATGGAATTACTACCGGCCTTTGGATTTGGAAAATACTTGCATCTCTGATTTGTTTGCCTTGTAGATTTATGATTTCCTTGAATCTTGTTATGACTATTAAAATGATATCTATAAAGGATTGGTTAGATAATTTATATATTAGATATAATTATCTTGTGGGTGTTTGTTTGTATAAGATTTGTACTTGTATATGCATATAACTCTACGAATATAGATGAATGCGACTCTAGGATTTTTAATTAACTAGATGGTAAATCGTAAAGTTTGTATATCTAATTGCTAGTTCATAAACATTTAATCTGGTTTATTTACTTAGCTTTTACTTGACTTTTTTATGTCTGTAACTCGTTTAATATTTATACATTTAACTATTACTACTGTAATTTATAATTTAAATAGTTTAATTCTACTAATGTAATTGAAATTAAAACTAGATCTATAGCATAGAAAAATAATAGATATAATTCGACAATATTTACATGTTTAAGTAAAGAATTCGATTCTCTAGCATATAAATCTTTGAGAAATACCTAACTCGGGTATGGATGCCCGACCTTTGAAACTTTCCTAATCTGTAGTTGTAATTCTTAGATATAAACCAAAACATAACCAAATTCAGGAATGATATTTGAACAATATCTAAATCCATGCATATAAGGTGATTGTGCAATAAAATGTAATAAATCCTTTCTTCTTATAAATATAAGAGAAATTCTAGATCTAGAATAAGTAGCCTACTGAAATCTAAAAAACATAGAATAAGAACTTGACACCATTACTGGGAAAACATAAATGGAATAGTCATTCAGAGCGTTTCTCAGCATATGGAAGGCCAAGGATCAAGTCATTCGTTATATGATGGGGAAAAATCCAAATATTTTTATTTTATTTTTGAATATAAAACCAATGTACGTGGGTGACAGTGGTGTAAGATGCATATACATGGGTTGTATACTTGTGACACATGTGTATTTTCAAATTTTTTTAAAGGGGTTCAAATGGAGCATCAGGTCAATGGTGAGAAAATGGGGTATAGTGAGTCTACATAGGGACAGGGAAATGCCATCAAATCATGATGTATCGGGTGTGGAAAATCACGCTATAACATTTTCAACCCTTTTTTCTCACTATGTATTTCTTTGAAGTTGCAAATAAGTTTCCAAACTTTGAGTTATCGAGATTCCAAGAAAGTTTCAAAGAGGAACCACCATGCTTTCTACTTCACTACTCTGATTACACTCACCTTCTCAATTGGTGGCTCAACCCCCACACATCTTGCTATCCCAAAAATTGAAACCAATGACACCAAAAACAGAACAAAAAATGATCCCAAGCCCCATTAATTGTATTGCACTCCAACAAATAGGATTTCTCTCTAACCCACACCATTCAGAAAGAGAATTCCTTGTTCCCACTACCTTGCATGCACCCTTCCAAAAATCATGATAAATAAGAAGAATACATCATTAAGAGGGTTGGAAAAATAATAGTAGACCGACAAATGTTTTTCACTCCCAATGCAAAGAAAAGTTTATGTGAAACTCTCCCAAAAAGAGCGAAACTCTGGAATGTAAATCCAAATAAATTTGATCCTCTTCATTAAGTAATGAAAGTGCACATCATTAGGAATCATGCTCAAATGACATACAAATGCATCATCAAAGAACCATGGATTCCCATTCAACTACTTACAAAAGAAAAATGGTGTGTTCATGAGGTCTCTACAAATGCAAGCAAGAGTTTGTTGGTAAAAACCACCAAAAAATCCTCGTCGACAGGGGTTCCCTCTCTGTCACACCCAAGCAGTGAAATATCCCTGAGCACCAGACTGGATAGGTTTTACCCTACCCAGCAATGTCTATGGAGCAGACGAGGTCTCATTAGAGATGTTCAAGGGAGAGTTGTTGGAACTGAGTTTTCGGCAGTGAGGACAGAGGATATGGGGATCCAACCATAAATGCTAGATCCAGAGCTTTGCAGTTGACTTTAATCCATTTCCTCAACTTGCAGAGTGTATTCAGAACTTATGCAGTCATTATAGCATCAAACAGTTGTCATAATATTGCTAATATCGCAGCATTGTTCATAAAACATATCAACTCATAGAGAAACAGATAGTAGTAGAATTTAAATAGGTCACATCAATAAAATAGAAAGAGACTAAATCACAGCAACATCATAACAAAACAGGTCGCAACATCATAACTGATTAGATCACAATAGTGATAACAGACAATATTTGTGCCATAATTGTCATATCATATTAGTCTTGTGCAAAAGACCAACATTACACAATTCTTCTCCAAAACTGGATATTGCATACCTTAGGAAAACCTAAATAAATCGCAGACACATAGGAAATTCTTCACAAAACTAGATCGCACTAGACCTTATACCCCAATTATCCTCTGATGTGATCCTCCTATGATAATCATGATCTTCTTTTTCCTCCTATTTCTCCTCTTTATCTACTTGCAAAAGTAGATATATAAATAGTCATGCACCATTACATTGAGGGTCCACTTCTAACTAACTTATAACCGCTAATGACCTATTACAACAAAACTTGGTCAAATAACATATAAAATATTCAAAGCGGTTATTCTTCTGCCCATTGTGCTAATCTTGCCTTGCACGGTACTGCGTGAGGTTGTGCAGATACCGTGATCCACGTCAGGTTGACATGGTATGTGCCGACATCCACTCCTTGAAATATTCAAATTGCTATGCAATCTCACGTACCTGAAGCAATCTCACCTTTGCTGCATCAACTTCCATCGGGTTATAGTCTTCCAGTTCCATCTAGGAAACTAGCACAATAATTAGGATCAACAACCAACTATATGAAAATGACCGCTCGGCCTGAGTAGAAATCACGTCTTCTAGCAACTGATTCAACAAAAATAGATACCAATTCATTCGCACCCCCTCAACACACTTCTGGGTGCAAGTGACAACACCCTAATTGCATTGGACTAGTTAGTTTCCCCGAATGACCTTGCTCGCCAGAATCCTTGCGTTGATGCGCACCTCCTATGATTTAATGCTATCGATGCGATAAGCACGACCATCACACTGTAAACCAAAGCACTCCTTCAGTTGCTTGGCAAGCCTTTTGTCAGTATCTCTCCTGTGAATATATTGCGCCGAATATTCCCTGGCCTTCGACAAGCCTGTGATGCTTGTGATCAAATCTACTGTAACAGGGATTGACGTATTCAACCAAAGTGTCCCTCCATAAAAACAAGTCAATAGTTGCTTCATGCACACATGGGATTCATTCAATCACCCAAAATGAGGCAGATTGATGAGCCCCAACAATCCATATTGATCTAACCCATTCGCCTAAGGTTGAGGAATCCACTGAATTGGGGCACCAGGCCCCGCCGTGATTGACTCATAGGGCTCATCCCTGACATATTTGAGCAATAGAAGGTCATGGTCTTCAAATTTCAACCTCATTAACATAGGGATGATGTTGATCGAGCACTTTATCCCCTCCGACAGTGACAACAATTTTGGTGGATACTTTTGATTCTTTGGCTCTCAGATGCATAGGAGTGACATATCCCAAAATGTCATGAACAGAGACACCCTAAGGTGTTGCAGACTCAATAGCTCCTGAGCTCGATGGCCTAGTATATTCAGTTCCTTCTGCTTGCACTCTCGTCGATGTGTGAGTTTGCCTCTTCTATGGTGGCATGGGACTGAGCCTCTGAGCCTGCTGCTTCCGATTGGGAATGGACGATGAACTGATAGGTATGCTCATAATTTATTCTTCACTAGCCATGGGCCAAATAGGAGACTCATAATCACTTGAAATCCCAATGGCATCGAGGTCGCTCAGCATGCCTCACACCTCAACCCTTCAACTGCACTTGATGGCTCTAACCTGCAACACTACAACTCACTCAATATCTCACACCACACTACACAATCCCTTCTCTTCTTCACACTCTACTTGCTTAATTGAACAATTCCATCCTTACGCATTCCCCATGCTTTTTATAGCCACCTCTAGGTCAAAAATTATTATTTCCAAATCTATTATCCCCATGATTACTAAATCAGGTATTAATGACACCAAATCTGCCAGTGATCTTACTCCTCTAAGGGTCGGATCACTCATTAATGCGGGTCACTTCAACAAGCACCACCAACCAATTGTTTTAACTACCTTCATTTATTACTTGATTTGACCAACCCAAATCCCTGCAACTGTCGCAAGTGGTTGACTAGTCATTGTTTACAAACTTTAACCTTACGTAGCCTCTAGCCCGGGGCTCGCCTTGTTGTTCTGAGCTAAAATCTTCATTTTTTTAGTGCTTGAAGTAGTGTGCATCATCGACCTCGACCTATAGGGATTTAAGCGACTCCCATTGATAAGCGTCAATAATACTGCACCATCTAATTGCTGTAATTGAACTGCATCGCTAGAAGTAATGGAATGAACAATATACTGACCTAACCAGTGCATTTGTAACTTACCTGGATGCTTGATGAACTTATTGTCATATAATAGCACCAAATATCCTTCCGCAAACTATTTTTTCTTAATGTGGTGATCATGCCACACCTTTTGTTGATCCTTCGCAACCTGTTGGTGGAAGCCAACAATAAAATAGCCTTCTTCAAGTTGGATCAACTGCACAATTCATTCTTCTAATTCTTCTGCATCAGCCATGCCCACTACTGCAACAATGCGTAGACTGGGAACAATATACTCCATGGGCATGACTTCCTCTTGCCCATAGACCAACTTAAATGGTGTTTGAACGGTTAGCCATTTACAAGTAGTGTGATAGGCCCATGGCACCACTAGAACTTTTAGGTCCCAGTCATTGCGGTTCGACGGTCCCATTCGCCTGTTAATGGTATGGTTTACTCCTCTTATGTTGCACCTGCAACTCCTTAGTTAGCACTTTCATAGTTCGGTTGATGAAGTGACTTCCCTGGTCACTCATCAAGATCCTAGGACACCCAAACCGTGTCATGATGTTTTCAAAGATGAACCTCGCTGCCGTCGCAATGGTACAATCCACAACTGGTGCAGCTTTCGCCGACCTAGTGAGATAGTTAGTTGCAGTAATGATGTATTGTGCACTAGTTCACTTCCCTGGTGGATTAATAGGACTCACAAAATCCAAACTCCATTTATCAAATGGTTGCAGATTCACCTGCGGCACCAACGACATCTCATCCTGCTATGATGGTTTACCAACACGCTGGAAGACATCGCAACTCCTCGCATAGTCTATGACATCATTATGCAATGTAGGCCATCATAGTTTGGCGTGCAAAATCTTCCTCATAGTAGCCCGACCTCCATAGTGGCCTCCCTCAATTCTTGCATGTGCTTCTTCAAGAATGGGACCCTGATCGTGTAGTAAAATACATAGTTGCAAGATTTCATCTGGTCCAAGCTTATATAATAGTCCAACAATTAATTGAAAATCAGAAGCCTTTAATACCAGTTGCTTCTTTTGTCCAGTCGACATGTCCTACAGGGCGACACCAATGTCCAAAAACTAAACAATGGGTGCATATTGATCATTTGTGATGTCAACATGGAATAGTTACACATCTAGCAATTTGTCATCAATATTGGTCGGTTCTTCACCGTTCTCGATGCGAGACAGATGATCAGGTCTAGCGTTCAATTGCCTTGGCTTCACAACTATTTCAAAATCAAACTCCTAGAAGAGTAATAGCCATCGACAGATCTTCACCCCCAACACAGGCTTACTAACCAGGTATTGCAAAGCAGAATGACCAATGAACATCTTGAAATGTCCACCCAACAAGTAGTTCCAAAAATTTTGTAGTGCATAAACCATAGCCAAGCCTTCCCTTTCCATTGTTGTATAATTTTGTTCAGCAAAAGACAAATTTCTACTGGCGTATGCGATCGGGTGATCCAGGTCTCCCTCACCTGGTTGTGCAAGAATGACCCCTAGCATGATAGAAGAAGCATCGACGTGCACATGGAACTCCTTATCCAAATCAATAAAAACCAGCATGAGCACAGAATCCATCTTGTCTTTGAAAGTGTCAAAACTTCCTTGACATTCCTGAGTCCATTCATAGGCTGCATTCTTCTTTAGTAGTTTCTCTATGGGGGTAGTAATCGCAGCGTATCCTTTGATAAACTTGTGATAGTATCCGGTATTCCCCAGTGTGGCCCGAAGCATTTTTACATTAGTTGGTGGTGGTAAACTTAGGATTAGAGCAATCTTCGTCGGATTGACCAACATACCTTCTTTGCAGACTATGTGCCCTAGTAGCATGCCAAATGGTGCACAAAAAATACAGTTTTTAGAGTTTAAGGCGATTTGATGCTGGCAACACCTTTCCAACATCAGCTGCAGGTTTTCCATATGGTCCCTAATTAGTCCATAGACATTCTAGTCATCCATATACACCTGCAGGAACTTTTGAATAAAATCTTTAAATACAGCGACAACTACGTGATAGAATACAGTTGGTGCATTCTTTAGCCCAAACGACATGACTGTATATTGAAAACGGTTGATGTAATTGTAACTTTGGAATGTGTTCATCTGTATTTCTTACATATTGTAAACCAATGTTTATTCTAGGATGTATTGTAATGTAATTGAGTCATGTCATACCCCGATGTTTATTCCAGGAAGTTTCTATAATGAGAAATTCATATCAAGTCATTGTGGGTAACCCTCCTATTGGCCAAGGGTTAAAGTCCCCATAGTTATGGGACCCTTGGGTTATTAGACTATCCTAGTGAAGTGAACCCTAGGTGAGTCATTGTAAGTCTAGGAAATAGTCCCCACCATTGTGTTACTCTCCTATTGGTCGGAGGAGGCAAAGTCCCCACAAGTGGTGGGGCACTAGGGTTATTAGACACTCCTAGAGATGTTGGATCTAGTAAGTAATTGTTAAGTGAGGCTGACATGTTGGAGTGCACTTCAAGTGAATGAAAGAATATAAATAGAGAGCAAGCCTCTCTATTTATATCACTTGCAACACTCACACTCACTCATTGGGGTGCATGAGTGAGAGAGGAGAAGCTCTCTCAGTATGAGAGAGAGAGTCTGCTGCTGTCGAGAGATCATCTTACTATTTTTTGGTTTTACCTTTTGTACTGATTCTATCTCTGAGGAAGTTGCAGGGTTTTCTCCTTTATGGTTTCCCCAAGGAAAACTCTTTGTGTCTCTTGTCTCTTGTGATGTGCTTATGTTTTATTGATGTGCTTGTTATTCTCTCAGTTAAAAGATCCTAAGATCATAATGATAGCTTTAACATGGTATCAAAGCTAACCTGAGAAGAAGAAATTGTGCAGCTACAGAAGCTAGAGATTCTTACTTTTTGGGTCTCTCTCCACAATCCATCAGCAAAAGTATCCTAGGATGACTCTCCATTGAAGGGCGCATCTTTCTGTCGAAGCAGAATTCAAATCCGAGCATTTTCAGTTTTCGATGCAGAAATTAGGGATTTTTATAAAAGAGGAAATTTTGAATGAGCCCAGCATATGATTTTTATTCTCATCAAAACCAAATTTTAGAGACCTAGATCAATAAATTTGGTTAGGTGAAACTCTGGGAAAGTCAAACCCTAGTTTGACCCCAAGCTAGAAAAATCCTAAATACTAAAACTGCTAAGTTTTGGTACATTTTCTATATCCCACGATTGGTGAAGGATCAGGAGTTGAAAATTTCAAGGACCAAAGATAACATCCTGATGACCACTGTGGCCAAATTTCAGCCTCATATTCACTGTATTGTAGGCGATATGATCCCTCCAAATTAGGGTTCTAGGCTCTTCCAGAATTCATCCCTAAACAGGCCACCTGGGGAGAATTGCAATATCTTGGGATACAGAGGTCCAAATAGAATTCCTGGAGATTTTCCAGAAATGGTACAGACTTTAATTTCGGTGGTCCGAATATTAGACTCAGAAGATGAACCAGTGACACGTGGCATTCCGTACAACTTCGCTGTTCTGAATAGAATTGTAACAGGTCACCTTGGGAAAAGGATCATAAATCCCAATTGGTGAAACCAATGCTGATGAAATCTGTGTTTTTTGATTAGATATATGCGAGGTTACCTCAGTGCAAAATTTCAGACATAGGGGAGAATCAATTTCAGATATATCATAGAAACAGTAACAGGCATTTTTGCAGAAGAAAGTGGAAAACTAGGGCTTCCTGTTCCGGGAGCTTCCCTCCACTGTTTTCAGAAAAGGAGTACATTGGAAAACTCCATTTGAAGAGATCTATATGTCTATCCAATTAGATCTTAAATATTCCAAGTTTTGAAAATTAGGGTTTCTGTGACAAACCCTAGATCAGCCAGCTCCGGAACTATGACGAACACTTCAAATCGGTAAGATCTAATCCTTTGCTATTTCCATGTGAGGTTCTCATTTCAAAGTGATATTTCACATCAGATTGATGATAAGTTTGTTGAAGTTGAAAACTTCCAAGAATGGAAGTATATGATTTCTCTGAAGAAAATGAATTGGACACCTACATGAGTAGAGAGGTTCCAGTTCCAGAGGGAGATTAGGCTAGAAGCCTTACACAAGAAAAACTTGGTCAAGGCCAAGAAGATCATGGTTAATTCAGTCACAGATCAACTTTTACCACAAGTGTCTTCCCTTAAGACACCAATGATGTTTGATTCCTTGACCAAGCTATTTGAAGGTAAGAACACAAATCATAAGATGACCTTATGAAACCAGCTGAAGAATGTGAAGATCCAGAATGTAGAGACCATGCAGTCATAAGGGTCTCTCAAATCAAAGAACAACTTGAAGCGGTAAAAGAAGAAGTGAAGAATGCAGAAGTGGTGATAGCCACCTTGAATGGCCTCCCAGGATCATGGGATTCATTCATTCGAGGAATGTGTGCCAGAAGGAAGTGATTACTTTCAATAGAATTTGAGAAGAAGAAGAAGCTCGACTCATAAGAAGAGAAGAGAAGATGGGAGCAATTGAAGATCAAGCTCTCATCATCCAAAGAAGATCCCTTAAGCGATGAGGAATATGAAGATCTTAACTCTTGAAGAACTTCTTATCCACCTTAGCATTTGGATAAGAAACAATGCTATTATGAATGAAGAAGACGATGAAACTGAAGACTCAAGAAGGAGTATAGCCACGAAACAAATAAAGATAAATATTCAATTGTCATTTCATGATATTATTTTGTTATGCATTTGTTTATATTCAGTTGATGTATTATGCATGATAGGATGTTTGCATTAATGACATTATACTACTAATATGCATGCGATGGGTAAGTAGCTCATGGTGCTATACAACTCTCCATTGCTACTTATCTAGAATGAAACCTCTTTACTGACATATTGGATTAGTGCACAATCTCAATGTTGTCTTGGTAGAGATGGAAGGCATCTAGAAAGTTTTCATGAGATATGGATGGATGTTGTATTGGCTAAAATAGTTGCATGATCATATAGTTATGCATAATATTTTTTCATTATGAATATACCTTATGAAATGTTTCTAACCATACAACTACATTTGACTTGTAGGAAAGATCGCATACATAATCACCTACAAGCAAAGAAGAATGAAGACTTGTTTCGAAGAACAAGTGACGACAGTTCAAAGACAAAGAATAATATGATAAATGCAGTGACATCATTGATGCAGAACCTTCCAGCCACCAATAAGAAAGGGAAGACCAGTTCAAGAAGAATGATGTCTAGGATGCAGTATCGAGACCTAAAGAGAAGTTCATAGTTCCATCATACAGTAGATGGAAACATTGTGGGATACAAAGCAAGATTCATAGCACAAGGCTTCTCACGAAAAGAAGTCCTAGAATACGAAGAGACATTTGCAGCCAGTAAGAATTGAAACACATACATGATGAGCTTGATGAAGATCTTAACCTTTGCTACAAGGTTGAAGATGCAAGTCTATACATTATATGGTCACATAGAATATTAGTAGCATAGAAAGCTACTTGTCACTCTGGTACAGAATGTTTTCAGTGCATAGATCACAGAAGACAGAGGGAGTATGATGCTTCGCTTCAGAGGGAGTGACTGCAGAAGATTCTGAATTTCGACATGGTATGACAGGATGGGTAGTTTACTGATGACTCTAGGCTTTACTAAGAGTAAAGTGGATTCCAACCTTTTCTTCAAGGTTGAAGGCGGAAGACCAGTGATGCTCCTATTTTGTGTCGATACACTATTTTTCTAGGCATGGAGGTGTGGACAAAGCAAGTATGCAATAGAGATCCTGAATAGGTTTAGGATGACAGACTGTATGACCACACCTATGGCATCGAACATGAAGCTATTGAGTGATGCTTCATCGGAGATGGTTGATGCTATGATGTATTGTCAGATGATTGGGTCCTTAATGTACTTGACAAACATGAGACCTAATATTTGTTGCTATGAACATCTTGAGCTAGTTCTTGACAGATCCAAGACATGTTCACTTGATTGCTGCAAAGCATATTTTGAGGTACCTGAAGGGTACAGTTGGTTATGGGCTCAAGTACGATGCAAATCAAAGGATTAACCTGGAGGGTTATGTTGATTAAGATTGGGCAAGCAATGCCATCTATATCAAGAGCACTTTAGGGTGTTGCTTCAGTATGGGATCAAGTGTGATCTCTTGGTTTAGCAGGTAGTGCTTATGTTTTATTGTTGTGCTTGCTATTCTCTTAGTTAAAAGATCCTAAGATCATAATGCTAGCTTGAATGATGAAAAAATAACAAAAACAACCCCACTTAGTGATACACATAGTCTTATAGTGATCTTCCTTCACAACCCGGATCTGGTGGTATCTCGAGAAGCCATCCGTGAAACAATACATCTCCTAGCTGCCTGCACCTTCAATAACTTCATCTGTAAAAGGGGTGGGGAATGTATGATGTACACATGCATCATTCAAATTCCTTAGGTTAATGCAAATTCAGATTTCTCCTATATTTTTATCCTGGAAAACCATAGGAATTATCCACTCGGATTCCAGGCTCGATGATCCCAAAATCAAGCATCCGGTCAATCTCGGCCTTCACACGATCCTTGTATCATGGATTTAGTCGATATGGCCTCTGTCGAACCAGTTTGGAATCTAGTTTCAACATGATTTTCATCTCCCCTAGGTATCCTAAAATTCGCTTCATCTCTAAAAACCGTGTCGAAAAAAGGTCCTGGAATTCATGTAGTAGGTCTGTGATCTTGGCCATGGTCTCCTCATACTAGTAGTCTTTGACATTAGCGAATTTCAGGTTCTCTTCCAACCCAACGTTGACTTTTCAGATCCTCAGCGGCTGACTCATCGATTCCGTTAGTATGTCATGGGCTGCGACATCGCAACTTCCTTTGGATTTTGGAATATTAAGATTACGCAACTCATCATCATCTTTAGGTTCCCCAGACAAGTTGTAGCAGGCCATCATGGATTGGATTGAACAATGCGCATGTGGATCAACTGGATAGGCGATAGGGGTGACCTTGAGTATGACACCACAGATGATTTGTAAAGCATTGCATACGTCTGGGTTGATGTCATGAAAACTAAAATTCCACGCAAAACAAATAGACAACTCCTCCCAAGTGGTGATAGTCCTACGTAACTCTGCCACCACATAACAGGATCTCGACATTTCTTCCAGAGTGTGAACAAAAGCGTGGACCCATTCATCTCTAGGTTGCGACGCCCATAAAGTCTGACACTCAATTAAATGACCGGTGGGATAATTCCATTTGTCATATCTCCGAGCATGATAGACCTCTAAATCACCAAAGTGCACCATCATCAATCTGTGGCACTATTCCCACTCATGGATCATATGCTTGTGTGTTTCCTACCATCGAGCCGAAGTACCCTTCAGTGCTACATCAATGGCCAATATCCTTTGTGGTTCTCTTCAAATTCCTAAAAGAAATATGATAGTCCTGGAAGTCCTTCATAAATGGAATACTCGACAGTCTCAGTTGTAACATGCCGGAGAGACTGTGTAATAAATCCACATTTCCTGAATGATACTTCATGCAACCTATTGTGCCAATTTTCCAGAGCGTCCTCAAAGTCATAGGATGCAGAACTTGTGCTGTGCCATCCAAGTTTGCCATTAACAGTAGGATGGATATAGTCTTGAGAGATGTTATAAGCGTGATCCCAACTTCTCTCGACTTCATCCTTTATAGGTTCAATATATTTCCATCCTTCCTAAGGGTCCATAGGAGCAATGACCCTGACATCCTGGTTTTCAAATGTCATAACTCATTTTTTGAAGTTGATAACTACCATGCTATCATTATCCCATCCAATCCCTAGTAGCACAGGATAGGAACCACTGTCTTCTATGCATTCTATCACATCAAAGTCAACATGCATTTTCATACCTTCAATGTCGAAAACCAAGTTTGAAACATGACCAATGGGCTGAACCTTCGCCTGATTTGCTAGTGGTAGCTATACCGACGACCATTCCAATGCTGGATTTCCCATCAATTACAAGGTTTGCTTGGTCAGAATGTTTACATTTGATCCTAGATCCAGAATGACCGAGTCAACCTCATAATCTCCAATCTAGATATTCATCCTCATCTCCTTTCTTGTCTTCTGTTTTCGCAAAGAATTCATAGTAGAATCCTTCACTGTCTTATTCAGGTGGTGCAATAATGTCTCAAAATCAACAAGGGCGTCAGAGTCCCTCACCAGCGATAGAAAAATCTCAAAGAAATTTCGCAAGGTACCATGCTTCCATGATGGTCTTGCCTCTATAGATGGATCAAAAGAAAATGGCATATCAACAATTGGTAACTTACCTAGATTTCTCCTAATTTCATTCTTTGTGCCAAAGAAGGTGTCTTTCTCTGTCACAATATCAAATGCGACCTTTTTCCTACCAGCGAGCTGAACTTGCAGCCACAGTCCATTGTCTCTATTTGTCACACCAGCATAAGTGACGATCCCAACATCGACATCCTTCATTTGCGGCTCGGCCTGAATAGTGGCAATTGTCGATCCTTGATTCAAGTTTAATGGCGAGTTCTGATTTAATGGTTAATTCATTGGTTGGTTATGAGTCTGAGTTAGATTCTGATTCCAAGTCTGTGGTGGGACCTGGTTCTACATTATCGATTGGTTTTGTACTTGGAATGCAGGCTGATTCTGATTCTGCATGTTTTGTAACTTAGGAATATTTCTTGCCTACCATTTTGCAATCAACTGAGGGTAGCTTTCAACATTATGATCGCTGGCCACACAATATGTACACTGCGCATGAGGGCACTCCCTTTGATAATGCCCAAATACCCCACAAGTGTAGCACTGGATTGATTCACAACCTTGTCCTCCTCCTCGACCAAATTCTTGTCCTTGACCTCTGAACCCTCCATGGAATCCTCCTTGGACTCCTCCTTAGTGAAATTGTGGTTGGGCCATCTGTTGCTGTGATGGGTTTGGTTGCTGATGGACATAGTGTGCAGCTTGAACATATTGTGGCTGATTATACTGTAGTCACGGTGCCTAGTTATACTGTGGTTGTACCACCATTGGCGGCGGAGGTGCAAATCGCAATTGCGATATAAACTATTGCTACGGTTTCACGGGGACAAACTACAACAAAGGTGGTGGTGTATACAGCACTTATGCTGCTACTTGTACTACTTGTGGCTATGCTTGCACTGTCCGTGGGTCCTCACCTTTCACAAAGTATGAATTATACATCCTTTCTTGGAGCAAATCATAAGCTTGGTAGTTTTTTTCATCATGTCCAACTGACCGACAAAATGTATGGTACAAAATTTTCTGCCTTGGTAACCGTCTTCTGCATGTAATCATAGTTCTCATCTCTATGCCCATAGACCTGACATATGTGACACCATGGTACACCAACACAACTCAACAAATTTGGGGTTCCCGACAAACAAATAATTCCAAAATGTGGAAAAGTGTACTTGGTATGTCTGCATGGAAACGGGTGCACCAAAGATCATCATGATATTCCTTGGCCTTTTTGATATCTTGTAGTTGGAGCATCAAATTGGCCAATTGTGCTTGAATTTGGTTCATTCTGACTACATATTCTCCTACTGCTGATGCCTCCAATTTCATCGCGGTCTCTAGAGCTTCGCTCTGTGTCGCAATCGTTTCCTGCATTAGTGGCTGTCTGATATGTAGGACAAGCACAATGATGAACCATTCCTTGTGCTAAACATTGCTCATCTGAAAACTAACCCAAGCCATCAATGTATTAAATCGCTGATCAAAGTCCCAAATCGTCTCATTGGGGAACTGTTTGATCTCCTTCAATTTAGTAATATACTGAGCCTCAGATTTTGGCTTCTTAAATTATTCAAATAACCCCGTTTGTATCTCATCCAATTTTTTCGCGGTACCTCCCTGACGGATTCACATGAATCTCATGAACCATTCCAGTGCACAGCCTCTTAGAGTAGTGGCTAGCTGACTTTTCTTAACATCATCATTGACATTTTGTCGGGCAGTCCATATTGCCTCAGATAAGAACCAGTACTACTCTGGATCATCAGTGCCATTCCCATTGAATATCGGTAACTTCATTTCATCTACTGCCATTTTGGACCTTCTTCCTCCTATTGGTGCTCTATTACTAGAGTGTTGTTGACATGTCGGGCAAGTTGACACATAGTGTGTATTTTTTCCTTGTGGTGGAGTAGTGCACAGAGGCATAGGCACGTTACTGCTGGGGTTCGATACTATTGTCCTTTTGGGCGCAACCTGGTGATCTGGATTTATGCGTGAAAAAAATGAAAGAACATATACAGATTCATAATAACAGACATTTTGCAAATATAACAAAGATACAGTAAACATATATTCTATTAAATGGCGGAAATAGAACAGACTGAAATACAATTGCTAGAATGGTGGTAGCTATCTCTGAGAAGAGATGTGGCTGCTACGCTCATTCATACCAAGCTTGATACAAAATGAGGCCAAAGGGGCCTATTTATAATAATAATTAGGGTTATAACCCCAAAAGTCCAAAACGTAACCCTAGAAGATGAACCGTCATAAAGTTTGCGGCCCTAAGGTGGTAAGTTGAACAGTCAACTTCACGGGGTCATAACTTTTGCATACGATCTCCGATTTGGGCATTCAATAGCTCGTTGGAAAGGTCTATCTAATATTTACAAATTTTTGTTGGCCAAATTCACATTGATGGAAACCATTTGGCCTCAAATCTCCAAAAAACATCGTTTAAGGCCTCAAAACAGCCCCAGAAGTTTAGGACTCGAAAAACTGCAGAAAAATAACTAGGAAACTGCCACAATGGACAATTGTTTTGAGCCAGTGGAATAGGTGGGTGGCCACCGATCTCCATATATATCACCTGGGCCTGGTCGTCCTTGTCATCACAAAAATTTCGCTTCATCCCATGTGGTTTTTCTTCACGGCATTGCACTTCGATCCTAGTAGGACCTTCTCCTGTCCTTTGCCACTTCTCTCGAAACCTTGCTCCTCCCCTTGTTTCCTCAAAAACCATCACATTATCACTAGAACTCATGCCCATCTACCCCTTAACTTTTCATGCATCTTCCCCCTTCCGTCACGGTGCCTACATCCTCCACACACTAGAGTTCCACTACTCTTAGTCCATCTTTAGAATACCTTTTTCACAGACCATTTGCTTAATGGACAACTGTGGTGACAACAAGAACCTTCCTTGAGGTCCACTGAAGAACTCTCTTTCTGCTTTGCTAAAGGACTTATTGGTGTCGACTGCAAACTCGGTGATGTATCCTTCTAAGATACTATCCAACCACACTTCAACTTCCCACAATGCCTTATTATTGGTTTCTTGTAACTTCTGGATCAACTCTGGGGTCCAGGATGTCGACCCCCCCCCCTTGAAAGTTTGTCTTCTTCTTAGTGAACTTTGCCAGCAATTCTTGCAATAGGATAGGAAATTCACAAAAGAACCATTAATGAGGACCATCGTGGATGTACCTGTCTAGCAAGTGTCCCGTTGATAACTTTGGATTCTGATTTTCAGCTTCAACAAACTCTTGCAACTTTAGATCAAACCACCCTTCTATCTATAGTCAAGTCAGATGCCAAACATATCCTCCTCTTAATAGAAACTCGGTCCTAAAAATGGAACCATTTGTTGGTGAAATGCACCAACAAAGCCTCATCGACAGGGGTTCCCACTCTGTCGACACCCAAGGAGTGCAATTTCCTTGAGAACTGGATGGGACATGTTTTACCTTGCCTATCAATGTCTATAGAGCAGATGAGGTATCACCTAAGATGTTCAAGGGAGAGCTGTCAGAACTGAGATTTCGACAGTGGGGATGGAGGATATGGGGATCCGACCATAAATTCTAGATCCAGAGCTTTACGGTCAAATTTAATCCATTTCCTCAACTTTCAGAGTGTATTCAGAACTTATGCAGTCATTATAGCATCATACAGTTGTCACAATATTGCTAATATCGTAGCATTGTTCATAAAACATATCATCTCATAGTGCAACAGATAGTAGCAGACTTTAAATAGATCGTATCAATATAACAGAAAGAGACTAAATCATAGCAACATCATAACCAAACAGATTGCAACATCATAACCGATTAGATCGCAGTAGTGATAGCAGACAAGATTTGTGCCATAATTGTCATATCATATTAGTCTTGCGGAAAGGACCCACATTCATTAGAGGAAATTGA
>LPNX010243518.1:10351-25696 GCA_001517045.1 Pseudotsuga menziesii | reverse complement strand
TTTCTTCCTCTAAAATTAATAAATATTATTTTATTATTTTAACTATTATTTTATTAATTTTCCTTAGGAGGCCCATTTTGAGTTGAAATTTCCTCTAATGACACAATTCTTCTCCAAAAAGAGGAGACTGCATACATCAAGAAAACCCAGATAAATTGCAGATACACACGAAATTCTTCACAAAACCAGATCGCACTAGACCTTATGCCCCAATTATCCTCTGATGCGATCGTCCTATGATATTCATGATCTTATTTTTCCTCCTATTTCTCCTCTTTAACTACTTGCAAAACTAGATCTATAAATAGGCTTGCGCCATTACATTGAGGGTCCACTTCTAACTAACTTATAACTGCTAATGACCCATTACAACAAAACTTGGTCAAATAACATATAAAATATTCAAAGCGGTTATTCTTTCACCCATCGTGCTAATATGGCCTTGCGTGTTACCACGTGAGGTTGCGCAGCTTCCGCGATGCTGCGCAACTCACTTACCAAAACCCCTACCAACAGAGTTTCATCATTGTGGGTGTTCACATCCAACATGTGTCAACTCACCCAATCAATGGATGAACAAACACTCCAATTGAAAGTTCCAAAAGGAAAGCTTGAGGCTTACATAAGTTCACAACTCCAATGGGTCAACTCTTTGCCAATGGTTCCACTGAAATGGTTCAAGTGGATGAGGGAGGTATCAAAGGATACAAGTGAATGGATATGTTGCATATGGAAGGGATTTGATTCTTTAATCAATTCATCACAAACAAATGTGGGAGCCTCCTTCTCTCCATGTGGCACAAACAAAAATATCTACCTTTCACTCAATTTTCATCCCCAATTGATGTGGCTGAAAAAAAAGTAGGGAGTGAAGAATTGTGAACCAACCTTAGCTCTTTGTAGCCCTTATGCATCAAAATTTTGAATGCATCTTATCCATGATTGTCTAGTCTAATTGTTGTGAGATCATGTGCCTCCTCCAAGGCTCTTCCACTCTCATGAAGAGGAGACTCATAATCCCTGTGAACAAGAATAGATGCTTGGTTTCCTTCTTATTTAAATGTAGCCTCTTCATGCACCTACATATAAACATGCACCCCTTGGTCCACCATGCAAGAGGTCCCTCCTTTATAACATAAATTATTTCATCAATTGAATGATTGTTTTATATGTAGGAGGGTGTAAAGGACCCTTTCAACCTCTCTTGAAGTTTCTCAATCTGCACCATAGAGTTTTGGAGTGCATTTTGGGCGTACTCAAACACATTTGAGATCTTTTCATTATCTTCTACATTCTTCAATGTTAGTCCATTTTATAAAACAATAAGGTCAATTAAATAATATCTATCAAAAATCTAAGTCAAAAAATTACCTTTGATGTTGGATATTGCCTTCTAAATTTTCTCGATGTCCTCCATGGAATATTTATCCTCCATGCTTTAACAAATTTTCAATACCAAAGCATGTGTGACATGGAGATTCTTTAGGGCCTCTTGAATCTTATTTTCATCCATCCTCATGACCATTCAAGAAAAATAGGTTCTTTTTTAGAAACCTCCTCTTCTTCTTTCTTCTTGATTTGATCAACTTCTTGAAGCTCAAGTGGTGAAGGGGAAGTTGATCTTGGTTCTTCATTATCTAATACAAGGTCTTCATCTTCATGCTCATGAGAAATTTGGCTTGCAACAACATTTCCAAATTTTATCTCTATGTCACCAACATAGAGTTGTGAGCACCCATTAAAATTTACTCTCATAGTTCAAGCATCCATTAGTAGATGCTCTTTTGTTTGCACAACCCCCATCAGTAAGAATTTTGTGCTTGCTTATTCCAGATTCAACTTGAGGTGACTTTAGAACCTCTTCATGGAATTCTTCTTCTTTTTGACCACTTTAATAACTAGGTGGCTCATGAATCTTTTCTCTGACTATGGAATCCTCCATACCCTCCTCCTCAATCTAGCACCAGGTGGCAAACATCTAGTCCCCATCTTCTTGAACACTTAATTCACCATTTTTGCAATATTTTATTTACTAGACCTCTTCCATGGGGTCAAGAACAAGCATCCTATTTCAACACTACAATATGATCGAAAATATATGGTCTTCAAGCATTCATGATTTAGTGCACACTAATCTAGGAAACACTCAAGAGTTTCTTTTGGATTCTTCCCACTATACATTTGGCCATATTGTGAACTGAACATAGGTGGATCTTATTCATATATTTTCTCACATGAGTTTCCATCATACCTAAGTATGAATTAATATCAATTATTTTATGATTGAGCCTCGTCCTCACACAATTCACATTCCTCTTCCACATAGGAAGAAAATGACTCTTCCTCATCATCAGACCAAGACATGGTTGTAATTTCTTCTCTTCAATTGATGATCTAATGCACAAGTGCAAGGACCAGGATCTTATACCATTGTAATGTACCTTTTTTATATAAACTAGGAACACATCCAAAAATTTCAAATATGCTTAAAAACTTTGACATTGAAATCATTCTTTCTCAACACCCTCATTGATAATGGATTTCACACTGACTCATGGTTATGAGACAACTGGGGATGCTCAAGGGAAGTGATATTAGGTTATGATAGGCATGAAAAACTAATATATGTGGCTTAATAATATGTTCCAGATAAGGACTTTTTACGAAGACTTCACATACATTCTCCTTCAATACTTTGTCTAGTTTCAAAACTAGGAAAAAGTAGTAATCTATTCTTTATTGGTTTGGTTCCAAAGACCACTCAACCTTTGAAAATTTATTATGGAAGGATCATATGGTATTTAAAACATCCTATCATAACTCATATACTCAATGGTGGAATAAAAAAACTCATTTTGACATGTTATTCAAGTTTGCACAATTTTGGCCAATTTCGAGCTTTGGACTAGTGAAACCCAATGTTATCCAAATGCACCCAAATGACATCAAATTATCTATGGAAGGGATTGAGGGGTCTTAGAAATTTATAATTAATATTATTAATTTTCATACACTTTCCAATAATTCTTCAACTTTATTTTGACCCTAGGGAAAGAAGGACAAAAACAATAGGTTGAATCGATGTTAAAATCCCCAAGGGTAGATGACACTTTTGGATATCCAAATGAAGTTCGACCCTCCCAAATTTCAGAAAAGTGAATTGTATTAGTTATGGGACATCAATGGATACCAAAATAAAATAGTTTACAGGTCCTACTATTACACATAAATCTCGTCATCATCATGTGATGAGGTCCCAAACATTAGTATTTGCCCTGAATGCCAAATTGTGAAGTGAAAACACTGGCCCAAATATCAAATCTACATATGAAAATCTAGTACCGCTCCTTCCTTTAATTCAATAAGAAATACCTTCTTTAGAACCTCCTTTACTCTTTCGACAATAGGCGATGCCATCGCCTTTACCTCTTGTACAAGGCATGGTTCTGCCTTGTCACCACTCTGTCATAGTGAGAAAGAAGCTGTGTCCTTGGTAAAAAGTTAAAAAGAGAGGTTTCCATGAAGATTCTTGAAGGAAGGATTTGTAGAACCATTATCCCTACACCTTAGGACCACCTGTACTTGAGAACCATCATTTTGGGATCTCCTATCCACCTCACCCATGATTTACTCAACCATCCCTATCCTCCCAAGGCCTATAAAAGAAGGCTCATATCCATGGTTGAGAAGGAGAAAAGTTATGCTGTTGAATTGCCATTCTGGCCTAAATCAGTAGGGTGAGCATAGAGGGAGCAAGTTCGATCTTTAAGGGACAAGATATTGGCATTGTGAAGGAGCATATCGACACTAAGGAAAAGGTTGTAAACTTCTTCATTCTTTAATGCAGAATTGGATCATTTCCCATAAAGTATGTTTTGTCATTATCGTGTATTTTATTGTTGGATTCCTTAGTCATTGACATAGAATAGTGGATCATATTCTGGTTCTCTTTGATCTCTTTTTATCATTTTCATGTGATCTTGTAGATACATTCGTGAAGAGCTATCATTACAGGAAACAACTACACCATTCCATCAAAGAGACTCATCCCAGATCTCCACCCATTCTAGGGAAAGTTTTCCAATTTTGTTGTGAACTATTTGTTCTAGATGTGAACCATCTAGACTTGAGGAACAACTCCTATCCGTAGGAGGTGCATTTTTCCTAGCTACAAATATGGTGACTCCGCCGGGGAAGAGATTTCAGTGCATATGATATTCCTTGGTCTTCAACTCTTGTCCGAAATCCAAGCTCCAGTTTTTTATCAGTCAGATATACTAGCTGATCTAGTGAGCTCTTGGTTTTATATCATTAGATCTATTTAGATTTGAGTTTTTCTTACCTTTTGTGCTTTATATTCCTATCAATTCATGATTTTTATGCCAGTGCTTCACTGATTGACTTTGTTTTTTCACCATTCTTTGATTTTATGACTTCTACAGGACACCACGCATGGACTATGGCCAATAAGCGGTGCCACCACCTATTCTCAACAATTAAGAAGTAGTGCTACCTCAAAAATGCTCTGTCAGTGACCCCTAGGAAGCAGTGCCAGGTAGGATTTTTTAAGACTTGTCATTAAAAAATTTATTTTGGTTTTGTGCTTGTAGTTTTGAATGTTCGGGCTTGCTTGCAAATATATGAGTAGTTGAAATTCAAAACCTAAGTGTGGTAAATGCGTGTTTATTCAATTCAAAAGCTAGGTTAGGTTCATCATCTTGATTGATTGTATGCTTGGTTTTTTTAATCTTTTTAAAGGAGTGTTGGAAATCTGTAGCTTAGTTAGATCTCGTTCTTACTGTTTGATAAGACTAAAAAGGAAGACTTTCTTGTTGGTTTCTTGCTTTCATTTTTTTCGTTAAGTTTATGAAGGAATTCTTTTTGCTTGTTAAAAAAATATATTTTTTGTTGAGATTTGGTTATAATACTATTTGAAGATGAATTATTGGGTCTCTGACTAGCCTCATAAGCTTTCAGATCTCCATTTTTCTTCTTTCTTTTTACATTCTTGTCTCAATAAAAAGAAAAAATATTAGTAGTTTTAAGTTAGATCTTTGCATTATTAAGAAAAATTGAAAAAATTATTTAGTATGCCTTTGAGTGTTTTTTGTCTTTCTTTTTAGAAAAAGAGATCTCTCCTTATTTTGCTTGCTTTCAAAAGATTAGTTTAGAAGCATCTTGCTTGTTTGGATTCTCAAAACGTTTTTTTTGAGTTGGACTTCTCGAGAAAGTTTTGGTTTTGAAACGCAATTGGAAAAAAGAAATACTCTCTCCTTCTCGTAAGTAGGCACATTTTGAAAGGTTAAGTGAAAGAATTTTCATATCATAATTGCATGGTTTTACATTTCTATCATAACTCCATGCATTCACCTAACTGTTCAACTTAAAATTAATGGTAGCTATAGGTTAAAATTTTTAGTAACTTGAGTGATAGGTTAGAGACGTGTTCCGACGTCGTAAATCGTAGGATCTGCCCTTTATTTCTTGCACTGCAATCCAGGACTTGTGTGGTTCTTCCACATACTGTCGGTATATAGAATGACTTTTCACGTACCCTTGAGGTATATCGAAAGGTACTTTACGTACTCAATTGTATATCGGAAGGCCCCTTGTGAACGGTTGTGCATTAGACAACACTACTACAGATTTGAAATCCCACATACCTTTCGTATATCAGGAGGGCCTTCTAGAATTCTCGAGACCATATCAGAAAATACCTTTTGGTTGTCTTGTTGGTACAATAAACTAAGAATAGCACTCGAGGATATTACTATGCACGCGCTGTCCAGGTAGTCGGGTATTCAGGTGAGGGACGGTTTATCCTCCTCACCGTTTTTTACTGTTGGACCCTGCGGTATATCATGAGTTGCAAAAACTTGACAATCCTCATGAGGAACCAACTTATTGAGCCCCTATTGTCACTTAAGTTTTCTTGTGGCCTGTAGTTTGTGTAGGAGAAGTTTTGTGTGATTTCCCTAGTTTTGAAACCCTAGGTTAGGTTTAGTGACTTTTTGCAATCTGGCTGAGTTAGTTGAGAAGATCCAAAAGAAACCATGGCTTACCACCCAACTTTCAACCTTCCATAGGAGAAGGCCCAATGGAAGCCATAGATCAAGGAGCTGCAACTGACTCCCATGTGGAAGGAAGCACAGTTGTAGAAAGTAGAGATCAATTCACTTCTTATATTAATCCCTTGGTCCAACAGCCTCCTATGACTGGCACTTCCTTTCATTCTCCGATGGAAGGTCATATCGATGGTCCTGATGAAACTGAGTATGGCCCTAATGCTCCTTTTTGGAGAACTTCTATGGGTCAAGCCTTTGCCAAATTTGGGTTTACTAGACCCTCTTTTGAGAACCCTCCTCTAGGTGAGGATCAATATAGGAGAATTCAAGAATCTCTTAATCACACTCATAGTTTTCAAGAGAGGATGGAAAGAGTTATGGCTACCCCTATACATAAATAAGAACCTATGTTGGTTCTTTTACCCCATTTTTTGGTTCCATGGCCGTTTATATATTGTTAGCTTTTTGAGACTTTGGTTCCTATAGATGATGTCCCACCTTGTGGTATGGCTCCCCATAATCCATGTCAAACCTCCAACCCTACAGTTTTAAATCCTAGGTTTGTTTCTAGTCCTCCCATAACCTCTGTAGCCGGGGGGAAATCCTTAGCTCAAATGGTGTCAGTACATTCCAAAGTCGGGGGGAAACCCCTGGCGTGAGCTATGTTATTTGTTAGTGGAATTTATACTAGTAATAGATAGACTTCTGTTGTAGGACAACCTGCAGTGGTTGTTCCTCCTACCCATACCAATATGGTAAACCCTCCATTGAGTTCAGGCCAACCCTTAGGGGCATAACCTACAATCAACCAGTATTCTTGGGGTTATAGTTACCCGTCAAATCAATTACCTGTAGAAAATATGAACTATCAACCTACATCTAGAGGAACTATGTATCCTGGAATCCCTTACCTTGGAAACCTGTTTATGCCTTGGGGGTAATCTTATTTGTCCTACATGCCAACAATGGGAGGAATTCCTATTCTTATTTCTGGAGGTGGTGGAGGACCACCTTATGGTGGCCCACTATTTGGAGGTCCACCAAGTGGAGGCCCACCTAGCAGAGGTCCACCTTACAGAGGACCACCACTTGGAGGACCACCACCCGTAGGCCTACCACCTAAGGGCCCACCTTCGGGGGGACCACCTCCTAGAGGCCCACCTTCTATGGGTCCACCACTTGGGGGTCCACCTTGTGGGGGACCACCATCTAGAGGTCCACCACCACCACTCGGTATTAATATGTCACAGTAATCTAGGGACTAAAACACAGTCTCATAAAAGATTAATAACAATAAGGCATGAAAATGGTGTAATTATGCTACAAAATGAGTAGTCGTTCTGTATATTCACACAAAGAATGAGTAATACAATACAAATATCATGCTACAAACATAAATGACAAATAAATTTGAATTCCCAAGGAGATCATTCGAATTGAATGAGTGAGTCTAGCTTAACTAAATGTAAGCCACAGTCAACACTCAAGTTAACCATTGATGAAAACCCTAATTGACTCAACTGAGCCCTAACTAAATTCAGAGTGCAATAAATGACTGAGTCTGACTAAAATTAGCTCAGACACATGTCACTACAAGCCAACCAACAAGTGGTAGCGCATCAATGACTCCAATGAATCCCGATGAGGTTAGCTGAAATGTAACTGAACATCAGAAGTGGTTGGAGGTGTCCCTGTTGACTCTAGTTCATTAAATAATCAATAAATAAACAATTTAATGAAGGAAGGCACCTTTACTACTATGTTTAACTGATTGTAACCATTAGTTAGCAATACGGGGCATTAATGACACTCAGATCACCCTCAAAGTGCTCTAGCTAGCCTCCTCAAATGTAGGACAAGGATAAGTTAGCCTCCTTGACTGAAGGTAGGCATGGGTGTGATATAGATGATGTCATCTAATGCTCCTTTGATGTCAATTAAGTCAATAAAATTAGTATAATGGTTTAACTAGGAAAAATTGACCAAATTGAGTGTGTATGATGGTAAATGTCTCCAACACCCCCCCTTAAGCTATACTCAGGAGGAGTAGAAAACATAAAATGCATAAAAATGCTAGGGCCCTAGAAAATAAGGCCACAGGTCACCCTACATAATGCTGAAACTGAAACAATGATAAAAAACAAACTAAGTGACGAAAAGAGGGAAAACCTAGTGGGAAACCCCCCCCCTCAAGCTGAACACTGAAAGTAGTCTGATCACCCTGATGGACTCATCCCCAACAGTGAACGGAGGTAAGTGAACATATTTTTTAAAAATTTCTTGGTGAAGATGTCTGCAATCTGCTCATCAGTCGAGTAGTATTGTAGAATGATGGTCCTGGCATGCACTATCTCCTTGATATAGTGCATGTGTATCTCTACATGCTTGGTCCTCTACCTAGTAACTGGATCTATGGATATCTTAATAGCACTTTTATTGTCACAAAAAAGTACAGTGGACAAAGTACTACCAAGATCAAACTCTGAAAGAATGCCTTGCAACCAAACTACTTGGATGCAAGCATTCACCGCTCCTCGATACTCGGCCTCTGCTGAAGATAATGCTATGGAAGCCTGCTTTTTGCTAGACCAGAAAATGGGGCCACCACCAAACATGAATACATATTCGAAAGTAGACTTTCAATCAATAGAATCACCTGCCCAATTGGAATCTGTGTATCCAACCAGCTCTAGCTTGGAGTCTACAGCATAATGAATGTCGTAGGTCCCGGTTCCCTGAATATACTAGAGGATCCTCTTGGCTTCCTTCCAGTGAATATCATGGGGCTTCTGCATGTATCTTGATACAACATTCATGGAATAATATATATCTTTCCGAGAATGTGTCAAGTACAACAAGCTACTAATCAACTATCGATAAATAGTGCAGTCCATGGGAGGTGTCCTTTTTCCTTCTTCAAGGCTGATCCCTGAAAGGAAAGGGAATGGTGCAGGCCTACATTCAGCCATTTTAAACTTGAATAATAGGTATGATATTTATTTGGAATGAGTTACCATTATCCCATCAGAATGTTTCTCAATTTCGAGCCCCAAATTGCTCATTTCAAATGTATTGTGGAGAGCAGTTTTGATGGCTGAAATAGAAGCAACTATGCTACCTATGATATGTAAGTCATCAACATATAAAAAAATAATAATCAAATTACCATCACAATTATTTATATACACATTTGGATCTGATCTACACCTTTGGAAGTTTTGCGAGAGAAGAAAGGCATCCATCTTGGAATACCACTCCCTTGGGGCCTGCTTTAACCCGTATAGTGACTTCTTTAGCTTGAAAACCAAAGATGGATCAGAGATGTAACCCTCAGGATGCTTCATTTATATTTCCTCATGAATATATCCATGTATAAAGGCTGAATTAACATCCATATGATGCACTTCACAGTGCGTAGATGCTGAAATTGCCAAAACTAGGCAGATGGAGTCCATTTTTGTAACCGGTGCAAAAGTCTCATGGTAGTCCACACCTTGGACCTGAGAGAAACATTTTTCCACCAGCCTTGACTTATATTTGTAGGTGCTTCCATCAGCAGCAACCTTGGTCTGAAACACCCACTTGCATTGAACCAATTTCCTTCCCGGAGGAAGAGAAACTAGCTCCCAAGTAGTGTTTTTCTGAAGAGTATTCATCTCTTCATCCATCGCAAATTGCCATGTCGTATCCTTTCTATCATGGTAGTAGGATTTTGGGTCTGAAATAATCATTAAATAACAAGTTTTGGACAGCAAATTATCAGGACAAGAGAGCACAATACTTGCTCTTAGGAAATCAGACCGGGTTCTCCTTGGATCATCCGTATTTCCAATGTTATCTCCTACGGAGGAGAGTGTCTTTCGAGCCCATGTGGGAAGATGATTTTGTATTTCAGGTTCTGATTCAGCATTTGAAATTTTATATACACTGATTTAAGAAATCAAAGTATCCAAATCAGGGTCATCACCCCCAATTTCATCATCCAAACATTCAGTAGAATAGGAAGGAAATTCAACAGTTTTCTCCTTCACTGGTTCCACTTCCTGAAGAGTCTCATTGAACTGGACACTCCTTTCGATGATGACCTATTTTTTTTTTATATCCATCAGCTTGAAACCTTTTGATTCATCATGATACCAAATAAACATACATTCTATGATTTGCGGTTGTAAAGCCCTCCTTTTATCAAGTTGAATTTGGGCCCATGCAGTGGACCCAAACACCCGCAGGTTCGACACATCTGGCTTGTGTCCGAAGTATGATTTGAAAGGGGTCTTCCCTTTCATGGATGATAATGGCACTCTATTATAAATTTATGCTGCATCATGCATGGCTTCATCCCACAAATTTGTAACCAACTTCTTTTATTCCAACATACAGGTGGTCATCTCTTTGAGAGACCGATTCTTCCTTTCCGCTACACTGTTCTGCCGAGGAGTGTAGGGAATTGAATGTTGGACCTGAATACCAATTTGGGAACATATGTGCAGCAACTAATTACTGAAATACTCCCTACCATTATCATATCTCAATATCTTTATATTAATCCCAGAGGCATTCTCGATCAAGGCCTTCAATTCAGAGAAATTTTCACATACTTCAGACTTCTTTTTGAGAAATAAGACCCATGTGTACCTTGAACAATCATCAATAAAATTTAGAAGATACCTTGATCCATTCATGGATGTGATAGGCATTGGACCACTGATATCAGAATCTATCAGCCCCAAGATGCATGTACACTAGTACAAAATGAGGAATTAGCTACTAGGTGACTAAAATTTCTAGTCACCACAGGTTTTCCAAGTGATTTACTACTAAATATGAGCAATTTTGATTGACCCAACTATAAAAGACTAAAATTAACGACTAATTTAGTCACCAATTAACAAATATGACTAGATAATAAGTGACAGAGTTAAAAATGACTAAAATAAATGACTAATTTAGTCACGGCATAAAAAATGACTAGCTAGAAGAATATGAATTAGTCATTTTTAATTGTGTCATGGAAAATTGCAATTTTGGCAATGAAGTGTAATTTTTGTAAGTTTTCTACCTTCTATTAGTAATATTAGTGCCATGCACCTTGATCTTCAGAGATCCAACAAAGCAATTGCATGAATTTTCTCTTGACCATCTTTATCCCTGCTGCATCATTGAAGCAAACCCGGTTAAGCACGTTCCAAAGGAAAATTATGTTCCTATGTCAATTATGAATTAGGTACTAGAAATAGTACCGTATGATTACCTAGATAGAAGCATCAAAGCCCTACATCCCCTCGAGAACAGGCCATTCGAATGCACCTCCTCGACGTAGACTTACCAAATGCATCCAATGCATGGCCAAAAAAACACGTCAACTTCGTATTTCTAGGCTGAAGGTATCGTTCGACCCCCGCTCCCCTGTTTTTGCACTTGATACCCTATTTTTGTAGACAATAAGTCGGTTCAGGATCTTGTAGTGACCAGCCAGAGCGCTTCAAAGGTATGGTTCTTGCCGCTCTGATTGTGTTCATCACTCCAATCAATAACCAATTGTTATGTTTTTTTACAAGTTTCAATGCTGCTGAAGTTACTGCTTCTAGTACTTTACATTTGCAATTATCACCATCTCTAGCCTATGCGCTCATAACCATATGCATTTTGAGCTTTCAACCTGGGAAAAGCATGAACACCCTCCTCACACCCTCTTGCAATGCCACTATTTTCAAAGGTCACTGGTTTTTGCATATCGACATTCCTCACACACTCCAAAGGAAAACTGAAGCAGACATTAGAAGAAGTGATTAAACTTTGTAAGGAGGATTACTTGTTTCTTAGATTGTGGCAAGTTTTTTGTAATGGAACAAAAATTGTGCCCCAAAAGTTTAAAAGATTCGAATCATCCAGGTGTTGGAATCCGATACCATATATGGATTCTTTGATGGGGCCGAGCAGGATGGAAATTGTGGTACTGGCATGATCCTCCGTATATATGACTCTCATAGTTTCAAGCTAAGGATGGGTGTTGGGAGTGGCACTAATACTTTTTCTGAACTTTTAGCCTTATGGGGGATTTTATGGTTCACAATATATATATATATATTCTCTAGCTTTTTATTTTTGGCGAATCAAATGTCATAATTGATTGGGCGAAAGGTCTCACCAATTTACAGTCACTGAGTTATGATTGTTGGTTGAAAAGGATTGGGCTCCTAAAGAATTGTTTTCTTTCTTTATCCTTTGGGAACCTATACATGGAGTTCAATTCTGATGCGGACAACCTATCAAATATTGCGATAGGAGACTGCCCTGGTATTCTTCACTTATGTAAGTACTCAAACATAATCATGATTACTGAAGGTCACTTTACCTGCTTCTAGTTTCTCCATTCTGGTTTTGTCTTGGACTGTTTTAGGTTGTATCTGCATGACAACTCTCTGGAGCCCTGCTATTTTTTGTCTCATAGTTATTTTGTCTTTTCCGCATTTTTGCTTTCTACAGGTTGATGGGTAGAATCCCTCTCATTTATTTTTGGATATTGTAATGTTTTGCCCAGGGCTTCAATATTGTCTTCTATCCTACTTTGAAGGGGATTTTACATCAACAACTATGATGTAATTTTGATTCTTATGAATAACAAATTATGTATTTTTTTACAATGAAAAAAAACCATTAATATAGAAAGATTCCACCACGTTTCTTTCTATATTTAGAAAAGCAATTTAAAAAGCTATATTTTAACAAAATATATAATCTAAATTTCAATAAATTATAACAAAATATATAATTTATATTTCAATAAATAGAGATTCCATAATTTTTTCATTTACACCTTGGAAAAAACACAATTTAAAACAACCTATTTTGACAAATATATAATATATATTTTTATGTATAAATTTGTTTCCATTTTTCTTTTTTAAACCGTGCTTTAGGTTGTTTCCTTTTTAAGCTTTAGATTGAATTGCTTTATGTTGTTTCCTTTTAATACTTTTGTAGACTTTGGATTGAATAGTGAATGGAGAGAACCAACAATGGTAGGAGGGAAATCACAATCACAATCTTTTTATTTCAGCATTTATGGCATTTCTGCTTCTGTAATTTCCTCTCCTCTTTCCATGGCCATGTAATTTCCGCTTGCTGGTCCATCTTCTTGCCTTTCAAGATGGATCATATCTTCTCATTTGGTGTGTTGTGTCTTTCTTGAATCTGGATGTCAGTGTTTGAGTCTCGAGAGTAGGCATCTCTTCCTGCGTCTATTTGTGATAGAGAATGGTGGTTGCCTTGAGGGAAAATGGATTAGGTGGTTGGATATGATTCTTTCTATGATATTTATTTATGGTCGTACGTCTGTTTTCTCCCCATTTGTCTTTTTTTTCATTTTTGATGCTATTTCTGGAGGGAACAACGTACAAGAACATGCTATGATCTATAATGGCTATGATTTAGAGAGGCTCGTTCCCATCATTATAGAACCAGTGGGTTTCTCTTGCAAATATCTCTATTACGTCTCCCCTCCTCACTCACCTCACCTTTTCACTTGAGTCCTCTTCTTCTTCTTCTTCTTCCTTCTCTGGGATCTTTGATTTACGCCCTGAGTGCCCTCGTAACGAAGAATTATCACTGAAAGTTTCTAGAAACCTCGGGAAAACAATACCCAGTTTTCCCTCACCTGCACAGATATATCTATGTTATGTAGAAGCAATTATAAAATTATTTTTTTGTAATCATGTGAAATACATAAACATGCATTCGCCTACCTCGGGCAAGGTAAACCAACTCAAGAGTGTCGGGATATTGTGGAATTGACATGGCGTTGCTTCCAATCATCTTTCTGTAGAAGGAAACAGTTGCACACTCTAATTCCTCATTGTCTTCTACGGTGGGAAACTTGAAGGTTCCATGTTTTCAATAGGTAAGAGCAAGAGAAGCAAAGGTAAAACGTTGGGTAGGCTGGATTGAGCTTCCCTGAACTTAAAGAGATTGGTGAAATCTCGTGAAAAAAAACACTATTTTGGGTTTACGAGTATTGGACAGTCGGAGGTCAGGACTCAGACTCTCAACTCTCCAATTCTATGCTTCAGTGTCTCCCTAATTTCTATTTCCTCCAAAATATTATGCAGAGCTAAGCTGTCGACTTGGTTGTCGTGAATTTACAGGTATGTATAGCATTTTATACATCCCCAATAACACACCCAGTCAATACCCCATCACTCCCAACAGACGAGATTAGGACAGATGGCGGCCCTTGCCCTCTTTCTATCAAGCGAGCGAGTTCATACCCTCACCCCCACCATTGGCCAAGAAGATATATGTCCCCTCATGTCTCCAACAGATGACAAGAGATGTTCGACAGACGAGAAAGTAGTCCCCATTAAATAAATACCCCATTCACCATGAGTCACCATCGCGCCGGACCCCGTTAAATCTAAATACCCTTGGAACCTTCAACGCAGACCCCAAAAAGCTTAGCAAGAGAGACAAGGAAAAGGAAATGGATTGCTTTCTTTTCTTTTACTTGCCCAACTTAGGGCGGCCGGGGTTAACCCAATGATGAGCCCCTGAATGGTTAGCGGTGTAAAATTATTAAACCTATCGAAACACCATACGCGAGAGAGATATAATATATGTTTCCGAGTTTCCATGATAGTTATATTATATTGAGTGAGTTCAAGTTCCCACCAGACAATCTATTTATTGATTACAGAAAGCCTAGTTGGAACAAATAGGGCGGGGTGGGGAGAATGATGGAGCTGAGTCACCTGATCGATCAATTTATCCATTCCTAATTGCTTCTATCCTCTGATTGAGGAGGAAAGATTTCTTACTTGGACTGGTACAACTTGCACTAGCTTCCGAAAATACTGTATGGCAGAGACGATTGGATTCAAACCAATACTAAGAAAGCAAACCAGCGTTCATCTCTTATCGTCCTCCTCATTATAGTACTTTATCATCCAATTCTGAATCATACAAGTCTATATCAATTTATTAGGGCCTATTTTGCTACGAAAGAATGCTAAAGGAACAAATATATAATCAGTGTGGTTGGTAGGCTTGAAAGGTCTAACAAACTATCCCACAAGGCTAAAGGTTCCTGGCTTTTTCTTTCCTATTTCTGGGGTATCTCGGAACTTCCTTCTCGGATTTATAAATTACAACTGGATAATACCCAAGCTTTCCTTCGTCTGGTTCAAAATTCAATTCCATTACCAGCATCTCGCCCATTGAAGATCGAAACCTTGCATTAGATGATTATATATATATAACACAAAACAACATAAAAATAAACCAT
>LPNX010243518.1:0-10296 GCA_001517045.1 Pseudotsuga menziesii | reverse complement strand
TCATTCCAGAATCAACATTATCTGAATTCATGGTGAATTCCTCCCCAAATTACCCAATTATGAAGAATTATGTTGAATTCGTGGAGATTTCCTACTCAGATTATATAAATAGACGTTTGACGCCAAATATTTTCTGTTGGCAAGAAGCCATGAGGTTTTGGTGGGTTTTGGGAGGAAAATAGTTGTGAATTTGGTCTGAGAGGTGCTTTTGGTGTTTTGGGTATTTATCAGGTCACATTGATGCTCGTCGAGGAATTGCCATGCTTAGAAACCATTGCCGAGGGTTTAGAATTTGGGTATTTGTTTTCGAGCTCTTCCATGGATAGAAGGGCATTCGAGAGAGCTTGGAGGCTCTTAAAGAGGTGGGTGATGAATTGCAGGTTGGTTTCTTGGTTTTATTTGGAAATTTAGCTCATGCATGTTAATCTTGGTTAGCATCCTACATTGTGAATGTTCAAAATTGTCTAGCGTCCTGAATCTTGATTCTTTATTGTGAATTTTGATTCCTAAATAATTGGTTTTTCAATAACTGGTAAGAATTCAGTTCTTTACTGCCCAACAAAATGAATGACCACACCTCAAATAACAATAGTGTTGCTATTGCTAAGTTCCTTTCTTGAAGCAAGTGTTATTGAAGCCTATGAAAGTTATATGGTCACCCATCCGTCCAAAAGTTCTATGTGAAGCTTTTTCATTCCCATCTCTGTGAAAGTGCAACACCTTACTGTGCTAAAAAATTTAGGGTACTTAGAAACACTAATCACAGTTTGTTAGCGAGCTTTTTGTCTCTTCAACTAGAAAGAAATCCTTATGTCATTTATTGAGATAGAGCCCCTGACAACTATGCTAGTTCTTATGTTGTTACCCAGGTTGTTTCTACTCTCATAGGGACAAATGCATGGGCATAATGTGCAGGATAACCTTCTTGCACCAATCTAGGACTTTGAGCCAATTCTCAAGCTAGAGAGGGGGTACCCTCAAATAGACTAAAGATATATTTCTATGAGGCTAAGACTCCTTTTATTATTGTAAGACCAAATCTGACCAACAACGGAAGAAGCAGTTACAATAGGAGAGTAGTACGCAAGAGAAAAGGTAAATAGAACATACCAAGGACCAACAATAGATAAAACAACAACATCTTATTTTTATTTTAAAGAAGGATAATATTTTATAACATGCCCTTTTTTATTACAATTTCAACAGACAATATCACTTTTTATCCTTCTACTAGTTGGGTGCACACACTTTCAGCTGAAGAGGATATTAAATTAGACATGTTTGCTTGTTCAACCAGTCTGTTAGTTCTCACCTCAGAGGATTAAGTATGCCCAAAGTATTCAGTCTGTTGTTAGTTCTTACCTAGGGAGTATTCCTTCCAGTCCATGGATATAAAACACATAGCCGATGTTTCTTGTTTGGTCAGCCTACCATTCCGAGGGATTAAATATGACTTGCTTGCTTGTTGTTCGATTAGTTAGTGTCAGTTCTCACCAAGGGATTTAGTCCATTTTCGGTAGTTCCTATTGCCGGTAGTTCGCACTTCAACACTTGAATTTTCTATTCAAGGGAACACTTGGGGGTTTGTCCTAATGTCAATACTACACCAGTTGGACCCACATATAATCCAACTCAAAAGGGTCTTAGTCACCATCATTTTCACCACACCAAAGGATGATAAATATTGTTTGAGAAGTATTCTACCGAGTGATGATGTTTCCCTACCTCCCTCTAAATGACGTCTCTGAGCTCAAGAAGCTATGTCTCCATGTGTTGTAGAGGATGCAATTGCTTAAGATCATAAGACAACAGTAGAGATGAGTTTACATGAGGAGAAGACAGTAGTTTAAAGATGGGGTTTGTTTGCTATCAAACAACAGTCAAAGGTGAGGTTTGCATTATGATAAGACAGCAGTCAAGTTGAATTTGTATGCTGATAAGACAGAGTTTGCATCATACCTCACTTGAGTTTAGGAGTAATTCGAAGCGGCATGCAGGAGAGGTTGCCATAATATACCTTCAGCTCTGCATGCAACTAAGAGCAATTCTTCTTACATCTAACTAGTTCAGCAGTCAGATCACTATGAGATTGAAGTTTAAGGTGCAGTTATGCAACGCATGGTCACACTTGTAAATGATCTCATGCAAGGCGAAGACTCTCTTAAACCTAGGTCACAGTTCCAGGTCAATTGAAGTCTATAAGAGTAGTAAATACTTATTGTAATGGGGTTGGATCACCAAGGACATTTGCCATTGTAATTTCAGAGGTTTACAATTAAATAAAGATGGAATAATTGATCCACTTTTTGTACCCCTGTTTTTATATGCTTGATACTTAACTAGTACATATTTCAGCCATTTTTTTTCCATTGTTAAGAATAGTTTGCAAATCTAGAGATTCTTTAACCCTGATTTTCCTGAACTATTCCAGGTTTCAGCGAGATTTCCAAGGCCCTGACAATCTATAGATTGGAGAGATCCATTCCTTAGCTACCTAGTAGCAGCCAGAACAAAGGTTGTTATCAGCACCAAACCTAAGTTTTTCAGTCATATTTTGTGTGTGGAAAGATTCTTCCATTTCAGAAGCCTCACCATTATTCTCCATTTTCCTTTAGACGCATGTTCTGGCTTGATTTTGACTCCATCCCTTGGTCAGCACCAGTTTCCTCTGATTCTTTCCATTAAGTTCCATTTTGACCTAGTAGTTCAAGTACCTGTGACCAAACTCTATTGCACTATTTACTAATAAGTTGCATGTATAGTTGGGGATAACCCCTAGAGTAGGCAAAAACAAAACCTGAGCAGGAAGCATGTATGTTGAGGTAACAGTGGGTGTAGTGAATTGTGCACCTGATTGGGCCCAATGGTTAAGAACATGTGTTATCTCCAAGGAGGTCACAAGTTCAATTTCAATGGGGGATAGGGCTGCGCAAATTGACCCATCGTAGTGAAGCTGAAAGGGTAGGAATCCCCTTGATGTGAAGTCTCAGCCCAGGCTGACCTATGAGCTATTGGTATATGTGGCTTGCACGCTGTTGCATATACTCTCGAAAAATTGCTAGGTTGCCATGGTTTAAAAAAATACAATGGAAGTAGACTGTAGTGTCTACAGTTGCACCAAGTCTCCATCGACATCAGTAGTGGAGGTTCGAGTGTGAAAAAGACCAAACCAATCCAACTCAATTGAGTCCGTACCTACTCGGAAAAGTCAGTACCTAACCAGCCAGTGGGGCCATTTTTAAGATAATTATTCTTTAAACCTTAAAAATGTATTTCCTAAAACCCTAAACCCAAAATGCATACTATAAAGAGACCCACTTCCTACCCACCCCACCCCTGCCTCTATTTTCCTCACACCTGTCTCATTGAGCATTTGGATTTTTTGGAGCAGCAGCGAAGAGTGTGATTTGGAGTGATCTGGGATCTCATTTGGCAAATATTATTGGGTTGCTTGTAGTGGAGTTGGCATCTACTGAAGGAGGCTACATCCCATATTCAATCTTGGACAGGTTGTTGTCCAAAGTCTTGTGCCCATTGAGTTCATTCCCAGGTAGGTTTATAGTCAAATCCACCCCTGTTTTCTTTTCTCTCATAAAAACAGATCTGTCTTTTGTTGCAAAAAAAATTGAGATAAAGTTGGCACATTTGTATTTGCAGATTTATTTGAATTTACAATGGCCCCGAGAGTGAAAGACCATGCATGGATACATGCCGATCTTGTTGATAGTGAGATGTATTGCAAATTTTGCAGGAAACATATCAGACAAGGGGGGATTTTCATAGGTTGAACAAACACTTGGCTGTTATAAAAATCCAAATTGCCCCCTGTAATCACAACAGAAGAGATTAGAGATATAAGATTGGAATTGGAAAGTCATTTTGAAAATTTTTAAGAAAAAAAGGCTTAACAGGCATAAATAAATGTTGAAATAGGGAGAAATAGGCAACATTCCATGACGAGGGTATCTGGATTTCAAGAATATCCTAGTTATGATTTTGAAGGCTCTCCCTCGATGCCTTCTAATGCTATTAGGGACACCTTTCATTATGTTCCTCCCTCTCATGAAAACAAGCCTAAGAAGAAGAAGAACATCAAAGGTATTTCAATAGCCCTTCCCGACATCATATTGTTTATGAGATGGAACTTACAATGGCAGTCTCAAAAATTATTTATCTTATTACTATTGTAGTCATCCCTTGCGTTTCTGATGTCCACTATTTTTGTTACTGGTGTAATTTTGTTATTCTTTGTAGGCACAGCACAAGTCACAACTGTGTGTTTGAGCTTTGGCATGTAATATATCAATTGATACATATCTTTTGTTTCTTTTTCTTTTCTGGAGTTTCTATACATGTTCTGTTTTGGTTGGTAAAAGAGCTTATAATTTCATTAATGATACAAATACTTATATAAAATAGGGTAGACAGAAACTAGCAACCTGAGATAGTTTGAACATGGATTGCAATTCTCTCTCTGAATTGTCCTTGCCATTGCTCTTTATAGGTATATACATTATTTCTATTATCTTGATTTTTGAATACTGCCATCTACAAACAAATTTCTGGCTAATTTACCTACAGTTGGCAGATTGTACTGCAATATATGTATAACATTGCCATTTACATTGGAAATACAGAACACAGAATCAACTATGTTACTATTATAGTACTACAAATCATCCTATAGATCAAAATGATAAAAAGGACAACAGGTAAGTCTTCTTCTGAGCAGCAGGATGTCCAAAAGGGTAGCCTAGTTCCTTATGCAGTGTCTTGCTTCAGTATATAGTCTTCTACAAGCAGCATGTGGATGTTCCATCATAGGGTTGGTTGGAACATATTTACAAAGCCACATCATAAAGGATGAGATAAATCATAACCATCTTTTCATTGTGCTCGAACTTATATTGAAATGTCATTGGAAATCAAATATATACACGGCCATGCAGCAAATAACAAAGTTGAAAAGCTGAATTTAAAAGAAAGAGTTAACAAAGTTGAAAATCTGTATTTAAAAGAAAGAGTTGCTTGGAGGAAAAGGATTAAGCACGTGAAATGATGAAGAGAGGTTCTATTAAAGAGAGATAATGATAGTGTAATCGAAGATCATATCTGGCCCCTGAAAAGTACCTTTTCTAAATTTTGGGTGCAAATTCTAAAATGTGAGGCATATGTGCCAAATATTCAATATCCAAAATAAAAGAAAGGTCTACATGAAACCGAATAAAATCAATTTTAAGGTCTACATGAAACCGAATAAAATCAATTTTAAGGTCTACATGAAACCGAGTATGGACATCAATTTGACATCAATGCTCGTCTATCATCTTTCATTATGGATATAATTTGTAAACTTATTGCTAGTTTCAACAAACCCATCATAATGAGTGCTTCAATCTGATAACCTCGTTTTGATACAAAAAATAGCCAAAAGTCCTTTCCAGGCAGGCTGCAACATTTTCTTGTGATTTAAAAAGGTTCTTTACAACACAATACTCATTAGTAATACACAGGCATAACTTCATGGTACAACCAAAGTTTACAAACCCTGCAAACAGGGCATAGACCATAATGTGATCTGCTAAAAGTAAATTCAAACTAATATACATGCAACGAACTGGTTATTGCCAGTTCAATCAAAGTTTACAAACCCTGAAAACAGGTCATGGACCATGATGTGATCTGCCAAAACTAAATTCTATCTAGTATACATGCAGGGGATTTTTCTTATCTGGACAAGCCAGATGAATGGGATTACTTTAGATCCCTTATGTAAAGGATCCCCGTATCATCTCCATTAACAACGTCAAATCCCCTATTTTTCTAGAACTCGTCTTAATTACTCATCATTTGCATGCCAAAGCATGCCCTCTAAGTGTATACAAATTTACCTCTAAAGGAGAATGGAGCTGTCTATCATCGTAGATAAAAAAAATGGAGCTGTCTATCATATGTGTATAAATACTTATTGTAATGGGGTTGGATCACCAAGGACATTTGTCATTGTAATTTCAGAGGTTTACAATTAAATAAAGCTGGAATAATTGATCCGCTTTTTGTACCCCTGTTTTTATATGCTTGATACTTAACTAGTACATATTTCAGCCATTTTTGTTCCATTGTTAAGAATAGTTTGCAGATCTAGAGATTCTTTAACCCTGATTTGCCTGAACTATTCCAAGTTTCAGCGAGCTTTCCAAGGCTCTGACAATCTGTAGATTGGAGAGATCCATTCCTTAGCTACCTAGTAGTAGCTAGGACAAAGGTTGTTATCAGCACCAAACCCAAGTCTTTCAGTCATATTTTGTGTGTGGCAATATTCTTCCATTTCAGAAGCCTCACCATTATTCTCCATTTTCCTTCAAGTGCATGTTCTGGCTTGATTTTGACTCCATCCCTTGGTCAGCACCAGTTTTCTCTGATTCTTTCCATTAAGTTCCATTTTGACCTAGTAGTTCAAGTACCCATGACCAAACTCTATTGCACTATTTACTAATAAGTTGCATGTACAGTTGGGGATAACCCCTAGAGTAGGCAAAAACAAAACCTGAGCAGGAAGCATGTATGTTGAGGTAACAGTGGACGTAGTGAAGTGTGCACCTGATTGGGCCCAATGGTTAAGAACATGTGTTATCTCCAAGGAGGTCACAAGTTCAATTTCGGTGGGGGGTATGGCTGCGCAAATTGACCCATCGTAGTGAAGCTGAAAGGGTAGGAATCCCCTTGATGTGAAGTCTTAAACCAGGCTGACCTATGAGCTATTGGTATATGTGGCTCGCACGTTGTTGCATATACTCTTGAAAAATTGCTAGGTTCCCATGGTTTAAAAAAATACAATGGAAGTAGACTGTAGTGTCTACAGTTGCACCAAGTCTCCATCGACATCAGCAGTGGAGGTTCGAGTGTGGAAAAGACCAAACCGATCCAACTCAATTGAGTCCGTACCTACTCGGCAAAGTCAGTACCTAACCAGCCAGTGGGGCCATTTTTAAGATAATTATTCTTTAAACCTTAAAAATGTATTTCCTAAAACCCTAAACCCAAAATGCATACTATAAAGAGACCCACTTCCTACCCACCCCACGCCTGCCTCTATTTTCCTCACACCTATCTCATTGAGCATTTGGAGTTTTTGGAGCAGCAGCGAAGAGTGTGATTTGGAGTGATCTGGGATCTCATTTGGAAAATATTCTTGGGTTTCTTGTAGTGGAGTTGGCATCTACTGAAGGAGGCTACATCCCATATTCAAGCTTGGACAGGTTGTTGTCCAAAGTCTTGTGCCCATTGAGTTCATTCCCAGGTAGGTTTATAGTCAAATCCACCCCTGTTTTCTTTTCTCTCATAAAAACAGATCTGTATTTTGTTGCAAAAAAAATTGAGATAAAGTTGGCACATTTGTATTTACAGATTTATTTGAATTTACAATGGCCCCAAGAGTGAAAGACCATGCATGGATCCATGCCGATCTTGTTGATAGTGAGATGTATTGCAAATTTTGCAGGAAACATATCAGACAAGGGGGGATTTTCATAGGTTGAATAAAAACTTGGCTGTTATAAAAATCCAAATTTCCCCCTGTAATCACAGCTAAAGAGATTGGAGATATAATATTGGAATTGGAAAGTCATTTTGAAAATTTTTAAGAAGAAAAGGCTTAACAGGCAGAAATAAATGTTGAAATAGGGAGAAAGAGGAAACATTCCATGACGAGGGTATCTGGATTTCAAGAATATCCTGGTTATGATTTTGAAGGCTGTCCCTCGATGCCTTCTAATGCTATTCGGGACACCTTTCATTATGTTCCTCCCTCTCATGAAAACAAGCCTAAGAAGAAGAAGAACATCAAAGGTATTTCAATAGACCTTCCCGACATCATATTGTTTCTGAGATGGAACTTACAATGGCAGTCTCAAAAATTATTTATCTTATTACTATTGTAGTCATCCCTTGCTTTTCTGATGTCCACTATTTTTGTTACTGATGTAATTTTGTTATTCTTTGTAGGCACAGCACAAGTCACAGCTGTGTGTTTGAGCTTTGGCACGTAATATATCAATTGATACATATCTTTTGTTTCTTTTTCTTTTCCAGAGTTTCTATACATGTTCTGTTTTGGTTGGTAAAAGAGCTTATAATTCATTAATGATACAAATACTTATATAAAATAGGGTAGACAGAAACTAGCAACCTAAGATAGTTTGAACATGGATTGCAATTCTCTCTCTGAATTGTCCTTGCCATTGCTCTTTATAGGTATATACATTATTTCTATTATCTTGATTTTCGAATACTGTCATATACAAACAAATTTCTGGCTAATTTACCTGCAGTTGGCAGATTGTATTGCAATATATGTATAACATTGCCATTTACATTGGAAATACAGAACACTCAACTATGTTACTATTATAGTACTGCAAATCATCCTATAGATCAAAATGATAAAAAGGACAACAGGTAAGTCTTCTTCTGAGCAGCAGGGTGTCCAAAAAGGTAGCTTGGTTCCTTATGCAGTGTCTTGCTTCAGTATATAGTCTTCTACAAGTAGCCAGACAACAGATGGAAAGTAAGATGAATTTCCATCATATAGCCACAAATACTACTGCCCTAGCATTCATGTGTATAAAACAAGAATATGGGAAATACATGGACGTAGCAAATGTAACTCTAAATCTTCTCTTCTGGTGGCATCAACCTTTGTTTTTGCCTTTATTTTCTCCATGTCATTGCCAAATGATACTTGTCTGACTTCCACTATTATTTTCATGTTAGCTTCTTAAATTGTATGCAACATTCTTCTTTGATTGTCATTTTCCATATTACTCAATACTTCATTTTATGTGAAAGCTCCTTGGAAAATTTCATCATGAGGATTGGGCTCATGTCTCAAAAGGCTAGAAGAAATCCTAGACTTTCATTTTTCCATCTTGTTGTTACAACTTGTTGAGGCTTACAGTTGCCCTTGCAAAAATTGTTTAAAAGAAGTAGTTGTTTCAGTTTCGAGCCAAATTGATTGAACAAATGGATACTGTCATTCATACCCATAGGAAAGGGATGCATTCAAAGAATAATTGATGATTATCTCAGGAAACAGAAGGAAGGGTTTGCATTACCAACCTGTATTAGGGCCATTTTGAACCCTCTTCCTGAAGAATAATTAATGCATAATATCCTTAGAGGAATATATTAAGATTAAAAATTTAGTAGTTGATAATGAGGTATGTTTGGAACTGTATGACCTAATGAAAATTGTTTAACAGTTGTGCTTATCAGAAAGATAAAAAATGCAGTGCAAAGCCTCTTCACAACTTACCTTAATTTTCCAGTGCCAACTTGCCCTTAGAGACATTTGCTGAGTTTTGCCAAAATAGAAATAGAATATCCTTCTTTGATGAAAGATATAGGCATTGATGCATAATAATACCAAACATGCATTCTGTTGCAGGGATGTGATGGAAGTCAGGAAAGCAGAATGAAAAGCTTGGGAACAGGTTGAAATGCTAAAGTCTGCTCTGGATGAACACAGTTTAGAATTGCGAGTGAAGGCAGCTAATGAAGCAGAAGCAGCCTGCCAACAGAGACTAGCAGCTGCTGAAGCTGAGATAGCTCACTGGAGAGAGAGGCTTGATGCTTCAGAGAGGTAGCGTCTCTTACCTGAGAGTTCTATATCTTTCCATGATTATTTGTAAATTTATGCCTTAAAAGTGACCATTTGTTCATGTATGTTATTGACAACTCTCAAAGAGTATTGTTGGGTAGCTTGAGAGCTTTTGAACTACTTCACATTTACAAGTATTACTCAATTGTATTTTTTCTTTGGCTAGCCCTGAAATCCATTAACTACTCCAGTCTCTCTTATAGTTATCTTAGAAAGTAAAAGTTATACTGTACCAATTTGTGGCCTCCTCAAATTGGTTTGCTGCCTTTTGTCCTCCATGATTTTGCTTTGAAATATGGCACGACTGGGGTGTTGACTAATATATCTTCTCTTTACCTGTTGAAATACTTAACTTAGAGAGTGCAGTCTTATTAATATTATTCGTGTTCAATCTCACTGATTAAAAGCTTTTCTCTCGCTTTTAAAGTGGCGCTACATTTTTTTAATGCCTGGCTTTATGCAGAGATGTATTTGAACTCACTGAAGCACTGAAAGCTAAAAATGAAGAAGGAGAGGCTTATAGATCTTAGATTGAGGCGTGTTTTCTTATCTTGAAATCAAATTGGGGTAAAAAGTAAAAACTCTAAAGCTGGAAGACAGTATTTTTCATGTTGTTTATGATTTTGACAGACTATTGG
>LPNX010243517.1:132297-146632 GCA_001517045.1 Pseudotsuga menziesii | reverse complement strand
TTATAATTTATAGGTGATTCAAAGCTCTTAATGGACCTATGGAATGGAAAATGTCATATTTTGGATATGACACTTCCTATAATGAACAAAAAATTTACCTAGAAAGATTGTATATGGAGTCATGCCCTCACTTGCATTGCCTTTCTTTTGCTTTTCTAACCTTCCTTTAGAGGATAAGTTACTTTTCAAGCCCAAATGTGCAACTCCAAGAGAGAGGTAGGTACCATTTTAGAAGGAGAAGTTGGTTTCCAAATCTGATACTGAAGGAATTAACTGAACCACCCAACAAGCATCAGCAATTTATCATTTAGCTAATAAAAAATGGTTCAATCCCACTCTGTATTTAGGCTTGTCTTTATGTCCTTCATGGCCTATTTGAGATGTAGTAGTAGTTTTAGCAAAGTTGGTAAAGCTCATCCTCACTCTGGATCCATTGAAATAGAACTTGAATCTAGAGTCTTCTAAGTAGTCAAATCTCTAACATCCTCAAAAGGATGCCTAAGTAGGCTATAAAAACATTTATTCTATTTTTATTGAGTTTTATTCTAATTTGTGAGAAGCTTATGATGGCGGGTTGTAACCGGACCTGGTGTTATGTATTGAAAAGGGTAGGATTGAAAAGAAATAATGTTGATTTATTCAGCATCTCAATTATAATATGAGATAGTTTAGTGTTACAATTTATGAAAAAACTTGTATTTCTTGGCAGTAGAGTATTTGGTGTTGTGGATTGAAAAAGAAATGTATTTTATAAATAAAAAAATCGAGTAGAGTTTATTAAGTCATTTAGACTTTGGCTCTTAAATGGGAGACACTACATTTTCATTGTGATGGGTAGAATTGCGAAGAAATGTATTTTATGTAATGTTTTGTTCTCGGCCACCTTAACCGATCCATTTAGAGCTCTGACTCTTAAATAAGAAAAACTTCATATAGAAATAGATGTATTTGAATGCACACATGAAACTTATAACAGAGCTAATATTTTTGTCATGATGTTACTGCTATGCTCAGGTCATGCGTTAAGTGTTGTTTGGCATACCATTTTCATGAAAACTATAGAGCTAACGGTTATCCGAGATCAAACCTCTCTTTAAATAATGAATTTGTGGTCTAATGAATTTGAAGAGGTAGTTTTCTCAAATGCATGAGGGATTGTAGTTTTGCATTTGTGGTAAAATGAATTTGAGAGGTAGATTTCTCAAATCGGTTCAAACATATTTTTATTTGCGTAGTTAAATAGTTTTATCAACTGGCATTTATATTTCCATTCAATTCTTTCTAACACAAATTAACACAAATTATCAGAATATACCATACATCTCTTCAAGAGTCATTCAGAACGACACATGGAATTTTGAAGATCCATTAATTTATAATATACTTGACAAAATTTTGATATCCATTAATATATAATATACAAGACATCTGAAATCCAGTACTCGGACAAAATGATTTGTGGCGAAGTAATATTATCATAAGAGATTGAGGGTAATTAAGCACATTGTGAGATTTTAGATTATTTAGGAATTATTACGATTTTAAATTTATTTATTTTTAAATATGTTTATATTTATATAAAATTATTTAAACATGTAATATAAAAATAAATACTCAATTGGGTTTATACAGTATAGATATTTTATTAATAAATTTTGTTTACCAAAAGTTGATGATAAACATGTCAATCACATAATAAAAAAAAGAAATAAAAGAAAGAAGATATTGAGCTAACCTCATAAGAAGGAAACTTTTTCTTTTTGGATAGAAATCAGCTCTTGCAGAATCTTATCATGGGAGAATGGTAACACTCTTGGAAATTGTGGTAAGGGAAGTGCTAAGGTTGTGGTTTTAGCATGCAATGCAACTCTATTGGTAATTGGTCTATCTTTTCAAGTACTCCAAATGGTTCACAATATCTTGGTGACAAATTGGTACAACTTTCAAGTTCAAGAAACACTTCTTTACCCTACTTAGAGGTAAACATGATTCTCCACTTAAAATTTTCTATGGAGTATATTCTTATTTGCATATTTTTTTTCTATCTATCTTGAGTTGCCTTCAAAATCTGCCTAAGATTTGCATCCTCTTTCTCCATTTCTTTTAGAATTTCTAGCTTCAAAATCTTTTTCCATTTCCTTTGAATTTCTAGCCCAAGAACAATATTGTTGATTTGATTATCCCAACTTAATGGTGTCCTACATATTCTCTCAAATTATATAAAGTTTCAAATGGACTCATTTTAAATGATGCTTATTACTTATAGTTATATGCAAATTGCTTTATTAAGTGTAGATAATTCTCTTGCTTTGATGATTTATCCATCACAGACATGTGAAACATGACCTCAATAACTTGATTTCATCTTTATATTTTCCTATCTATTTGTGGTTAGTAGGTAGAACTAAAATTCAATTATGTACCCAAATCTACAAACAAATTGAGCATTAATGTTCAACCTTAGCTAGTGGCATGTCATACATCTAGAAATATATTTCATAACAACTCTCTTCATCACAAGGAACAATTATTGCTTAGGATTGTAGAAATCATTTTTTTTGTAGCCTGGAAGCCTTGAATATGACATTTTATAGATTCTCTCCATTATAATTCTTGTCAAATATCAAGAGTTGGGAATATACGTTTTATTCTTATATGTAAGAATTTCATCATCTTCCAACCATTAACCAACAAGGAAATAAACAATCCTTTGTCTTAAATCTATTTGGAAAATGTTAATGGCTACTGCATGCATTACATCCATTTTTTTAAGTGCACCAACCACTTTATTTTCCTTCACTTTTATGTGTTTCATTTCAAAATCAAATTCACAAAAAAATTCCAACTGTTTAACTTATCTAGCATTTAAGGGTGGCTACTCAAATAAATATTTCAAACCAAAATAGTCAATTCTAAGCTCAAATATCATTCCCATTATATAGTGCCTCTACGCTTTCAAAGCATGCACTATTATAACAAAATCTAAATCATGAGTCTATTACGAGTCATGGACTTTCATATTTCTTGACTCATAACATACCACATTATTTTCTTCCATAATAACATTCACAAACTACTCAAAAAAACTTGTTGAAATCATTATTCATGAAATACATCAATGCAATTGGTGCATTAATGAGGCCCAACCGCACCACCAATAACTCATAATGGCTATACCTTATTGTAAATGTTGTTTTGAGGATGACTTCTTCATTGATTCTAATTTGATGTTAACGAAACATTAAATCAATATTTAAAAGTATATTTGTCCCAAGCTCATTTGGTCAAAGAGATCATCGATTCGAGGTCAAGGATTCTTGTTCTCCATAATAAATTTATTCACTTTATTCAAATTCCATGAAACAAGTGAATGTAGTTGGTGCATTAGTGAGACCCAATGGCACCACCACAAACTCATAATGGCCATGCCTTGTTCTAAATGTTGTTTTGTGGATGACTTCTTCATTGATTCTAAATTGATGCTAACCAAACTTCAAATCAATATTTAAAAAATATATTTTTCCCAAGCTCATTCGGTCAAAGAGGTCGTTGATTCAAGGTCAATGATACTTGTTTTCTGTAATAACTTTATGCAACTTCCTCTAATCCATACACAACCTAAGGCTATCATTTTTTTTGACAAATAGCATTGGTGGTACTCATGGAGACACGCTTAGCATATTGTATTTCTTCTCCTATAACTCATACAAATGTATTTTCATCTCTAATAATTATGGGGTATGTTTGACTAACATGAGATATTTCCAAAAGATCGACCACCTTGAGCAATTGCTCACACAAACAGATCACAGATCAACACATCGGTATTTTACATTGTTAAAACTATCAAAGAGAGAAAAAGTCCACATCCCTATCAAAATAAGTACTTGAGACAATTTAATAACGAAAAAAGAAAAATATTTTACATATGAGTTTCTCACAACTAATCATCAAGCACAAAATGACCCTCCATGCTCTTTAAATAGATATCATGGACCAATCAGGTGTCAATCCATGGATCAATACCCATTAATATCAAAGTGAGAATGAATCGTTATATCACTATATCTCTACAACATAGTGTGATTATCGAATTATACAAGCATAAATGCATACTAAAGAAACACACTTTACCTAAAGACACATTATAACAATTTGATCTTAACTAACTCCTAGGTGTATAAATATCCTAACATCCCCCCTGAAGAACAACTTGAGATGGGATTGAAATATTTACAAAAGAGACACAATATAATAATGAAGGAGGAATTAGAGCATATCCCCTTAAATGACAAATTCTTTTTCACTCCTAACGTAGAGCGAAGTTTAGAAAACTTCTCTTCTATAAGAGACTTTGTGAATATGTTTGCAACTTGATAATCTATAGGGAAAAACATAACTTCAAGGATTTGATCGTAAACAAGATTTATGATAAAGTGCATCTATAAATCGACATGTTTGTTGCATTGGTGTTGAACTATATCTTTGGTAAGCTTGATGGAACTTTGATTATCACACCAAAGGGTAGTTTGATGTTGTTGCTCGAATACAAATTTGACAAATTTTGTTGAAGCCATAAAGATTCCTAACTTGCATTAATTGCATCTTGATACTCTGCTTCTATTGAAGAAAGAGAAAGATCTTGTTTTACTTACAATCCCAAGTGACAAGCATGCAACCAAGTGTTAGAGCTAAAAGTTGTTCTCTACAAAGGGGACAAGTTTAGTACATCTTCATGCTCATGGAAACATGATTGGTTTAAATGAGGTGATTGGGATGGTTGGTGTAAAAGGGTCAAGAGATTATTACACATAGAGAAGTCATAAGTCAGTTGAATACTTCAAGCTCTATGAATGACATAGATAACTAGACTGATAAAAGAATGATATAAAAGATCATAAAGTTCAAATATTATTGAAAACATGTGGCACAAACAGTTCCTTCACACATTAACATAAATAACTATATCCAGAAAAACATTCCAAACTCAGAATCTGGGATATTAATGTTGGGATTAATAATCCTCCCTTTGGCTAAATCAGCCTAATTTACTGCTTATCCTAAGTATTTAAATCAAACATGTTCTTACATCATCAACATGTCATTAACTTCAGTGATCTGGACCTCCTCCTTAAATCAGGGAACCTAACTGAGCCTCCTCTTTCAATCAGAGACCAAATATGGGTTGATTTGCATGACTAATGCACCCCATTCAGTCAACTGGAAGCTATTTCACCTAGTTTTTAGGTAACTAGAGTGTTAAAGGTGCATTTCTCTTGATTTGACCTAATTTGAGCTAAATTCAGTTAAACTGGAGTGTTAAAGGCACCCTCACCTAATTTTGGTGACTTGGCTCATTTTATCTTAGCTAAATGAAGTCTGATAGGTGCCTCTACCTACTTGTTGTCATGCAGTTGAGATCTGAGTTAGTTAGAGTCAATTATGTTGCAGTTTAGTGGTCAAGTAATGTGTAAAGTGGTGATTAACCGAAAAGTAAGCCACTCTCATGCATTAAATTCAAATTACCTCTCTGGGATTTGAATTGCTTGGATATTAATGCCATTATAGCATATTTTAATGTATATTTTGATTAATGATTAAAAAATACATTGTTGTAAGCCTTTTTCAATGTTTCTAGCATTCATTGAGTAAATTGATATGTATCAAACTGTAGTAACTTTTGTCTTGATTCTAAGATTGTTGTGCCTCAATTTTATATGGTATCAGATCCATGACAGGACAAGGAAATTCTTCTACAAGTATTTTGATGGATCTTTCTTGAAGATCAAGAAACATTGCTTAGAAATATTCCAACACTGCACCATAAGCAGATATTTTTCCACATAAATATTGGAATCTTAGCCTTGCTCCCTCTGGACTCTGTCTAGAGAAGTCTATCAAGGTGTGAAGCAACTCCAAAAGTGCAAGTTGTTCGATCTTATTTTGTTTGATTTGTGTGACTGGATGTATCTCACATCTCCATTTGCATTCGCTACAGCTGGAAAATGGAATCTTCCTCTTGCAATATTCTCACTTCTTTCAACTATCATCATTCAACAATTTCACTTCAATGCTTTAATCAGTCACTAAGCTATCATAATCATTCATAAAATTTAGACATGCCATTCATACTATCAATTCACACCATTAGAGCCACATCACAGTATAAACTTTGTAATCTTTTTATATTTGATTCAAATGGCTACAACTGTAAGGTTTCATCTGCTACAACTGATTGACAAGCACCAACTTCTATGCCAATACCCTGCTTGGTTTTTCTTATTTCCAACTAAGAAAATGATGAAAGACCCAACTTGCAATTTGTCATATCATCTGCCACTTTTCATCTACTGCAACGCTTATTGGTATGCTCACCAACATTGTTCACCAAGTCATCAAGTTCTGTAGGCTTCACTTCTTCATGCAACTATACTTCATCTATTTTTTCATAAAATATTTTCTTATGTACTTGGTACAAACCACTTCATTGTTTTATTGTATAGACAATACATCAAATGGTGTATGTGTACATCATCATCATCAATGTGTGCATCAACATCATTTATAATCCACCATCAAAGTGTAAAAATGCTTCACATTATCACTTGTATGTGCATGTCAACTTGTTTGTGTTTTAGGACAAACTACATACATCAATGATATTGTCTACTCATCATCTTAATGTGACAAAGACACATCACACTTCAAAAGCTCGTGTATGTTGTTGTATTACCACTCCTCTTAACCCAAAATCAGAGCTTGGATCTTCATCCTCAAATATTGTTTTTATTGACTTGTTGCGGCTACATCAGCACTCCCAAAAATCTCAGAGCACCATCAAATTCATTTACCAATCACCCACTATATTTCAGAGAATAAAACTTTATTTTTAGCTACAAAAACAGTCTACTACAGTCTGTATAATTCACGAATTTTCTTCAAGCATTTCATCATTTCAGAGCTCTCTCACACCACCTGAATTCTCCAAAAGGAAAAACTTTCAAATACTTTTGTTGTTGCTACGTCATTGCTCTTCTATATCAGTATTTATATTGTTGCCTCAGTGATCTCTATCTGAAAATCATAGCATATTCCCACCAATTATCCACTTCTTATGCAAAATTTAGAGCCTTGCGAATTGTAGACTACTACAGTCTTGCTTAAGTCAGTTGCTACAAAATATACTCATAAATTTCAGAGCTATCACAAACAGCCTCACCACCAAATTTCCTCAGATTGTGACCCAAAATTTAGAAGGATAAATACTTTAAAAAAAACTTTTTACACCATCTCACTACGCCTACCTATACTATATACGAATTTCAGAGCTAAATCGAATTATTTTTGTCAACCTAAAATGACAAACGTTGACTTGGTATTTATACTCGTTTTGCCATAGTATTTGAGCCGACTTGTCAAAAGTAATTATTTTTTATTTTAATTTTAATTATATTTCTTATGGGTTGGGATGACCTGGAATATGTCAAACACAATTTGTGTTGTATTTACCCTTGAATTATCTTCAATATAACAAGTACTTCTTCCTATGCAAGAAACAAAATACAGACTTATCAAATGTGGGTCCAAGACCCAAGTCTCCATGACCATCGGGTTTTCATCGTCCAAGATGCTACAAGCATTGATTTTTTCATACATCGTGTCCATGACTCTCCAAGGCTTCTTTATCAGGTACATACATATAGAATTGTAAGAGCATCAACAAATAGTATCCTAGATGAACATCAATATCATCTACAAACAAACAAGAGTGTCCAAGGGTTCCATGACCCCATGAAGCCCTCAATAAGCATGCAAACCACAAATGACCACAGAATAGGTCATTTGGCCATGCCCCATGTTCCAATACCCAATTCATGTCCTTCTTGCCATATTCTTCATGTCATCCAATCCCCATATCATCCACTTAAATTATTTCTTTGTCATTAATGGTTGGTCATCAATGACAATCATATTCATCAATATCCCCCTTTGTCATTAATGGAAATTCCAGTTTCTCTCCCCCTTTGACATTAATGACAAAGAGATAATTATTTAGCCATCAAAAGCTCACAATGCCCAAAAAAAAATTATATCCTCGAATAACATGTAAACTTTTCATTTGTTGATCTCCCTTGTTGTCTGAGCTTTCCATTTTCAAATTTCTCATAAATATACATACTCCCCTGTCTAAACTTCTTCTATATTGTCCAAAAATTAGAGAATAATCATGACTGTAGTATACCAAATAATGTCTTATTTAAGATCAAATACTTGAACACATTGAATACTATGTTTTTTATATGAATATATTCATCTCCTTGGTCTTCATATGTATGCTCTCCCTATCAAGTGGACTTCTTCATTTACTGAGCTATCTGCTTCTTTTATTCCTGTGAAAGTGCTTGTATGTGACAAGCTGTAAACACCAGCTACATATACCTTGCCAATTGTTTTTAATAGAGAACTCTATCATAATTACAGTCTACAGAAGAAGGTCAGATTTCTCCAGGTGTGAGTGTTTTCTGCAGGTGCATTCATTTATATAGAATCTCCTTAAGTTTTGAGTGTATGATCAATAACTTGCGAGCATATTTCATTTTCCTTCACATACTTGTATGTGGGTATTTCTTATGTGCACTTATGTATATTGAAGGCATATGTTGTATGCACTTTAATCACAATTCCTACCTTTTGCAGGCATTTCAAATTCACAATTGCTGGTATTTCCAAAGAGTCTTCATCGAATATCCATTGAGTTTACCAGTGTTTGGAAGAATTTAATCTCTTCCTAGTGACCATTTCTTCACAAATTGTTGGCATGATGTGGGAATATTTTCATTTCCTTCTTCTCCTTCAAGTACATAAATCACTTTGGTGAGAACCAAAACATTTTCCCATTGCACATACACCAAGGTTAGAATATTATGTGTCTTGATATTTGCATAATTCCTTTGTCTTAGTTGCCTTTGTTCATCCAAAGTTTGTGAGTTCCTAATGAATATATATACACTTCAAAATGTACCATTTACTTGTGGTCTTTACTTGTCAACTCCTCAGGCTAACATATCAGAATAGTTCAATTGTCTTCAATGATTTGGTAGCCTTAGAATGTCTCAAGGAAAAAACTAACTTATTCTAAGATTATATTCATATCAAAATAAATTCTTAAGAGGCCATATCCCAATATTGTCAACGTTAATGTAAGAAGTCATTAGGTTGTTCAAATTATGAGCTTGATCGGGACTGATATATATTTTAGCAGGATTGGGTCTATCTTTGCAAAAACAAGATTTGAGAGTATTTTAATGTCAAATATGCACCTTTTCTTCTCACAAAATTTACTACAATTTGTTCCAGAACTTGCCAAGAGTAATGATGAAATATCATCATTTCTCATCATGAATTTATTGATTACGCTCATGCACCTATTTAATGTTTAAGGATACACCCTTGTTGCAATTCCTTCATATGTAAATCATTTTCCATGATCTGTCCTTAAGATGTCTTCAAACAGTATTCAGATCTGCCACTAAACTTCTTTGTGCAGAATAATTCAAATCTCTCATCGGGTACACTACAACAATATGTAGTACTTAACTTGTCTCATAGATGGTCCCTTATCAATTGATCTTCAAGTTTCTCCAAACATGCTCTCAATCTTCATATGATTTCCGTGAATTGTCTTCATACAATGATAAAAATATCGATAACCAGCTCTATATAGGTCATATAGTCAACACCAAGTGTTTTTACTAGCTCGTTCTTGCTAATTATATCCAAGACTAGAAGAAGTCATTTTAAGAACACTTTAGTTATCATAAGAGTAAACATGCATTAGGGACATCATTTCACATCACTTCATTTTCCTCAATTAGAGAGAGTTCATTAAATCACATGAGATTATTTTTGCTCCCCCTATCACCATGCCAGTTATGACCACGATCCTTGGACATGTTACCATGCTTGGAGTAACCAATAATTGTTTGTGATTTCATCCTCCAAACTCTATGAACTCAAGTGCTTAGGTATTTGAGAGACCTTAAGTTTGGCTTGGAAAATGGCAACCATCTTCCCTGTATTCATCTACTTCATTCATATTCAACAAGTCAATATTTTTCTTCCATACCTAGGAATTTCCTTGCCTGTGACCACTTGTCCTTTGAGCTTCAAATCCTCATGCATAATTCTGCTTCAAAGATACATTGGTTCTCCTTGCTGATGTATATGATGGGATATTCATTGGTTCTCTTCTTAGACTAGCACAAGTTTGTTCTTTAGGACTAAATCCACTGCAATTGTAGCACCTCATGGTGTGGAAATTTGTAGCAACATGGCTAAATTGGTTACAAGTCCAGCATCTCACTATGTTATTTGGACTTACAACACTTCTTCTTCCATGGAAATAACATTCAACAGCATTGTGGCCAAAACCATCACATGAATAGCAATAACCATTTAATTTATGTTCATACCTGGATACCTAGTTCCACTTTGAGGATGATTCTTTTCTGAACTTGCTCTAAGGAGTAGGACTAACTCTGTAATATTATCCAAGTTTTCTGATGTCTTTTGCAGGTATGTGAGAAGAATCTTGGCTTTCATCTTTGGAGAATGAGGGACCTGCTTCATACTTTCTAGCTGTCCATGTGTCTTCTACGGAATTTTATTTTCCCAAGTTGTATCCAAGGCCATATTTATCAAAAGGTGATATTTGGAAGTCCAGGATATCATCCAATATGATTGATTTTTTCCTAAACTTCACACATCCATTGGAATTCTCACTTGTCTTTATGAGACCAACTACTTCCATCTAAAGATTTTTACATTGCTCCTCCTTCTCATCCAATGTTTCCTTCAAGTATTCCTCTATCCTTTTGGCTTCTTCTAGCCGAGTCTTCAGCTCAGCATCTGCCTTCTTTCTTTATTCAGGTTCATCACCAAACTCTTCTTGTTCTCATGTTTGACTGATCAATTTAGTATTTAGTATTTCAACTTTGTCATCTTTTTCTTCCAGATCGTCCTGTAAACTTGTCTTCTTGTGATTGAGTTTCTTGAACATATCCATAGACTTCTCATGGTACTTTTCAAAGGACCCCAAAATATTTCTTTTAAGTATTAGATTGTATCTAAGATCAATGTCTGCTAGAAGGCGTGCTAGGACATCTTTATTAGCCTCTTCAATATCACTTTCAATACTATCACAATCACTGCTACTATAATCAGAAATATTCTTACCTTCACTGGTGTCAGATACTTGCTCTTGTTTTTCATCTTCAGTAGACCTGACTTATGCTTCAATGTTTGTGTCTTGGTTTCTTTCTTGATACTCACTTTCCAGCTTCAACCATAGCTCCTTAGCTAAAGTGTGTTCTCCTACATTCTCTCTGACAGAGCTTGAGAGTCCATCCATAAGAAACTTCAAAGCAATGGTGTTTTCCTTCTTGGAATCCTTTTGTGTAGCTGAATGTGTCTTCTTGTTGGACTGAGCAGGTGGATTGACCACAATCTCCCATATACCAAATTTCTTCAAGTAAGTTCTCATCTTACTTCTCCATCCAAAGTAATCAGTCACATCAAATACTGGAAATTCATCATTGCTAAGGAACTTTGTCTTTGCATCCATTGTGTGTCCACCGATCTCCCTCAAGCTAGTTATGATTATGTTGAAAGCCCGCTCTCATACCAATTTTTAGACACAATGGCACACTGAGATGGGGGGTGAATCAGTGGGCTAACACTTTTTACAATTTCAACTTCTTAAATACTTAACATGTATATCATTCAACAATTTCACTTCAATTCTTTCATCAATCACTAATCTATTATAACCATTCATCAAATTTAAACATGGCATTCATACTATCAATTCACACCATCAGAGACACATCACAGTATAAAATTTGTAATCTTTTTATATTTGATTCAAACGATTACAACTGTAAGGTTTCATCAACTACAACTGATTGAGAAGAACCAACTTCTATGCCAAGATCGTGCTTGGTTTTTCTTAGTTCCAACTAAGAAAATGATACAAGACCCAGAGTGCAATTTGTCATATCATCTGCCACTTGTCATCTACAACACCTCTGATTGGTCTGCTCACCAACAATGTTCACCAAGTCATCAAGGTCTGTAGGCTTCACTTCTTCATACAATTGTACCTCATATATTTTGTCATCAAATATTTGCTTATGTGCTTGGTACAAACCACTTCATTGTTTTACCGTATAGACAATACATCAAATTTTGTATGTGTACATCATCATCATCAATGTGTGCATAAACATCATTTATAATCCACCATAAAAGTGTGGAAATGCTTCACATTATCACTTGTATGTGCATGTCAAATTGTACGTGTTTTAGGACAGAATACATACATCAATGTTATTTTCTACTCATCATCTTACTGTGGAAAAAACACGTCAGACTTCAAAATCTCATGTCTTTTGTTGCACTAGTACAAAATGAGGAATTAGCTACTAGGTGACTAAAATTTCTAGTCACCACAGGTTTTCCAAGTGATTTACTACTAAATATGAGCAATTTTGATTGACCCAACTATAAACGACTAAAATTAACGACTAATTTAGTCACCAATTAAAAAATATGACTGGATAATAAGTGACAAAGTTAAAAATGACTAAAATAAATGACTAATTTAGTCACGGCATAAAAAATGACTAGCTAGAAGAATATGAATTAGTAATTTATGTTAGTCATTTTTAATTGTGTCATGGAAAATTGCAAATTTGGCAATGAAGTGTAATTTTTGTAAGTTGTCTACCTTCTATTAGTAATATTAGTGCCATGCACCTTGATCTTCAGAGATCCAACAAAGCAATTGCATGAATTTTCTCTTGACCATCTTTATCCCTGCTGCATCATTGAAGCAAACCCGGTTAAGCACATTCCAAAGGAAAATTATGTTCCTATGTCAATTATGAATTAGGTACTAGAACTAGTACCGTATCGTTACCTAGATAGAAGCATCAAAGCCCTACATCCCCTCAAAAACAAGCCATTCGAATGCACCTCCTCCACGTAGACTTACCAAATGCATCCAATGCATGGCCAAAAAAACACGTCAACTTCGTATTTCTAGGATGAAGGTATCGTTCGACCACCGCTCCCCTGTTTTTGCACTTGATACCCTATTTTTGTAGACAATAAGTTGGTTCAGGATCTTGTAGTGACTAGGCAGAGCTCTTTAAAGGTATGGTTCTTGCCGCTCTAATTGTGTTCATCACTCCAATCAATAACCAATTGTTATGGTTTTTTACAAGTCTCAATGCTGCTGAAGTTACTGCTTCTAGTACTTTACATTTGCAATTATCACCATCTCCAGCCTATGCGCTCATAACCATATGCATTTTGAGCTTTCAACCTAGGAAAAGCATGTGTATCCTCCTCACACCCTCTTGCAATGCCACTATTTTCAAAGGTCACTGGTTTTTGCACATCGACATTCCTCACACACTCCAAAGGAAAACTAAAGCAGACATTAGAAGAAGTGATTAAACTTTGCAAGGAGGTTTACTTGTTTCTTAGATTGTGGCAAGTTTTCTGTAATGGAACAAATATTATGCCCCAAAAGTTTAAAAGATTTGAATCATCCAGGTGTTGGAATCCGATACCATATATGGATTCTTTGATGGGGCCGAGTAGGATGGAAATTGTGGTACTGGCATGATCCTTCGTATATATGACTCTCATAGTTTCAAGCTAAGGATGGGTGTTGGGAGTGGCACTAATACTTTTTCTGAACTTTTATCCTTATGGGGGATTTTATGGTTCACAATATATATATATATATATATATTCTCTAGCTTTTTATTTTTGGCGAATCAAATGTCATAATTGATTGGGCCAAAGGTCTCACCAATTTGCAGTCACTGAGTTATGATTGTTGGTTGAAAAGGATTGGGCTCCTAAAGAATTGTTTTCTTTCTTTATCCTTCGGGCACCTATACAGGGAGTTCAATTCTGACGTGGACAACCTATCAAATCTTGCAATAGGAGACTGCCCTGGTATTCTTCACTTATGTAAGTACTCAAACAGAATCATGATTACTGAAGGTCGCTTTACCTGCTTCTAGTTTCTCCATTCTGGTTTTGTCTTGGACTGTTTTAGGTTGTATCTGTATGACAACTCTCTGGAGCCCTGCTATTTTTTGTCTCACAGTTATTTTTTCTTTTCCGCATTTGTGCTTTCTACAGGTTGATGGGTAGAATCCCTCTCATTTATTTTTGGATATTGTAATGTTTTTCCCAGGGCTTCAATATTGTCTTCTATCCTACTTTGAAGGGGATTTTACATCAACAACTATGATCT
>LPNX010243517.1:40377-131305 GCA_001517045.1 Pseudotsuga menziesii | reverse complement strand
TATCGAAACACCATACGCAAGAGAGATATAATATATGTTTCTGAGTTGCCATGATAGTTATATTATATTGAGTGAGTTCAAGTTCCCACCAGACAATCTATTTATTGATTATAGAAATCCTAGTTGGAACAAATAGGGTGGGGTGGGGAGAATGATGGAGTCGAGTCACCTGATCGATCAATTTATCCATGCCTAATTGCTTCTATCCTCTAATTGAGGAGGAGAGATTTCTTACTTGGACTGGTACAACTTGCACTAGCTTCCGAAAATACTGTATGGTAGAGACTATTGGATTCGAACCAATACTAAGAAAGCAAACCAGCTTTTGTCTCTTGTCATCCTCCTCATTATAGTACTTTATCATCCAATTCTGAATCATACAAGTCCATATCAATTTATTAGGGCCTGTTTTGCTACGAAAGAATGCTAAAGGAACAAATATATAATCAGTGTGGTTGGTAGGCTTGAAAGGTCTAACAAACTATCCCAAAAGGCTAAAGATTCCTGGCTCCTTCCTTCCTATTTCTGGGGTATCTCGAAACTGCCTTCTTGGATTTATAAATTAGAACCGGATAATACCCAAGCTTTCCTTCGTCTGGTTCAAAATTCAATTCCATTACCAACATCTCGCCTATTGAAGATCGAAACCATGCACTAGATGATTATATATATATAACACAAAACAACATATAAATAAACTATATAAATGCTCGAACACACATATATATTATTGTAAAACATATATATATAATAAAACTTATGATACAATATAAAATAAATGAAATAAAATATAAAATATACCATATAATATGTACTATGTAAACTAATAAAATGATCATTGGTTTTATTTGGAAATTTAGCTCATGCATGTTAATCTTGGTTAGCATCCTACATTGTGAATGTTCAAAATTGTCTAGCGTCCTGAATCTTGATTCTTTATTATGAATTTTGATTCCTAAATAATTGGTTTTTCAATAACTGGTAAGAATTCAGTTCTTTAGTGCCCAGCAAAATGAATGACCACGCCTCAAATAACAATAGTGTTGCTACTGCTAAGTTCCTTTCCTGAAGCAAGTGTTATTGAAGCCTATGAATGTTATATGTTCACCCATCCGTCCAAAAGTTCTATGTGAAGCTTTTTCATTCCCATCTCTGTGAAAGTGCAGCACCTTACTGTGCTAAAAAATTTAGGGTACTTAGAAACACTAATCACAGTTTGTTAGCGAGCTTTTTATCTCTTCAACTAGAAATAAACCCTTATGTCGTTTACTAAGATAGAGTCCCTGACAACTGTGCCAGTTCTTATGTTGTTCCCCAGGTTGTTTCTACTCTCACAGGGACAAATGCATGGGCATAATGTGCAGGATAACCTTCTTGCACCAATCTAGGACTTCGAGCCAATTCTCAGGCTAGAGAGGGGGTACCCTCAAATAGACTAAAGATATATTTCTATGAGGCTAAGTCTCCTTTTATTATTGTAAGACCAAATCTGACCAACAGCGGAAGAAGCAGTTACAACAGGAGAGTAGTACACAAGAGAAAAGGTAAATAGAACATAGCAAGGCCCAACAATAGATAAAACAACATCATCTTATTTTTATTTTAAAGAAGGATAATATTTTATAACATGCCCTTTTTTATTACAATTTCAACAGACAATATCACTTTTTATCCTTCTACTAGTTGGGTGCACACACTTTCAGCTGAAGAGGATATTAAATTAGACATGTTTGCTTGTTCGTCCAGTCTGTTAGTTCTCACCTCAGAGGAATAAGTATGCCCAAAGTATTCAGTCTGTTGTTAGTTCTTACCTAGGGAGTATTCCTTCCAGTCCGTGGATATAAAACACATAGTCGATGTTGATAGTTTGGTCAGCCTACCATTCCGAGGGATTAAATATGACTTTCTTGCTTGTTGTTCGATCAGTTAGTGTCAGTTCTCACCAAGGGATTTAGTCCATTGTCGGTAGTTCCTATTGCCGGTAGTTCGCACTTCAACACTTGATTTTTCTATTCAAGGGAACACTTGGGGGTTTGTACTAATGTCGATAATGCACCAGTTGGACCCACATATAAGCCAACTCAAAAGGGTCTTAGTCACCATCATTTTCACCACACCAAAAGATGATAAATATTGTTTGAGAAGTATTCTACCGAGTGATGATGTTTCCCTACCTCCCTCTAAACGATGTCTCCGAGCTCAAGGAGCTATGTCTCCATGTGTTGTAGAGGATGCAACTGCCTAAGATCATAAGACAACAGTAGAGTTGAGTTTACATGAGGAGAAGACAGTAGTTTAAAGATGGGGTTTGTTTGCTGTCAAACAGCAGTCAAAGGTGAGGTTTGCATTATGATAAGACAGCAGTCAAGTTGAGTTTGCATGCTGATAAGACAGAGTTTGCATCATACCTCACTTGAGTTTAGGATTAATTCGAAGCGGCATGCAGGAGAGGTTGCCATAATATACCTTCAGCTCTGCATGCAACTAAGAGCAATTCTTCTTACAGCTAACTAGTTCAGCAGTCAGATCACTATGAGATTAAAGTTTAAGGTGCAGTTATGTAACGCATGGTCACACTTGTAAATGATCTCATGCAGGGCGAAGACTCTCTTAAACCTAGGTCACATTTCTAGGTCAATTGAAGTCTATAAGAGTAGTAAATACTTATTGTAATGGGGTTGGATCACCAAGGACATTTGTCATTGTAATTTCAGAGGTTTACAATTAAATAAAGCTGGAATAATTGATCCACTTTTTGTACCCCTATTTTTATATGCTTGATACTTAACTAGTACATTATTCAGCCATTTTTGTTCCATTGTTAAGAATAGTTTGCAGATCTAGAGATTCTTTAACCCTGATTTGCCTAAACTATTCCAGGTTTCAGCGAGCTTTCCAAGGCCCTGACAATCTATAGATTGGAGAGATCCATTCCTTAGCTACCTAGTAGAAGCCAGGACAAAGGTTGTTATCAGCACCAAACCCAAGTCTTTCAGTCATATTTTGTGTGTGGCAAGATTCTTCCATTTCAGAAGCCTCACCATTATTCTCCATTTTCCTTCAGACGCATGTTCTGGCTTGATTTTGACTCCATCCCTTGGTCAGCACCAGTTTCCTCTGATTCTTTCCATTAAGTTCCATTTTGACCTAGTAGTTCAAGTACCTGTGACCAAACTCTATTGCACTATTTACTAATAAGTTGCATGTACAGTTGGGGATAACCCCTAGAGTAGGCAAAAACAAAACCTGAGCAGGAAGCATGTATGTTGAGGTAACAGTGGGCGTAGTGAAGTGTGCACCTGATTGGGCCCAATGGTTAAGAACATGTGTTATCTCCAAGGATATCACAAGTTCAATTTCGGTGGGGGGTAGGGCTACGCAAATTGACCCATCGTAGTGAAGCTGAAAGGGTAGGAATCCCCTTGATGTGAAGTCTCAGCCCAGGCTGGCCTATGAGCTATTGGTATATGTGGCTTGCACGTTGTTTCATATACTCTCGAAAAATCGCTAGGTTCCCATGGTTTAAAAAATAAAATGGAAGTAGACTGTAGTGTCTACAGTTGCACCAAGTCTCCATCGACATCAGCAGTGGAGGTTCGAGTGTGAAAAAGACCAAACCGATCCAACTCAATTGAGTCCGTACCTACTCGGCAAAGTCAGTACCTAACCAGCCAGTGGGGCCATTTTTAAGATAATTATTCTTTAAACCTTAAAAATGTATTTCCTAAAACCCTAGACCCAAAATGCATACTATAAAGAGACCCACCTCCTACCCACCCCACCCCTTCCTCTATTTTCCTCACACCTGTCTCATTGAGCATTTGGAGTTTTTGGAGCAGCAGCGAAGAGTGTGATTTGGAGTGATCTGGGATCTCATTTGGCAAATATTCTTGGGTTGCTTGTAGTGGAGTTGGCATCTACTGAAGGAGGCTACATCCCATATTCAAGCTTGGACAAGTTGTTGTCCAAAGTCTTGTGCCCATTGAGTTCATTCCCAGGTAGGTTTATAGTCAAATCCACCCCTGTTTTCTTTTCTCTCATAAAAATAGATCTATCTTTTGTTGCAAAAAAAATTGAAATAAAGTTGGCACATTTGTATTTGCAGATTTATTTGAATTTACAATGGCCCCGAGAGTGAAAGACCATGCATGGATCCATGCCGATCTTGTTGATAGTGAGATGTATTGCAAATTTTTCAGGAAACATATCAGACAAGGGGGGATTTTCATAGGTTGAATAAACACTTGGCTATTATAAAAATCCAAATTTCCCCCTGTAATCACAGCAAAAGAGATTGGAGATATAAGATTGGAATTGGAAATTCATTTTTAAATTTTTTAAGAAGAAAAGGCTTAACAGGAAGAAATAAATGTTGAAATAGGGAGAAAGAGGCAACATTCCATGACGAGGGCATCTGGATTTCAAGAATATCCTAGTTATGATTTTGAAGGCTCTCCCCTGATGCCTTCTAATGCTATTAGGGACACCTTTCATTATGTTCCTCCCTCTCATGAAAACAAGCCTAAGAAGAAGAAGAACATCAAAGGTATTTCAATAGACCTTCCTGACATCATATTGTTTCTGAGATGGAACTTACAATGGCAGTCTCAAAAATTATTTATCTTATTACTATTGTAGTCATCCCTTACTTTTCTGTTGTCCACTATTTTTGTTACTGATGTAATTTTGTTATTCTTTGTAGGCACAGCACAAGTCACAGCTGTGTGTTTGAGCTTTGGCACGTAATATATCAATTGATACATATCTTTTGTTTCTTTTTCTTTTCCGGAGTTTCTATACATGTTCTGTTTTGGTTGGTAAAAGAGCTTATAATTTCATTAATGATACAAATACTTATACAAAATACGGTAGACAGAAACTAGCAACCTGAGATAGTTTGAACATGGATTGCAATTCTCTCTCTGAATTGTCCTTGCCATTGCTCTTTATAGGTATATACATTATTTCTATTATCTTTATTTTCGAATACTGCCATCTACAAACAAATTTCTGGCTAATTTACCTGCAGTTGGCAGATTGTACTGGCAGATTGTGTTTACCAAGGTAAATCCATTATCATGTTCAATAATAGTTCTATCGGGATCACGTTGATTCAATCGTAACCTGTACCGTTTGACAACGAATAGAACTACCTTAAAGGATTTAAAGTCACACTATATAATATATTCCAAATACCCATAGTATCATTTTCTGAGACTTCTAGATGTCTATCAGTTCTAGATGAAACATTGGTAACCTCAAAGACAGCTGAAACCCCGGAATCTGATGTTTTCTTTGTTTCATCCAGTTTTTTGATTCGATATCTACCTCCATTGCAGACCATAGCCTTATGGTGTTTTACCTGCAATAAGCAATACATGAAAATATTACACAACTATTCAGTCCTTATGCAACAATACATGGAAAAAAATAACATGTACGTCAATAAGTAATTTGCAAAATAAAACATTTAGAGGGATATTTGATTAATTATATGTTTGCCATTTTATCTTTTACACCATATGCCAAATCGATTTCCCTTTCTGTTAGATTGTTATCTCCATTGCGATGTGCTTCTTTTACCAATGAAGCCACACCTTCCCATGACCCGATTGTGCGCATTGTTCAATCCGTACCTTCATCCAGTCAAGATTGTTTGTGATGTATAAATGAATTGCATCCCATTCTCGACCAATTGTTTAATGACAATAACTATTAAAATCAAAGAAAGGTGTAAATATCCTGAACAAAGACGTATATGCTCTTAATTGAAGCAATTATGACTAGAAAATACAATTAGAATATGAAGGATATAATAAAAATCCACCAGCTAATAATTACCTTTCATCTTCCTCAATCTACCTTTCCCCTTCAGTTGCTCCCCTTCAAATTTGTTATTGGAGTCTGGATCACAAATGCGACGTAAATTAAGCTTTGATGCTAAAATAGGAAGATATTCACTAACATACAACATGTTTTGGTATACCATATATCCTTCCATCATAGAACCCTCCGCATGTGCTCGTTGTCTCACCAAACCCTTCATAAATTTCAAGTGCCTCTCAACCATCCACATGGACCTTGAGTGCACAGGTCAACACAACTCAATCTCCTCAATTTGGTGTATGAAGTAGTGTTCCTATGCATTGAAAAATGCCGATGGTAGATGCTTCTGCGTTTCACACATGAGACGAGGAATTTCTCTCCTCCAATACTTTATATATTCTTTATGGATTTATTTAGATGTCAACCATCTACAAGTGATGCAAACCAATAACGATATTTAACAAAAATAAACATTAAATTACAATATATGTTGAAATAGTGCACAAAAAAAAATATAAATTATTATACGGAGAATTAAAGAAACACTAAGCACATGCAAGTAATCGCTAGTTACCTCATGTATTTACCAAGATTATATATAACTTGTTTGACATTGTTGTCGAAGTTGTCCGGGAGAGAGAGAGGTAGAACATACTGTATCAATATGCAAACCACACCATTTATTAAAAAAAGAGTATACAAACAAGAAAAAATTATATGGACATAACAATAATAATTACCTTGATGAAGACATGCCAATCATGTGTTTTGACCCCCGAAAAATCACCTTTTTTAGTTATGATATTCTTCAAGTTTGCACAAAAACCAGTGGGAAATTTAATTTTCTCCTTTACTTCTTTGACAACATTGCTTTGTTGCTCTATAAACATCCATGAAATTGAGTTATATTAACTTGTTCTCCATTGGTATGAAATTGGATGACGTCTTTCATTGCATGGTTGCTTTCTTGAATGTCTTTGCACACTTTCACAACTTTATCTTTCTCCCTCCTTAGCTCTAGTAGTCGCCATAAGGTTTCAGTAACATTCTTTCCAACATGCATTGTATCAAACAAATGAGCAATTTGTAGGTGCTCATAGTAGGGAAACCAACTGAATTGAATAGGATAACTTTTCATTCCTCATGGAAGACCATTAATGCCTTCATGATCACTATGGACATCATGAATATTAGTTTATAATTAATAAATTACATCATAAATAAAATATGGCCACTACAACAAACAACTCACAATAAAAATTAAAATACATAAAAATTCATATACGATGATCCATACGTACCATGCTGACGATTTCTATTGTATTGCATCTTCCAAAGGTGAGGTGTCATTCTCCGTGGTTTTAATGTAGTCTCCTGCTGCCCATTGAAAATATTTCTTTCAGTTGTTCTATACCTGTGATTCTTAGAGAGGAAATGCCTATACTCATCAAACACCTCCTTTCTTAAGCTTTTTGAACGACGATATTTTATCTTAGGACCACAAACTGGACATGCAAATTTACCCTTTGTCTGAAGACCTACAATATTTACATATGGAATATCTATGTCATATATAAAATATATAAAATATTCTAACTACTCCATATCATTAAATGCAATTAAAGTGGAACTTAAAATTACAAACCACAAAATGAAGTTAACTCAGGGGCATCATGTATTGTCCACACAACGATTGCATGGAATTGAAATCGCCTTTGTCATATTGGTATAGATACATCATACATATTTATGCCATTCCATAACTTCAGTAGCTCATCTATAAGAGGTTCGATGTATATATTCATATCTTTGACTTGGAACTTACCTGATTCATAATTTGAAGTACATATAAAATATATCATTATGAGAACCATTAAGATATATAAACCATGCAGAAGAGTAAAATAATAGATATATATGTGAAATTAAGATACATATTACGACAAATGAGATTTCACAACTACATTATAAATAAAACAGTTTTCATCAATAAAACTTGGAATAATCATCGACAACATTATGTGCTCCCTCTTTATTGACAACCATGGAGGAATGTTATTATTGATAACAAAAATAGGCCACACCGTGTAAATGGATTTCATCTGTGTAAATGGATTAACACCATCTGCTGCCAAAGAAATCCTAAGATTACGTGGTTCTTCTTTAAAGTGAGGCCACTTTTCCTCAATATCTCTAAAAGCAGTACCATGTGCAGGCATTCGGATAACATCATCTTGACTTCTGTTCCTGGCATGGTAATCCATAAATTGCGCTATGTTTTTGCACCTGAATAGTCATTGCAAACGTGGAATGATGGGAATATAATGAAGAACCTTCTAAGACACATTTTTTGTTACTTTATCTATACGATATCTACTTACTTGACATTCTGGACATTCTGTTGCAAATTCATGTTGATTATAATATATAACATGGTCACCGGGGCATGCATGAATTGCTTCATAATGCATTCCAATCTCTTTCATGATGGAAGATAAATCTCGATATGTGCAAGGTAAAATATTTAATGGTGGTAACAAAAATTCAGCTATCAAGCTACAAAAAAAAAAAAAAAATTGTTAATATAATAAATAAATAATATTAACGAAACATGCTTCATCCGTACGATGATCAATAATGAGTTAACAATACAATTATTATAGGAATACAAATAAACTTATCACGATCCTATATATGTGATGGATTATTTTAGATACCTTAGCATACATGTGATTGCAATGTTTGAAAGACCATTCATAACCTTCAAGTTCATTATCAACAATATAGTAGCGAGAAGATTTGTTTTGGAGCCTTCATAAAGGGGTTCATATGCCTTATCGAGAAGAGGTATATCGTGAACATCATCAAAGTCATCATCATTTTCATTATCAACATCATCGCCATCCATTCTAACATTAAATGAATCATGGATCAATGTATTTATACCATCATCTTTAATTACATCATCGGCATGATCATCTTGTTCAATATGATCATTCACTTGTTCTCCATTAAACATACACGCTCCATGATCCTAATCCTGAACTTGTTCTGAAAGCACTTCCTCAGGACGACATGCTATAGGGTGTCTTTCCTTTAATATAAATACATGGAAACATCAATAGATATACATTAATATATGAAAAAAAATAATACATACAATTACCCAAAAAAATGAATATAATAATGTTTATAATGCTAAACCTACAATTGGACGATATTCGTTCCCCCCCTCAATGTGTCCAAGTTCCCTGCAATTTTTTGTGGCTGTTGAGATCAATATTCTTCTCCTCTTAAATCCCCTGCATTGAGTACACGGACAATAACATTTTCCATCACCCCTTCGTTTCGTTGCATCCCATAGTCTAGCAAGCAATTGTTGGTTGTCTTCGTTTGGATCCAGAATATTTAATCTATTTGAAATTTTTTCATAAAATTCGTTAATGAATATAACCGGTTGTCTTAAAAAATCAAGTTCCACACATCAACCACGCATCAAGGTTTTGTCAAACGGAGAGAAGTCAAAGAATAAAAAATTCCCGGCAAACTGTCTATTGATCAAAAAAAATCCCACAACCGCCCGTTGAAGAATAAAACAATTCTTGAAAATGTCCGTCGAGGAACAAATAATTTTCACAATCGTCCATTGCTTCTACAACAAACATGTCGAAATGTTTAAAATAATTTATATTTATAATGGACATGCGTTGGATATTTGACACCTTGAACATAGTTACCGCTGAAAGTATGGGACCATAAAATTTAAAATCATGTAAACCTTAATTTTTTTTTATAAAAAAAACTATACTGCCCGTCGGATATCTGACACTTAGGGGTCGGATAACTGCCATTTTTGGGTTCATAGACGTCAAATATCCGACACGGAAGTGTCGGATAACCGACACTACAAGAGTTAGAAATTCGACGCTAGAGTGTTGGATATTCGACGGCGCTATAAATATTTTGTTATCGGCATTATGTTGATTGATTGTTGTCCGACACATCCATGCGAAATGTCGGATGACGTCGGATTCTGACGTCGGAATTCGGGTTCAAATCCTATTGTGGATTTTTTTGTTTATTTTAGTGTTTATGAAATGAATTTTTCATGGAATGAAAATCCCTTATATTTTTTTGTAATTTTGAGTTTTTCTCCTTGTAAATATTTATACATGTTTTTCTTAAGTTTATTTCAAACTTTAGTTATACTCCAACATTGCTAAGTCATTCTTGGCCCCAAGTCAAGTTATTTTGATAGTGAGATGTAAATTTTTTGAGGATGATGTAAATTGATCTCATGTACATGTTTGAAATGAACAAGGATTAACTTTCACTCTTTTGTCGGTGTATTTTATACTTGGTTCAAATTAGCAAAGATTAACTTACATTCTTTTTTCAATGTATTTTATTATTTGACAAGTTTTGAAGATTTCAAAATTTGTAAATGAATACCTAAAATCATTTTGTAGGTTATCTCATTCTTTCACTTCTTCTATTTGCAATGTGTGATATGTAACATGTAGTGCTTTCCATATTTTGCCTCTATAAATGACTTCTCTAAGAGCTACACATTTAAGATAGACACACAATGTTTACGTGGAAAATCCAAAAATGGTAAAAACCACCATAATATATATCTCTTATCTCCCTTGACATAAACAGGCCAATCCAGGCCAAGTGAGCTAGCCACCACTCACCTCCAGACAAATTTACAATGGAGCCTCCTAAATCCTTATAAAGGATTATTTACATGCAATACCACAAAACAATACCATGGGCCACCAAATACCATTGGCTACCAATACCATGTAAAAATACCAATGGCCACCAAATACCATCGGCCCAAAAACATGTGCTAGACCTAAACCACCTTGGACTCATTCTTGAGTCAAGTTTAACCCTAACAACAGGAACATAAATACCAATTTGCACGAAGTATTAGATCACTGATTGTACACTATAGTGAGATCAAAATGTAGCTTCATAAGAGTTAAGTTACTCCTAGTTTAAGTTGGCTTTATTCTTGTCCTTTTTTACTTTTTGATTTTATAACTCATCCGTGCCTTCTAGAATTGATGTTCATTATTCCAAACACTGATACTAATACCTTTCTGAGTTTTGAACTTTTAAACTTTAGAGAATACCATGTGTGTGTGTTTTTTTTTATTATAAATCATCTGATTATAATGTCTTCCAAAATTGATGTTCATTATTCCAAACACTGGTATTAATACCTTTCTAATTTATGAACTTCTAAAATTTAGAAAAATCTTGAAATACTCACTGTATTTGACCTCCTTTCTCCAACGCCGCCTCCTTTGTTCCTCTCTTTTATGGATAGATGACTTAGTCTCAGTTGTAAGACTCATAGTTCATGCTTGTTAGGTCAGTCTTTATGCACCTATTTTTAACTCCATGAGAAGTATAGATGAATGGGTGGAATACAGTGAGTATTTCGTGCTTCTTGTGCTTATTGCTTAAAAAATCTTTAAAAAATACAAATATTCATCTTGTATATGAAGTTGTATGAAGTTGTAGCATGCTAGATCAATGGTAAAGCAGTTGCATTATATAATGAACGGGTTGATGGTTCGATTCCATCATGCCCTATCATAAATATTTGCATTCTATCACTAATATATTGAGGGGGTATTGAGACAATATTTTTGTAAATTGTCTCAACTTAAGACAAAAACAAAATTGTATATTGTCTTAAATATTGTCTTTAAGAAAATGTCTTAAACAATGTTATTTAAATTGATAAGAGAATATTCCTATTGACCCTCATATGAAGCTACACCTCCACAATACACCTCCACAATAGAGGCAATGAAATGTATAACTCATCTTTAGTATAAGGCATTACAAGAAGTAATTCATACTTTTCACTGAAGCATTATCAAATGGTTCGGTTTCCCAAGGAAAATACTATTTCCATATAGAAGACAATAATGTTGATTATGAATTCAATTTGATAGGAAGATACCTATAAAAGGGTCGCTTTCCTCATTTGACCATGGAAAGGAGGAGTCATACCTCTATAAGAAGGTCACATGATCCAATCAGGGTTGGAATTTGACAGGCAATTTGCCCGTCAAAATGCATTTTTCCGGTCAATTACAGGTAAATCTTTTATGAAACCGTCTATCTAAATGGCCAATTAAGTAATTAAAACATTTGTTTTTAAGTTTAACCATTTTTGTAAAAGGTCATTATATTTATTTTTAGCTCAAGGGGAATCGGTAATATAACCCCTAAGGTATAAACCGGCGGCCAATTAAGTAATTAAAACATTTGTTTTTAAGTTTAACCATTTTTGTAAAAGGTCATTATATTTATTTTTAGCTCAAGGGGAATCGGTAATATAACCCCTAAGGTATAAACCGGCAGCCCGCAAGCCAGGATATACCAGAAACTTGTGACTCAGCAAGGACCGAGACGTCCCGACTCCAATCCCAACAAGGGGCGGTAGTCTATCCAGGGGGCGCCTATCCTTTGAGCCTTATCACAGCGGGCCAATGCCTTGGTGGGAATGGATCCCTGGTGGGCTGGGTGAAAACCACCTTCCCCCACCGATTGGACCCCACTTCATTGGCATTATATTTATTTGGATTATCTAGCTGGTAGTCATGAGGGACCAGGACCAGGCTAATATCTACACAGTTTTGGCTTTTATGTGAATTTACTATTGAAGTACTCAAGCTGTTTATTGGTTTTGTGTTTTTAGGTGCCTGGAGGAGACTGTGTTAGCTGTAAATAGAAAAACAGAACTAAGTGTTTTTTGAAGGAAAAATGCAAACACAACGCCTTTGGGTGTTGGGAAAAAATGCAAACTCAGACTCAGCGGGGTCATTTTTTCACGAAAACGTTGTCTGACGTAGAGGATAAACATTCAAAACCTCAAAAAAATTTGGTTTAAAGAGTAAATATGAAATGAAATTCCAACGGAGAGGATAAACATTCAAAACCTCAAAAAAAATTTGGTTTGAAAGAGTAAACACGAAATGAAATTCCAACCTTGGATCCAATCAACAAAGATAAGAAAGAGCCGCCGCTTTCTTGGACTCTCAGAGAGATCGATCTTGAACGAGGAGCCTTCAGCAACCATTACTTTCATCAAAGAGCAACCTCTATAATCGATGTTGATCGTACCCTTCAGTATCTCCTAATTTTTTTCATTTAAAGTAACTTGAGCCATCACAATGCCATCAATATTATGATCCATTTGAGGAACCGCTCTCTAAACAACCCTAACCGAAAACGTCCACCGAAGCTAATTGTTCCACTCATTCTCCCATCACTAAATTCGTTTTATCTGCCTTAATTCTTAAGGCGATATGCATATTTTATTTATACATATATTATTTTTTATAGAGTTTTTCACTTAATCTCCTACCTAACTCAATGAATGATAAATTTATGATGATGGTATCCAAGATCTAGAAAGATCTGACAACTTTGGAGACACATGGGAATAAAATTGATGAATGATAAATTTATGATGATGGTATCCAAGATCTAGAAAGATCTGACAACTTTGGAGACACATGGGAATAAAATTGATGAATAGGAAAAGATTGGTCTCAAGTCCAAGCTATTAGTTTATTTCTCGATAAGAATACATATACTCTTATCTCTATTTGATATTAGTATGGAAATAATCCCTTACGTAGCATTTTCTTAAGGTATATTTATATATGTATATTTTATTAATATATCGAAGAATTTCCTTATATATTTACATTCATATTTATAATGGTAATCTCCATAAAAAAATATTCTCTTTGGTCTTATATTCAAGGGTTTTCATATGTAATAATAATAACAATTTAATAATTAAAAAACTTTTCAAGTTATAAAGGCTTGCTTCTATCTATTACAAGCTCTAGAGGAGGCGCCACCGCCCGCCGCAAGCTCTAGAGATACCTCGACGACGACGGCGGCGACGGCGACTCGCTTAGATCTCCATTATAATAAACGAAGTTAGATCTATAAGTGAACAAGGTTCCAATTCGCCTTCTTATGCAAACGATGTGTCTACTATATTTTTTTTTGGAACAACGTTGGCATCTTTGCTTTGTGGTTGTTTTATATGGAAAGTCTTCTTGGTTTTCTGGAGTTGTTGATGAGGAGATAATCCCAACTCTATGAGGTGAACAAGCCCATTATTTCATGGAATATGCTATTTATAATTTGTGAATAGTATTGATTAGTTGTGTGTGTCTTTGAAGGACATTTCTTGCTTTTAAGGACCCGTTGATGTGGATTTCTTAGCTCTGTGAGACGATCAATTTGTATATGTAACTTAATTTTCGGTTAATAAGATATGTATATTGATTTGAGTGGAAAAAGAAGTCATGAATAATTAGTTGATCTCTGAACACTCGGTTAGGATTTCAGGATGCAAAAAAATTAATAGGCCACACACAATGTGAAGTAAATCAATATGCCTCCTTGCACATAAAGACATTCATAGCATTCACATATTTATTTTTATCTCTCATGCACTATATCATGTTTTTCGATGGGAAACGTTGAATGGGTGGTGTTTTTTTATTTGTTTTTTTTTCAAGTTTCTTAATTGTTCACGAACTTATGTTGATATCATAAATTCTGGTTATTTTAATAAAGAGACTTTACTTTATTATGTTATTTTTTATTAAAAATATACAACATTGATTTATATATATATATTTTTTATAGATATCTATGACTTATGAGAGTCATATTTGGTCTAAGAAACTATGATCTAAGGGCATTTAAGCCATCAAAATCACCCAGGTATCACTCCCATCCTAGACCACACTAGTCCTCACTTGTTAGATTTGGGTGTCTCCTCTCAACTAGCTCACCCCTAAAGAGAATTAAATCTGGTTCATCATGCTCACGAGACCCACACGTTAACCCGGTTATCTAGCAAAAATTGACTTGATCTTTATATCTTATGAAAAGTATCTTTGTTATACAATATATTATATAAATAATTTTAACTAAGTTAACAATAAATATATAAAAAAAATTAAGAAGATAAGTATTCCAATTAAAGGATATTAAATTTTATACTTGATTTTTTTTTTAATGAAAAGTATCATAAATTTATATTATAATTTAAAAATATACTATACAAATAATATGCTCTAGCTAAATATAGATATATATATGAATTTTTTTTACTTAATTTATTAAAAATAAGATATATATATATGAATTTTTTTACTTAATTTTAAATTAAAAATAAGTATTGAAGTTAAACAATATTATTTTTTATATTTATAAATCAAAAAATTAAAGAATATTTATTTATAAATCAAAAAATTAAAGAATATTTAAATTTATTAATTGTAAATAATAAATTATTTTTTTATAATGTATATTATATTGATTAGTTTTGATTTTAAATATTAGTTAGTTTTTAAATATTATATAATGTAGAAAAAAATTCTATTTTAGTCAAAAATATAGTCATTCAAGTAATATCTATTCTTAAGAAGAAGTGTCATAAAATAAGATTTAAACCTTGGTGGAGAGGATAACACTTTTCCTCCCAACCACCCAATTTTTAATTGACACTATTATTATTAAAACTATAAAATTTTATTATTCATTTTGTAAAATTAACTAAATCAATTTTTTAAAAAATATTAAATTATTATTACAATAATAATATTGTAACAAAAGAAGCGAGTTATCTTTGATTATAATAGTTAAAATATAAACATTACTTTTTAATAAATTATTATTGTACTAGTCTATTATTATTACTATTATTATAATAATAATATCAACACAATATTGTCAAATTTTGTTAGCTCATTTGGTGAGGCTACAAGTGAGTTATTTGGTAGAAAATAAGGGTGGGTCAACTTCAAACCCCCTTCACATGAGTTAGTTGGGAGGAGACACCCAAATATCAACACAATGGGTGACGATCATTCCTTAAAAACAAAAAAACATATCAACGCAATATTTTTTTTTTATGAAATCAATTATCATTAATTATAATAATTTAAAACTCAACCCAAAAATATAATATTTATGTATTGAACTTTTATTTAATAGTAGTCTAATTATTTTAAGTTTTTGTTTTTTTTGGATGGTTTTTTTGGGGAAATTGGGTAAATTTGTGTAAGTTATATAAAATAAAATTAGACCATATATATATATGATTGGTTGGTGTTCATTTTAATATCAACGCAATATTTTTTTTTATATGAAATCAATTATCATTAATTATAATAATTTAAAACTCAACCCAAAAATATAATATTTATGTATTGAACTTTTATTTAATAGTAGTCTAATTATTTTAAGTTTTTGTTTTTTTTGGATGGTTTTTTTGGGGAAATTGGGTAAATTTGTGTAAGTTATATAAAATAAAATTAGACCATATATATATATGATTGGTTGGTGTTCATTTTAATATCAACGCAATATTTTTTTTTATATGAAATCAATTATCATTAATTATAATAATTTAAAACTCAACCCAAAAATATAATATTTATGTATTGAACTTTTATTTAATAGTAGTCTAATTATTTTAAGTTTTTGTTTTTTTTGGATGGTTTTTTTGGGGAAATTGGGTAAATTTGTGTAAGTTATATAAAATAAAATTAGACCATATATATATATGATTGGTTGGTGTTCATTTTAATATCAACGCAATATTTTTTTTTATATGAAATCAATTATCATTAATTATAATAATTTAAAACTCAACCCAAAAATATAATATTTATGTATTGAACTTTTATTTAATAGTAGTCTAATTATTTTAAGTTTTTTGTTTTTTTTTCGATGGTTTTTTTTTTGGGAAATTGGGTAAATTTGTGTAAGTTATATAAAATAAAATTAGACCATATATATATGATTGGTTGGTGTTCATTTTATATATACTAGGGGAATCAACAATTGGGGATTGGGTTGGTGCTTGCGTGATACGGGGCCCAGGGATCCATTCCTACTACCATTATACCCCTAGGTGCCCCACAACAACCCACAAACAGGGGACAAGGGTAAGCCCGGTGTGATTTGAACTAGTGACCTCCTTTACAACATGTGACTTCATATCAAGCGAACCATCAATGAACCACACCAGTGCGAGCGATGCTCATTATATTTTAATTTTATTAAAATATTTAGTTATTTAGACAATTTTAATACTTTTCAGTAATAATGTAATATTCTTACCTACCTTTTACCTAGTATTTATTTGTGATAATTAGTGTAAAACTTATGCACAAATAATACATGATTATAAGTTCCATATTTATTTTGAACCTACCTTTTACCTAGTATTTATTTACCTTTTACCTAGTATTTATTTGTGATAATTAGTATAAAACTTATGCACAAATAATACATGATTATAAGTTCCAAAAGTTTCATAATTATTTTGAACCTTATAACAAAACATTTTTCAATTTTACTTATTTTTGTTCCATTACATTAATTTAATTGTTGGGAAGTAAGTTTTGTATTTTTTAAAGTTTAAATATCTCAAAAAACATAATAGTGAGGTATGTGTGCATGTCATTTTCGTGACTACAGCAGAGCTAACCTTCTTGTTCATTAGTGCACCGTCATGCGTTTGGTGTTGTTTAACATACCATTTTCGTTTGGTGTTGTTTAACATTCCATTTTCATGAAGTTTTCCCAAAGGTATGGGAGATTGTCGTTTCGGGGACCATTCAAATCTATAAGAGATGATGCACTTGTGTGAGGATAATGTTTTTTTATTCACCATGTCAGCAAGTGTTAGAATTTGTAATGTTTTATAATGTATGAGGGATTGTAGTTTTACATTGGTGGTCTAATGAATTTGAAGAGGGATTGGTGTTTTGCATTTGTGGTCTAATAAATTTGAAGAGGTAGATTTCCCAAATGTATGGAGTGGTTCAAACTTATTTTGTTTTGCATAGTTGAACTGTTTTATCGATAATTTGACAATTATATTTCTATTCAATTCTTTCTAACACAAATTATCATAATATACCATACATCTCTTCGAGAGTCATTCAGAACAACACATGGAATTTTGGAGATCCATTAATTTATAATATGCTTGACAAAAATTTTGAGATCCATTAATATATAGTATACAAGACATAAATATTTTATTTCCATTATAAGGACAAAGTGAGTTGTGCCGAAGTAATATTATCATAAGAGATTGAGCGTAATTAAGCACATTGCCAAATTTTAAATTATTTAGGAATTATTATAATTTTAAATTTATTTATTTTTAAATATGTTTTATATTTATATAAAATTATTTAAACATGTAATATAAAAATAAATAGTTAATTTTGTTTATAGAGTATAAATATTTTATTAATAAATTTTGTTTACCAAAAGTTATGTTAAACTTGTCAATCACATAAAAAAGGAAAGAAGACATTGAGCTAACCTCATATAAAAAATGGTCTTACTCCTAATATTTTAACGACTAAATAAAGTTATGATTTTCAAGCAATGCCAAAGCCGTGAGTGCACCAATCACCAGATAAAACATAATGTCAACCATCAGGGATAATTTTAGGGGCGAATTTTAGCCGAGTGGGCTATTTTTCCATGTTTTTCTCCCAAAAAACATTTGCCATTTTGCATTTTTTGAAAACTTGTTTCGCCCGATTCGACCAAGCACTTTGCAACCAACAAATTCATATATCCTACAAATCCATGGATATCCAACGAGCATTTAAGATCGAGGATAACAAGTGACTCTAATGAAGTATGGAATTTATGCAACAAGAGTCCTACTACTGAATTAGTTGACCAAAACACCAACTTTGATCCCTTGAAAAAGGTCCATCCATTCCAATGTTCAATTTATACGACTCAACCTCTTGAATAATCAGTTAAAGAACCATAATCAAAGGATTATCAAAATCAATAAGACCATACTTTTGTGCAAGAGATATCAATCCTTCCAAGATTGAGAGACTAAATCCAACAAATCACCCTAGAGAAAGATGCCCTTCCTACTCAATCTACAACATAAAAAAACAACGTAGCTATGCCACACACCAATCATGAAACTTCCAACTCCAAATGGGGTGGAAAACTTAGTCCCGATCAACCTTATTACTCTCCCATTAAAAATCAACGAAACCATAAACTATCATCCAAGCAACCTAGTTGATCTCGAAGATGAGAGAACCAGACATGAGATGAGATGATATCACACAATCCAAAATTCATATAAGCTTTAATGTTGTGTTGAAAGTAGTTGATACTAAAATAAGAAATGCCAAGAAGATAAAGCCTCAAAACACCACGCCACTCACTCAGCTACCAAAATACTCTCCTAAGTGAAAACATGCTCATTAAACCAATCCCCCTTTCTCCTTGGGAATGGTTTAAACATCTCCTATAACCAAGAGAAACCCTCACTCTCCACCATATTTGGACCACATATAAGCTCTCAAAAAATGCTCTAAGGCATCACAATTGAGCCGTTATTTACACATAACAAACATGAGACACCAAAAAGAAATATAGCCAACAACAACCAACTTCCATGAGAACAAAAAGTCGAGTATGATGCCAAATATACATCTTACATTACAACCTCAACAAAAACCAATCCCCAATCATTCGATCTTTGTGAAGGAGATCATTTGATCTTAAAGATCATTAGAGATCAGAAAACAATATGTACATCTACAAAGAGATCAGTCATCAGCTAGAGAGTCGCGTGATGAGGAAGGCTGATTCCATGAAGGTGGGTAATACTTTTTGGCCAAATTTGGCGATGAAAACCTGATTTTTTACTCATGTGCTAGATAGAAGCCCTTGAAACACATATATTCCATGTGAATTTAGACTTGCAGTAAAAAAACAAATTGTAGAATATTATGTCGGCTTCCCAATTAATTTTTTTTTAAATATTCTGATGTCATTTAATGTGTGAAATTTTGTATTTAATGAACTGTGTGACCTTAAAATTTTGAAGAAGTTAATAAGTGGCTTGTGTTCATCCCCAATAATTCAATATTACATTAATAATTTAAAAATATATATATATATATATATATATGAGCATGATCTACACAAAATGCACTGTGGTCTGCATATTTTTTTGTTAATTTATTTTGCAATATACAATTATTTATTATTTTTCGAAAGTGACCACATATGATTTCAACATCATTTTATACACGTGTGTCCATCCCATCTTTTTTTCACTGTCAAAAATTGAAAAACCAAAGATACCCTTTTGAAGAGGACACATCAATGTGTGGTCTGCCCATTTTTAAGAAATTTTTGGATGTGTATATTTTACCCTGCGGATTTTTCTTTGAGTTTCTTCAAAGTTGTTATCTGGTTTTCTATATGTAAGTTTTACAACTAATTAAAAAAAAAAAACCCATATGAATGCCAACATAGTTGGCGTTTTAAGAATTGGTAATATTCGCCAACATTTATACACTTTTAAATAAGTATGGTTCCTTAAAATCATCCCTGTCAACCATCCTAGCCTTCACAAGGATCCCCTACTAAAATGCTATCCATGCAAAAACTCTCAACTTTTAAAATACATTATTCGACCAAGCACTTTGCAACCAACAAATTCATATATCCTACAAATCCATGGATATCCAACGAGCATTTAAGATCGAGGATAACAAGTGACTCTAATGAAGTATGGGATTTATGCAACAAGAGTCCTACTACTGAATTAGTTAACCAAAACACCAACTTTGATCCCTTGAAAAAGGTCCATCCATTCCAATGTTCAATTTAAACGACTCAACCTCTCGAATAATCAGTTAAAGAACCATAATCAAAGGATTATCAAAAGCAATAAGACCATACTCTTGTTCAAGAGATGTCAATCCTTCCAAGATTGAGAGACTAAATCCAACAAATCACCCTAGAGAAAGATGTCCTTCCTACTCAATCTACAACATAAAAAACAATGTAGCTATGCCACACACCAATCATGAAACTTCCAACTCCAAATGGGGTGGAAAACTTAAACCCAATCAACCCTATTACTCTCCCATTAAAAATCAACGAAACCGTAAATTATCATCCAAGCAACCTAGTTGATCTTGAAGATGAGAGAACCAAACATGAGATGAGATGATATCACACAATCCAAAATTCATATAAGCTTTAATGTTGCGTTGAAAGTAGTTGATACTAAAATAAGAAATGCCAAGAAGATAAAGCCTCAAAACACCACGCCACCCACTCATCTACCAAAATACTCTCCTAAGTGAAAACATGCTCATTAAACCAAGCCCCCTTTCTCCTTGGGAATGGTTTAAACATCCCCTATAACCAAGAGAAACCCTCACTCTCCACCATATTTGGACCACTTATAAGCTCTCAAAAAATGTTCTAAGGCATCACAATTGAGCCATATTTACACATAAAAAACATGAGACACCAAAAAGAAATATAGCCAACAACAACCAACTTCCATGAGAACATAAAGTCGAGTATTATGCCAAATATACATCTTACATTACAACCTCAACAAAAACCAATCCCCAATCATTCGATCTTTGTGAAGGAGATCATTTGATCTTTGTGAAGGAGATCATTCGATCTTAAAGATCATTAGAGATCATAAAACAGTATGTACATCTACAAAGAGATCAGTCATCAGCTAGAGACTCGCGCGATGAGGAAGGCTGATTCCATGAAGGTGGGTAACACTTTTTGGACAAATTTGGCGATGAAAACATGATCTTTTACTCATGTGCTAGATAGAAGCCCTTGAAACACATATATGCCATGTGAATTTCGACTTGCAGTAAAAAAACAAATTGTAGAATATTATGTTGGATCCCCAATTATTTTTTTTTTAAATATTCCGATGTCATTTAATGTGTGAAATTTTGTATTTAATGAACTGTGTGACCTTAAAATTTTGAAGAAGTTAATAAGTGGCTTGTGTTCATCCACAATAATTCAATATTACGTTAATAATTTAAAAATATATATATGAGCATGATCTACACAAAATGCATTGTGGTCTGCATATTTTTTTGTTAATTTATTTTGCAATATACAATTATTTATTATTTTTCGAAAGTGACCACATCTGATTTCAACATCATTTTATACACGTGTGTCTATCCCATCTTTTTTTTCACTTTCAAAAATTGAAAAACCAAAGATACCATTTTGAAGAGGACACATCAATGTGTGGGCTACCCATTTTTAAGAAATTTTTGGATGTGTATATTTTACCCTGCGGATTTTTCTTTGAGTGTCTTCGAAGTTGTTATATAGTTTTCTATATGTAAGTTTTACAACTAATTAAAAAAAAAAACCACATGAATGCCAAAACGCATGCATGATATCTCAATGGATATAGGATTCGGTGACGAATCTGTCAATATGAACTCCATTCAGCTGTGTGCCATGAATGGCAGGGTTTACACCCCTAGAAGACACAGAGAAACATTGATTTTCCTGTAAGAGGGTTGACTCTCTGTGTTTCAGGCCCTTGATCGAGGTATTAGCTCAATCGAGGTATTAACATCCCTCGATCGAGTTTTTAAATAAGCTTGATCGAGGTTTTTAAATAAGCTCGATCGAGGTTTTATTAAACCCTTGATCGAGCTACCATTGAAACCTCTTTTTATAATTTGTTTTGCACAAGTACCTCGCTCGTGGCCTTAAAACCTCGATCGAGGTTTTCTTAAAACCTAGATCGATGTATTCTTAAAACCTAGATTGATTTTTTGTTAAACCCTCGATCGAGGTGTTATGACCTCGATCGAGGGCTTAAAAATTGCTTGATCGAGGTACGTTTTTGTGTTTTTATGAAAGCATCTTGCCAAAAAGTGTAACCCAACTCCATGGATGCACCCGAAAGAAAAACTGCATGGAGAGAAGAAGTTGTCAAGAGGGTGTGTTGTGTGTGTGTGATGTGTGAAGGAGCCGAGTGTTGTGAAAGAGTCTCACCCACCATTTACCAAGTGGCGACACTTGTGCTTTGAGATAGAAATCAGCTCCTACAAAATCAAGTGTAAAGTGCACCTGATCTGAAGGAAACTTGTTCTTCTTGGATAGAAATCAGCTCCTACAAAATCGTATCATGGGAGAAAAATAACACCCATGGAAATTGTGGCAAGGGCAATGATAAGGCTATGGGCTTAGCATGCATTGCAACTTTATATGTAATTTTCCTATCTATCCTTCCCAGTACTTCAATTGGACCATGATATTTTGGTGACAAATTGGTACAACTTTCAAGTTCAAGAAACTCTTCTTTACCTTACTTAGAGGTAAACATGATCTCAATTTAAAATTTTCTATAGAGTATATTTTAATTTGCATAGTTTTTCTATATGTTTTGAGTTTCCTTCAAAATTTACCTAAGTTTTGCATCCTCTTTCTCCATTTCCTTGATATTTTCTAGCCGAAGCACAATATTCTTCATTGGATTATCCCAACTCAATGGTGTTCTACACATTCTTTCAAATCATATAAAGTTTTAAATGGACTCAATCGTAATGATGCTTAATGCTTATCGTTATATGCAAACTTTACCAAGTGTAGGTAATTCTCAAGATTTGATGATTTATCCATCACAAACATGTGAAACATGAACTCAATCACTTGATTTCTTCTTTATATTTTCCCATCTATATGTGGTTATTAGGTAGTACTAAAATTCAATTATGTACCCAAATCTGCAAACAAATTGGGAATTGATGTTCAACCTTAACTAGTGGCATGACATATATCTAGAAATGTATTTCATATCATCTTTCTCATCCCAAGCAACAATTATTGCTTAGGATTGTAGAAATCATTTGTTGGTAGCCTAGAAGCCTTGAATATGACTTTTTTATAGATTCCATCCATTATAATTCTTCTCAAATATCAAGAGTTGGGAATATACATTTTATTCTTATATCTAATAAGTTCATCATCTTCCAACCATTAACTAGTAAGGAAATTGGCAATACTTTGTCTTAAATCTATTTGGAAAATGTTAATGGATACCACATGCATTACATCCATTTTTTAAAGCGCACCAGCCACTTTATTTTCCTTCACTTTTATGTGTTTCATTTCAAAATCAAATTATCAAAAAGTTTCCAACCATTTAACTTATCTAGCATTTAAGGGTGGCTACTCAAATAAATATTTCAAACCAAAATAGTCAATTTCTAAGCTCAAATCTCATTCCCACCAAATAGTGTCTCCACATTTTCAAAGCATGGACTATTATAACAAACTCTAAATCATGAGTTTATTACTTTCATGGAATTTCATCTTTCTTGACTCATAGCATACCACATTATTTTCTTCCATAATAACATTCACAAACTAATCAAAAAACTTGTTGAAATCATTATTCATGAAACACTTGAATGCAATTGGTGCATTAATGAGACCGAATGGCACCACCAAAAACTCATAATGGACATACCTTGTTATAAATGTTGGTTTGAGTATGACTTCTTCATTGATTCTAATTTGATGCTAACAAAACCTAAAATCAATATTTAAAAGTATATTTGTCCCAAACTCATTTGGTCAAAGAGGTCATCAATTTGAGGTCAAGGGTTCTTGTTCTCCATAATAAATTTATTCACTTTATTCAACTTCCATGAAACACATGAATGTAGTTGGTGCATTACTAATAGCCAATGGCACCACCATAAACTCATAATGGCCATACCTTGTTATAAATCTTGTTTTGTGGATGAATTCTTCATTGATTCTAATTTGAAGCTAACCAAACCTCAAATAAACATTTAAAAATATATTTTTCCCAAGCTCATGTGGTCAAAGAGTTCGTCGATTCAAGGTCAAGGATACTTGTTCTCTATAATAATTCTATTCAACTTCCTATAATCCATACACAACCGAAGTGTTTCATTTTTAATTTTGACAAATAACATTGGTGTTTCTCACAAAGACACACTTGGACTATTGTATTTCTTCTCCTATAACTCTTACAATTGTATTTTCATCTCTAATAATTATGAGGCATGTTTGACTAACATGAGATATTTCCAAAATATAGACCACCTTGAGCAATTGCTCACACAAAGAGATCACAATTCAAAACACGAGTATTTTACGTGGTTAAAACTATGAAAGAGAGAAAAAATCCACATCCCTAGATAAATAACTACTTGAGACAATTTAATTATGAAAAAGAAAAATATTTTACATATGAGTTTATCACAACTGATAATTAAGCACAAAATAACCCTCCCTGCTCTTTAAATAGATATCATGGACCAATCAGGTGTCAATCCATGGATCAATAACCATTAATATCGAAGTGAAAATGAATCATTATATCACTATATGTCTACAACAGATCATGACTATCGGATTACACAAGTATAAATGCATACTAAAGAAACATACTTTACCTAAAGACACATTATACCAATTTGATATGTGACTAACTCCTAAGTGTATAAATATTCTAACATCCCCCCTTAAGAACAACATGAGATGGGATTGAAATATTTACAAAAGCGACACAATATAATAATGAAGGAGGAATTAGAGCATATCCCTTTAAATGGAAAATTCCTTTTAACTCCTAATGTAGAGCAAAGTTTAGAAAACTTATCTTCTGTAAGAGACTTTGCGAAGATGTTTGCAACTTGATAATCTATAGGGAAAAAGAGAACTTCAAGAATGTGATCGTAAAAAAGATTTATGATAAATTGCATCTATAAATAAACATGTTTGTTGCACTGGTGTTGAACTGGATCATTAGTAAGCTTAATGGCACTTTGATTGTCACAGCAAAGGGTATTTGGATGTTGTTGCTGGAATACAAATTTGGCAAATTATGTTGAAGCCACAAGGATTCCAAACTTGCATTAACTGCATCTTGATACTCTGCTTCTGTTGAAGAAAGAGAAAGAGCTTGTTGTTACTTACAAGCCCAAGTGATAGGTATGCAACCAAGTGTTAGAGCTAAAAGTTGTCCTGTGTAAAGGGCACAAGTTCAGTACATCTTCATGCTCATGGAAAAATGATTGGAATGGTTGGTGTAAAAGGGTCAAGAGATTATTACACATAGAGAAGTCATAATTCAGTTGAATACTTTAGTCCCTATGAATGACATAGATAACTAGATTGAAACAAGAATGACATAAAAATCATTGGGTTCAAAGATTATTGAAAACATGTGGCACAAACAGTGCCTTAACACATTAACATAAATAACTATATCAAGAAAAACATTCCAGACATAGAATCTAGGATATTAAAGAACAATATGAGCATTCATAACAAAAACATGATTATGAAGGATTTCATGACTATGCTAAGCTTAGACAAAACTACAACATGTCCATATTTAAAAAATAGTTTAAATCGGGCTCATAGCAAATAAAACCTCATTTCATATTACAAGAGTCCAATTGAAATTACAAAGCATGGTCTCAGACCTTCCAGGGTATGGATTGTTGTCTTTCAACCCCTCACAATTTCTTCAGCCTCTCGACTGGAACCCATTTCCATATTACAATTGATAGTTTAAATACAAATTACAACATCTAATCTCATCCTAATTTTAGGGAATTGAATTTAATCGTCAATCTAGAAATAAATCATAACGGTTTGAAAATTTTTGATTAGCTTGGAAATCCTCTGCCACTTGCACTCGAATATGAAATGGAAATCACAATTTCCATCATGAAATTCATGTTGATCCTTGACCAATGGCTTACTATCTCCATAATGTTTTAATGTCAATCCTTGTTTGAATCCATGTTGATCTTAAACTTGCCACATAGTACTTTGTTTCATGCATTTGATGTTGAAATGCTACCAAAATATGCTGATAAAATCCCTGAAAGCCTAGACATGATATTCAACTAATATCTTCAAATATGGAGGTGATAGGACAATATTTGACAATATGGATTTACTTCTTATTTCTAAATTTCAAGTCACACGAAATTCTATTACACAATCTACAATTCTAAAAGGGAGCACTATAATCGCTAACCAAAACGCCCCCAAAACCCGTCAGAATCTGGCAAACCAATTCGTGTTGAAATCACAATTTCGACTGTTCAATTCCGAATTTCGTTGATCTGGGTAGTTTTAAAATTCGGGATTTAGTCTAGGACAAAGGTAATAATTGTTGAAATTACGAAATTGAAAAAATAATAATTTGCATGAAGAATTTTGACCGGTTTTTATTACGTATTCGTCGGAAAAGCAGCGCATTTTAGTTTTCTTTTATCCTACTCATTGTGAAAGGTTTCTAGATGAGATATTGGATGCCTTTTTAATATAAATGAGTGGAACTCGATCAAATGATGATTTTCTGGTTTAAAACATCTGATATTTGACCAAAATTTTCAAGAGATAAATTTAAAGAAACTCAATACTTAGCCATCTCAAAGTATTATTTTGAAAGCCATTAATTTTAATGACAACAATTTGATAATTGTTGCATTTATAGATGCAACTTCGAAGATGGTCAAAATACTTGACTTCCACCACTACTTTTAGTCCAAAAGAATTAGAAATATTGATTTTCGAAGAAGTGTTGCTGTTTACATATCTTTGAGAAGTTGGTAAGTGATATGTCACAAGAAGATAACCCATCCATTGAGAGATCAAATGGGATAAAATTTTCCTTTTTTATTTTATAAGTGATATGTTCTTTTTTTACTTTTTTATTTTATAACTTATCTGGGCCTTCTAGAATTGATGTTCATTATTCCAAACACTGCAACTAATACCTTTCTGATTTTTTGAACTTTTAAACTTTAGAGAATACCATGTATATGTTTTTTTTATATAACTCATCTAATTATAATTCGTTCATTATTCCAAATGCTGGTATTAATACCTTTCTAATTTATGAACTTCTAAAATTTGGAAAGATCTCGAAATACTCATTGTATTTGAACTCCTTTCTCCAAGGGCGACTCATTTGTCCCTCTCTTTTATGGATAGATGACTTAGTCTCAATTGTAAGACTCGTAGTTCATGATTGTTGGGTTAGTCTTTCTCCACCAATTTTTAACTCCATGAGAACTATAGATGAATGAGTGGAATACATTGAGTATTTCAAGCTTCTTGTGCTTATTGCTTAAAAAATATCTAAAAAATACAAATATTCTTCTTGTATATGAAGTTGTGGCATGCTAGATCAATGGTAAAGCAGTTGCATTATATAATGAAAAGGTTGGTGTTTTGATTCCATCATGCTCTATCATAAATATTTGCATTCTATCACTATTATATTGAGGGGGTACTGAGACAATATTTTTGTAAATTGTCTCAACTTAAGACAAAAACAAATTTGTGTATTATTTTAAATATTGTCTTTAATCGATTGTCTTAAACTATTGTCTTAAGACAATAATTTAAGACAATAGTTTAAGACACTTGCTTAAAGACAATATTTAAGACTATATGCAAAAAAATTGTCTTAAGTTGAGACAATTTACGAAAATATTATCTCAAGTATTGCCTTAATACCCCTTCTTTGTAGTAGTGAATAAAATCATGGTGTAAGCTTTGATGTGAACTCACGCCTCTTTATACCTTTAAACAATTTTAATTAAATTGATAAGTGAATATTGGCGTCAGACCTCATATGGGGCCACACCTCCAGCCGCGGCTTTCTTGGACTATCACAGAGATCTTGAATGAGGATCCTTCCGCAACCATTACTTTCATCAAAGAGAAACCTCTATAATCGATGTTGATCGTACCCTTAAGTATCTCCTTCTAATTTTTTTCATTTAAAGTAACTTGAGCCATCACAATGCCATTAATATTATGATCCATTTGAGGAACCGCTCTCTAAACAACCCTAACCGAAAACGTCCACCGAAGCTAATAGTTCCACTTATTATGTCCCCGACGGGGGACATATATATAGCTCACGTCTATTAATTTGGCCCAAATAAATTCACATTTTTAAAAAAATCTAATGTTTAACTTTATCAAAATTAAAAAAAATATTAAATTTGTTAATTTTTAAAATTTTCGATTGGCTGTTGGGTCGATGTAGGGTTTGCAACCCGAGTCTCAAGCATTGGCGGCCGCAATGACGGAAGCAGGTTTTAATAATTCTATAGATGTGTCGATTGCCTGCACCCATCTGCTGGATGGAAAGATTAGTATTCATTACACAATTTAAGTCACGCACATGTTGATTTCCTGCACCCATCCACTGGATGGACAGATTAGTATTCATTACACAATTTAAGTCATGCGCATGTCAACTGCCACGCAGCCATTCTATGCCCGAGTCCATGTATGAGGGAGTGGGATGACTATGAAGTGTTTATTATAACCAACTCTCCTGTTTCTAGGACACAATCTTCATTTTCTTCTTCTGTTTTGCTTGGCTTCGTTGTTTGGTTGCTTGTTTCTCACACACATTCTTCCTTTTCTTCTTCTGTTCCGTTGGCTTCGTTGTTTGGTTGCTTTCTTTTCAACGTTGTTTGGTTGCTTGCTTTTCAAATACAGACTTAGAAGGACGAGGAAGACCAGTTGCTTTCTTTCTCTTTACCTACAGACTAAGAAGAGGGAAGGAAGGCTAGTGAGTGAAGCAGTCAGTCACTTCATTTACTGGCACAATGGAAGAAGCAGGCAACTTTGACAGGAATCCAATTTGGCCTTGCAGCATCGTCTAGAGAAATTGTAAATGGATGCACAAAATAGAGAAGAATAATGGGCAATCGGGTCCTTGTTTAAAGCAATTATGAGAAAACTTCCCAGCAAGTTTGGGACCTGGTTTATTTCTTTTTAACATGTGGTGAAATTAAGATGGCTTCATTTACTGTGCTAGATCCTAAATACTTGGAGTTTCTTGAGATGTTATAAAAACCCACTGAAAATCTTCCAAATGCAGAGATATAGTTAGAAAGGAAATAAGATGAAAGAGCAGGTCATGATCATAGTTTCTTAAATGTTCATGTTATTTAAAGCAGTGTCATTGTCACCACACTCACCAACTAACAGAAGTATTTATGTTTTTGGATGTTTATTTTTTCAAATCTATATTTTCGTTTTCTTAATTTTTCCCAATATTTATTCGTTTGATCCTTACCAATGTATTGGGGTACACAAGTTTTTCATCACTGTTATTTCTTATCTTCATTGTAGGCACAGGGAAAGGTGATGCCATTGTAACCCCATTGATGGAATATGTTCGACAGAGACGAAGTGTAAAAAATGGGCCCTCAGTATGTCTTAGTTTTAGAAGAAGCTGCTTTAAATCCATGGATTTTTTTATTACACTTTGTCTTAGATACATATTTACTTACTATAGACAGTTTTATTTTCCTAGAGACTAAATGCAAATTGCACAAATATAGGTACAATATGTAAACATTAAAAATTATTGGTACAATAAAAAATTGTCATTTGATCTAAACTTTTCTAGTTTGTCTTGCAAAGCATTCACCAAGATTTGCATGTGTATGTCCATGCGTTTTCATTTTTATGCATATATAGGTATCTCAATTGTTTTTTGTTAGCGCAAATTTAGAGTTTGTCATCCTAGAGTTAATTAGAAATTTAGTGTCATCTATACTTTGTTTCTGAAGTCTAGGCTACAAATTTCTGCAAGCCTCTTATTACGTGTGCTCATTTATTCGGAAGTTCTATTCAAACTTGGATTTTCTGATGTTTCTTGAATTATGTGTGCTTTTTTCCTAGAATACAGGCTTTTTCAAAACCCTTTTCATGTTATTTGCACTCATTTGACTGAAAGCCTGAGTTAAATGTGGATTCTTTGTTAGTGGCTTGCTGATATGCAATAATTTGCTGAACACATGGTTGCTATGAGTACAAATTATCCTTTAATCTATTGATGGGTCCTTGTTTAAAGGAATTATGAGGCAAATAATCTATTTTAACTCAATTAAAACTCATTTTCATGCCAATTCAGTTGGAAACCACCCTTGAACTCTAAATGTAAAGAATGTGTATGTATATTATTCAAGTTAAAACAAAATATAGCACTCGTTTTACTCTTTTTGGTTGGAGTACAGTTTTAACCAGTTATCAGCCTTGGCGACTCTCTCATCCTTGGTAATGAGCTTATAATTTTCTTGTTCTGAGCATTGAATATTCTTGACAAAACATGAGGTGGGGTTTGGCTGGGGTGGCATGGGATGAAGAGGATTTAATAAACTTGTTTGAGCAATTCACGAACTGAACTGTTTTCTTGGGAAAGTTATCACCCAACGGCTAAATAATTAACATTGTACGGGAAAGGGCTCTTTTGTTGAAAGATAGAAACCAAGCATAATCCAGGGTGATTTCCCCCAAAGTAGCATCATGCAGAGAATTGCTAATTCAACAAAATTACCAATTCCACAGTAATTCTAAAATTCACCGTTATTGTAACTTCTCCTGAAGTTTCCTAGAAATTTAAATTTCTTAACGTCATCTTCATTTTCTAGGTTGTTGAAATAGGACTAGCCTTGCTTGTTGCAGCACTAATGTGAAAGATGGTAACACCATTGTCACAGATAATTTAGGCTACAATACGTGTTTTTTTTCCATAAAGGCAGTGAATTCCAATAGCTGGTATTAACTTCTAATTTTACAATAATATGCTTAGAGTTATTTATTGAGAAAGTTTAAATGCTCATGGGAAGATTACTTAGAGTTATTTATTGAGAAAGTTTAAACGCTCATGGGAGAATTACTTAATTGGAAGCCATGCTTTAAATGATAAAGTATGGTGCTTGCATTGCCGCAGATAGTTTAGACTGCAATAAGTGTTTTTATTAAGATACTTTAGACTACAACTGTAATTTGTACTCTATGAATTAGTTTAAAATGGACCTTGAGCTTACCTGTTGGATGCTTGGAGAAGCCCAGTTGTATTTTGTTGGAGGAAGCCCAACTGCAGGAGGCCTTAGGCCTTTAATCTCTGCAAGCCCAACTGCAGGAGGCCTTAGGCCTTTAATCTCTGCAAACCCATTAGTTTTGACAGGTCGCCTAGCAATTGACATGCTATTTGGCTGTCAATGAGCGTTGAAGTGTGTCACAGACTGGGATGCTGAAGAAGAGCAAGGAGATGCGCACAAAGTCTCAAGTATCAATCGAGATGAGAAACAAATTAATCTCCACCCCACCATTACACTACACATTTCCCTACCATGTCTGTTAAGGTTTTTGTAAAAATATTGGGCAAGAAAAAATCTGAGCTATTCGCCACCAAATCTGATTTTCTTGATGTAGAATTGGACTTGGATGGCCCATGTCAAAGCAAACGTCGGAAAATGAAGAGCAAAACCCCGACTTCAAGGATAAAAACTGAAAAAAACCCAGCAAAATATGCCACCATTAACGAAAGCATTCTGACAGAAGAGGCAGAGGACACTACTGAACCGTATCAACGGTTGCCAAAAGCCAAAACAAGCAATTTAGAAGTACAACAACTACGGATTGCAGATAGAATATAAATGAAAACAACAATTCTGAATTAGATGAGGCCTTAAATGTCAAATTGAATACTGAGAACAACACAGTGAACCTTATATGTCTTCACCGACACAAGGACCATGGAGGTGGAATAAACAAAACAAAGTGCATAAATCTAAAATTTCTTTAAGTTTGGATATATTTAAAAAAAAGGTGAAATAAGTAGCCAGGAATTGCATTAATGGCAATTCATCTGTGATTTGCAATAAATTTCATTAACAGTAAAAGCTAAAATTGCCAATACTTCAAAAAACGAACGGTATAAAACGAATTCAGCCATGGATGACAAGCTTTATCAACGCTTGCACAATTACAGCTTAAAATTAACCGCATTTGATCAAAGAAAAATGAAAATGCTATTAAATAGATAAGAAAAGACAAACGAAAATGCTATTAGAAAAAATAAGGAAGAAGAAGAATGAAAATGCAGGCATAGAAACACAATGAAAATAGTGATGTGACCTCAATTTAGGGTTTGAAGCGGCTTCGACATCTTAAATATCATTTTTCCAGAGTGTTCACGTAAACAAAGGATTTCTTCTCGAAATGGACCAAAGTGGACATCGAACGAACGTTGACACCACCAGGAATGTGAATATGGCGTTTACTATGGGGGAGTCGCTCACATCTGGCCCGACAATTAGCAGGCATTCACTATAAACAATGAAAACCTCGCATGACACCCCAATTCAAAGACCCTGTGTACCCTGCGAGAATCAGCACAATGTTTCGCTCTTTCCCGATACTCTTTGTCGAACTATTTTTTTGAGTTTTACCCGCTACTTGGATTTAGTTAAATTGGATTGGCGTGGGGTCACCTGAGGAGCACCTCACCTCACAAAAATGGGTGCCAGAGTATAAATACTGTTGTCGAAGTGTCGGCCTGCTATTTGCACATTGGGGATGTCCACAGTTGTAGAGGGCTTGATTTCGCAGCCATTAGTGACCTGCTTGGATCCATAGTAAACAGCCATGGAAGACACGAACATATGAATAACATCCCCTATCACTCTTCCTACTACCAGGAGATCTGTTGAACACGCCATTGAAGCAGAATACTCACAAATCTTTCTTCCTTTCTTGCTTTCCTATCAACAAAATTCACAGTTGAATTGGGAGCGAACTGGCGAATGTATCAGAGGTGTCTAAAAGCATGCAAATGACGTGTTGCCTACCACCTGAGACAGCTTGGCGAATTTGTGAAGTGCCACGTACCGGGGCTCACTAGAGTATATGGGTTCTAAACGTGTCATCTATGTGCACCTATCCCTCGTCTTTCGTTTGCCTTTCATGCCTTTTTCATTCATTTCTTATTTAATGTATGATGTTGCTTTTGGGATACATTGGTCTATTTTTCCTCTCTGTCGAGCATGAGATAATTGATGCACCAACCCGTCAACCGAACAACACTCAAACCCGTCAACCAAACAACACGAACAAGATTAATAGGGATCTCGATTAGTGCGCTAAGATAATGACTGTCATCTCTCCGAGATTGATCAACGGTTGGCGAGAGATTAATATGGTTTATATGAGAATTTACCACTGATTTAGCTCACAGGTAATATTGGTGGCGATTTTTCTACATTCCGAATTAAGATCTTAATATTGAAGTCAATGCCAACCTCCTTAGTAAAAGTTGGCAACCACACCTTAGCTTTTATAATGACCTCGTCTATTACATAGCTTCAGATAATTCAAAGGTCGGGTTAATATTCCTTGGCGGTTTGCTACAAGATCAAGAGAAAAAGTGCGTTGGGAGAGCTGTTAAGTATGGAAACATTTGGGCTCAACAGATTAACATGAATTTCAAAGACTGGGCACACACATTCACTAATAATCTTGGCGTTCGACGTAGATTTAACCTCAGTTCATCAATTTGAAGGCTAAGACTCTAAGTTTTGAAATAACGCACGAGATTACTCGTAATCAATCGATTATAGGATAATAAACTTCTACAATGTTGAGGTTGATACTTAATTATTTCTACAGTTTCGACACATCTATAGGAAAAGTTAACAGGTCACCCAAAGATGCTGCCATAAACATTCGCTTCCGGTAGCTAGTAGTCCTTGAAGAGCGCTATCGTGCCCCAAACAGGGAGCATTACGGCATCCAGTCAGAACAGGTAGTGTGGTTGAGTTTAATGACAAATGCTTTATCTGTCATTTAAATTTCTAATTTCCTCAGAGAACTAAAATACTTAATAACACTAAATGATGGATTTTTATTTTTATGAGAAGTGCAAGTGTTCTAGAATGACCGAGTATGCTCCAGTTTTATTGATATTATATTATATTTCTTGGTTATTCTAGCTAATAACAAACATGAATGGGCGTTGATTATATTCTGCTCTTGAATTCTTCTGAATTTTGCTTTGACTTCCTCTTCTTTCTCCTTTGTTGATTGGCTTTTAAAGTGATAAAGTTAGAGTTCAATAGATGCATAAAATAAAATTATGAAAATAAATGTTTTATGTTAACTAAACTGATGGGAGAAGCCTGGTTGTAATTTGTACTCTGTAAATTAGTTTATGGAGCTATAATTTGTTGGAGGAAGAAACGGAAGGCCTTAGGCCTGTAAGCTTTGCAAACCCTTGAATCATGGCTGAGCTTGCCATTTGATATAATTTTGCAGACTAGAACTCATAAATTCCAAAGTAGGCACTTATGCAATTATGTTGTATCGATGCAATTGCAAGTGCAACAACAGCAAAGCAAAGTGTTCCGTACTGTGAATTTCATACATTGGCATTGTTTGTAAGGCCTTCATTTATATTTTTTTTTATTTTTTTCCAATTTGATTAATCATTGTTTGTAATGCTTTCACTTATATTTTTTTATTTTTTCAAATTGATTAGGTTGAGTTAGATGGGGTAGACACGGCTTCTCTCTTAGCTTTAATGACGGTTTTATTTTCACAAAATGTTTAACAAAATTTTAAGAAAAGATAAAATATCTTACAATGTCTAAATATATTAGAATGATATTTATTTTTATTTTGAAATTTCATAATATAAATATTTTTATTATAAAATTATTTTTGATTCACATATTTTTATTATACATGTTTTTTTTTGTATTTTTGTTTATAAATATATATGTCTAGAATTGTTACATAAAGTCCATATAGTTTTTATATTTGATAAGTGTGTTAAATTCCATATGGTTTATATGGTTTTTATATTTGATACAGTGTGTTTAAATAGTCTATGTAATGTCTTTTTCATGTAATGAGTTTTTCATTTTAACTCAAGTTATTGAGGAAGGCTTGGAACGGCCTCTCGTCAAAATTCTATTGAAAGTCTTAAGAAACAGTTTCAAAGAATGGGCAAATAATTCACTAGAACTTATTTTCATGATAAAAAAGAATTTTCAAAACGTTATTATTTTTTATTAATAGGTTTTTTAAGATAGGTGTATACTTACATAAGTGGTTATTGTGATATATGTAATAATGGAAATTGTTGTCTTACTTTATTAAAACTTTCAATTTCTTCTTTTTCTTATATTGGCTTAGCATTATTCAAATATGGAGTTGTGCCCTCACTCGCATTGCCTTTCTTTTGCTCTTTTGCCTTTCTACCCTTTCTTTAGAGGATAAGTTACTTTTCAAGCCCAAATGTGCAACTCCAAGCGAAAGGTGGGTACCATTTTAGAAGGAGAAGTTGGTTTCCAACACTCATAGTGAAGAAATTAACTTAATCACCCACCAAGCATCAACAATTTATCATTTAGCTAATAAAAATTGGTTCATTCCCACTCTGTATTTAGGCTTGTCTTTATTTCCTTCATGGCCTATTTGAGACGTAGTAGAACTTGAGTCCAGAGTCTTCTAAGTAGTCAAATTTCTACCATCCTCAAAAGGATTCCTAAGGAGGCAATAACAACATTTATTCTATTTTTATTGAGTTTTAATTAGGCTATAACAAAATTTATTCTGTTTTTATTGAGTTTTAGTTTTTAACATAGACAATTGCAAACCACTAACTATCATGGATGCAATGTCAGTGACATTGCCATCTCGTGGCTCTTGTTTACACATAACACTAAATTCTTTTTATCTGCCTTAATACTTTAGATGATATGCATATTTTATTTATACATATATGATTTTTAATAAAGTTTTCCACTTAATCTCCTACCTAGCTCAATGAATGATAACTTTATGATGATGGTATCCATAATGTTGAAAGATGAGATACCTCTAGAGACACATGAGAATAAAATTGATGAATAGGAAAATATTGGTCTCAAGTCCAAGCTATTAGTTTATTTCTCGGTAAGTATACATATACTCTTATATCTCTAATATTAGTATGGAAATAATCCCTTACTTAGCATTTTCTTAAAGTATATTTATATATGTACTTTTATTAACATATCGAAGACTTTTCATATATATTTACAATGGTAATCTCCATAAAATGATATTTTCTTTTTCCTTATATTCAAGGGGATTTAAATATGTATAATAATAATAATAAAATAACTCTTCAAGATTTAAAGGCTTGATTCTATTCATTACAAGCTTTAGAGATACCTTGCTAATATTTTTTTGTTATGATGATGATGATAATAATGGTGACGGTGATGGCAACGAGAGGACGATGATGATGATATAAAGCTTGTTTCTATCCATCATAAGCTCTAAAGATACCTTGCTAACTTTTTTTTGTTTTAGATGATGATGATGATGACAACAACAATGATGACGATGATTATGATGATGATGCATTAAAAACTCATAATAGATTAGGTTAAATTTATAAGCGAATAAGGGGCCAATTCACCTTCTTTTGCAAATGATGTGTCATCTTACAATGCCCAAGGGTTAATAACTCTCCTTAGTTCACCCTTTAACACCCAAGGATACCATGGAAACCTTCAATCATCAATGATTGCATTCCCAAGGTTTCATCTAAACATTATCCTCTTCCCCTAGTGGATTCCATATCCCCTATCGTTTTGTTGCGGTGTATTTTAGTCTCCTAGGTCTACATTCATTTATTTTTCAATTTCCAATTTACATCATACATTATCATGCTTTAACTAATGGATGGTTTGATTTACGAAATTAGGACAAAGCTACCATGTTCACTAGCGAGGCCTTGGCTTTGATCTCCTTGCCAAGAATAATTACAGTTACATTTTAATTACCACAAGGTAGGGGTCAAGAGGGATATTACCATCCAAAAACAATAGTGTGTTTGTTGACCACTTCTGATGGACCATTGTTGTTTCACAAAATAGGCCTGGATGGATGTCAATTTTCACTAAATATTTCTAGGCATTGAATTTCCTTTTCATAGGAAAAGAAATGGAAGGTCTAGATTGAGTCCCACACAAATATTCTTAGAGAGTGGCATGCCTTTATTAGTTCGATAGTGTGGTTGTGGCTCCATATGAACATGGCTATTTTTCAAAACCGTTCCTCAAATGTAAATAACATAGTAATGAACGTTTTTAGGGATTATAAATTTTTTTACTAGTAGCCACGGGGATACTTTGATTGGGATTTCTAGGGATCCATGGGAGTATGTGGTGTTGGAGTGGTTCTATTATTGTATTAACACTAGGAGTTGTTGGCTTTATGGGTTTACTAAATATTTTGCTCATTCAAAAGCAATTTCCCATTTACAAGTGTAGGGTTACTCAAAAGCTATTATTTATTGGGTATCAAGAAATTATGTGTTGAATGTTATTCATTTGAGTTGGTGGCAGAGGTGGATCCAATCCCTACCGGAAATATTTTACAAATGGAATTTAACGAGCTTCCAAACTCCCTCTCCAAAGAGGCATTAATCGTTCAAACATTTTCACTTGTCTACAAAGAGTTGGTCCAAGACAAGGTCGATTCCATGGGTTCCTTGGTTTCCTTCATAGTTATTTGTCTTGTTGTTATTTCATGTTTATTGACGGAGTTGTGGTTTACTTGTTTTGGATGATTTTTCTTTTTAGCTCTCTCAGATTAGATTTTATAGTCAATATTAGTATTGAGATTAGATTTTACAGCCAAAATTAGTTTTTTTTTATTAAGAGCCATTTTTTGCAACTAAAACTATTTTTATGTCCCCTATGAGGGATTAGATTTTATAGTCAATATTAGTATTGAGATTAGATTTTACAGCCAAAATTAGTTTTTTTTATTAAGAGCCATTTTTTGCAACTAAAACTATTTTTATGTCCCCTATGAGGGACATATATAGATAGAGCAAGTTGACTAATTTTGATTGATTTTTTAGTTGTCTATGATTTGCATAATGTTTTACTTTTTCATTAATTAATTTTTTTTTTAAATATCATTTGTTTCATTCTAATAGGCTGGCAGGAGCTTACGCCATGCCTCGGGATCCACTCTCGGGCGATGACGGCGCGCTCCCGTCATCAACCATTAATACTCCTGCGTGTTGACCTCAGTGTTTTGTGGTGATCGCAGCTGCCACGAAGAAGCTGGTGATTCACCTCTTTGTTTTTCGTGCGAGCACCACTAGGCAGTGCTTTGTACTGCTAGCCTCGGATACAACGCAATTGAATTATTGTTGTTTTAAATGTGTTTCAGTGAATGACGGCTTAATTCAGTTTTGCATTAAAATAGCAACAAAACACAAACCTGAAACGCTCTCGAAAAATTTCGAGGAGAACTACCCTCCACCAGCATAAATCGAAGCTTGAACTAGGTCAATTCGTCCACCGAAAGCGCTTGTTAATCTTAGTGTAACACACTTTACTCTTATCGCAGAGAAGAGCCCTCTTATATGGAAACGAGGCTTATCAATTCTGAAAGTAAGACCATCTGACAAGTTTTTGATCGTAGCATCAGAGAATTTATCACCATGAAACGGAAAATAGCCCAAATATGCCTTATATTTTCTCACGTCAAGTTCTGTTCGATTGCAAAAGATTATTTCATTCTTCCTGTGCAGCCGATTTGTTTTTGTGTTCTATCCCTCAACCCCTCTTTGTAGGCATATTTTGTCGATGATCAGCCCAGCCAGCAAGAAAAGCATGCGAAAGGCGAAAGGCGAGCGGGGCTATATGGCACAGGTATCGATCCCGAGACCTATCGAGTGCTTACCATTCATGTATATCAATGACCGCTGCAATTGTGGCAACAGGATTTTGTGCTTCGTTCCCCTAAATTTGCAGAAAGCAGACTCTGGAGCCGACTTTCCGGGTAACACTAATCAATTCTCGTAAAAATTTTCGTGAGATTTTGGAGTTCTCAGGGTTTGCGTGGAAGTTTACCATGAAATTTTGGAGCATTTAGGGTTTTCGTGACAAAGATTTTAACTTTTTTTTTACCTGGATTTGTTTTTTTGGGTTCGCTTTGTCCGGGGCTTTCATGTGGCAATGATGAAAAACTATTTATCATTGTTTTGTGGGTGTTTTTTATTTTCTATTGTTTATATTCTGAATTTCACTATCGCTGCATTTGAACGTGACCATGAAGTAGGTGACCTAGAACAATTTTTTATGCAAATGTCATATGACTGCTGTGAAGAAATATTACTAAATTCATCTTAAGATAACCTTTCTTGCAGTGCCAAGATACAATTCATCATTACCAACATAGAATTCTACCTCAGAGTCAGTTACCATTTGACTTTTATGTTATTAGTATCATCCTTCGTCATCACCTTTATCCTATAGGATATCATTGCAACATTTTTAAATGATGGTGCCCTATGATTTACTATATCCGTTAGTAGCTTCCCTAGCATGATAAACTTATCAGTTGCGAATAGTTGCTGCGGTGGTGTGTGTTTGTTGTCTTCTGTCTTGTAGTTTTTGCAAATGTGGCTACTAGCACTGCTCCATATTAACCTGGATATTTTACGAGGCATCAAATTCCTCAAGGTTTATATATTTTAGGTTTATATATTTATTATTATGAGTGTCAGATCATTCATCTTAAAGTCTATGTATATTTTTTTAAAACAACAAACAATACAAAGTGTAGATGTGCCTCTCAGTGGAATAAACTAGGGTTTTCTGGGCCACGGTCTTTTCGTTTTCAACCATATTTTTGTGGGGTGACTTGTGGTTTCTTTTAGCCCACGGGGTTGTAATTGTAGTGCATTTGCCAATTTCACAAAGAATGTTATGTGAAATAGTTCTTACATTATTGATGCTTGTCCCCCTATGAAATTCTTTTCCACTAGAACCTTGCTGAGCTTTTCTGATTTATTTTAGGTTTTATGTAATCTAAAATTGCTGAAATGTTGAAAAGCATTTGCACAGTGTTAAATTTCAGGAGGAGAAAAGGTTGTGTTGAGATTGAAGCAATGAGTGGAACTCAATGCAAGGCTCAAATGGGGAAAGGAACAGACCGAGTGTGGACATTGCACCTGATCATCTGCTAGTCCTTGTTCATGGAATTATGGCCAGCTGCAAATTGCATCAAGTGTTTGTTCATTTTGGAATGGGTTTTTGAAATTGTATTTACATAAAATGCAGTTCTAAACTTGATATGAGAAATATTTATTGTCACCAGTGGAGTTATTTTCTTATTCCTTTAATTGTATGAGATATCTATGCTGGAAGACGTGTGCCATGGTCTTTAAAAAATATGACTTTACTATTCGATAATGAACCAGGTTTTCTGTGTGTTTAATATTACTATTCGATAATGAAATCAATAAGATATAGTAACGCAGTCTCTTGCGATATATGAAATCCATGAGGCTGCAGTCTCTTTTGCGTTACTATTCATAATGAAATCCATAAGAAGTCCGTTTTGGCGTTTTACCTTCGCGAATATAGAGGAAGAAGGAAAGCAAGAAGGAAGCAGAGTGTGGAACCCCCTGGCACTATTGTCTAGCCGTTAAAAGGCAGACCAACCTAACTGAGTCCCAAACCTCATGAATAGTGTGTTCTCCTGGGAAGCTCAAAATCTAATGGTCATACTTAAAACCATGATGCAGAAGGAATGACACAACGACATATTATCACAAAAACATTCCAAACTTTCTTCGTTAGAGTGTCCTAATTGATATCTTGCTAAGCCACAAAATCACTGCCATTCGACCCTGGACACATTAAAATACCTTGTAAAACTGCTACTGAGATATTACCATATTAAAATACCTTGTAACACTACTACTGAGATATTACCAGGCCATATCGACAAAAATCTCAAGAGCGGCTTTTCAAGGCATTAAAATATGTACTGACTCGAATTGCAATGCGTGAACTGTATAAAACGTGACACAGTAAAAAGGTGAGAGAGTAAAATGTCTGCATTTGTAAAAAAAAGGTTAAATCACTAAAATAACCTCCAACGTGGTCAAGACGATACAGAATAAGTGAAAGGATGGCGAGAATTTCTCAAAAGCTTGAGGAAAGATATAAAGAAGCAATCAAATTGGGCAAGAATGTTAGCCAAAACCAAGCCGATTAAATTTGAGTTTACCGCTCAGTCAATATTAAAAATTTAATTTTCACTTTTTCACACCAACTTCTTTTTCTTTTTCACTTGTCGGGTGAAACTTGTCTATCTCCCGACTAGACAAGTTTATAAATTTTAGTTGGTCTTTCTACTCCACATGGGGGCTTCACTTGTTGACCAATATCCTATCAGGCTAGTTCATACTGTGGGTTTTAAAATTATCAAAAATTGAACCAATATATTGCAGGTATTGAGGGATGAGGGGTTTAAGGTGGGGGTGGGTAGGGTGGTTTATAAGGATTGAGGTATAAAAATGGGTGGGGAGGAGGTTTTAAGTATTGGGAGGGGGTTTCAACAAAAAGAGCTTGGGTTAATATCTCTGGAAATTAAGGGTATTCTTTAATATCCCATGATCACGCGTGCTATCTTACAGGTTCACTAAGTGAATTCCTCGTGCTACTCGACTAAATGTACTTCGACTTACTTATCGATTCCTCGTGCTACTCGACTAAATTTACTTCGACTTACTTGTAGATTCTACCGACTCATTTTACCTCGACCACTTGTCACTTCTAAGTCGGCTGACTTCTTCGAATTCTAAGTCGGATCACGTCATTGACCACTCAAGTCGGTTGACCTCTTTGACCTTTCAAGTCGACGACCTCAATCGACTGACTCAACCGACCTTGTCGGTTCACGTTGGTCGAAATCTATAGAGTATTTTTCTTAGTCTAAGAGACTTAAGAAATTACAAATACTTTTAACCTGTGAATAAGATAGAGTAAAATAGACACATTAACAAATACAAAGAACTTATAAAAACATATGCCCAAATATGTAGGAAGACTTGAGTCAACCAATGTGCCGTAAAACCTAGAACTTTCATAGGGTGAGAATTTTATGGGTTCTTTGATCTTTTCACTTAACAGTAATTGTAAAAGACATTTACCCAAGTAAATATGGAAATATTGTGCGGCCAGATAAACATGCATTCAACCATAAACTATTTTATATATTTAACTATGCAGAAATAACAAAGTACTACAAACTTGTCAGTCCGGACTTGTCGGTTCAGTCTTGTCGGTCCAGACTTGTCCTTTTACAGAGCTTCGGGTCTTCGACTAAATCACATGCACAAAAGCTTGAGCTTCAACTTCTCTTTTCTCACCCTGAGTTCCTATGTCTCTCTATTGTGTATGTAATGTCTCTAACCTAGTTTATGTAATGTCTCTAACCTAGTTTACAATTTGCTTCTTCTATTTATAGGCAACCTGAAGATTGCTTCTACATGGGTCGACTGACTCACAATTAAAGACTATAATAACTATCTACCTAACAACTTAGCTTCAGAAATAAATTCGACTAGTTTACATTGCCTAATCGTGGACTCTTCCCTCTTGTCAGACTGACCGACAAGATCTTGACTGGTATAGACCCTGATAGAGTCGGCTGAGAGTCAGGTACGGATCTGCGAGTAATTACATTTTCCAACACTCCCTTTTAATTATAAGCAGATGGAAAGTTTTTAAAACAAAACTTACAAAATGTTTTAGAGCTTAGACATGCTCTATTTATGACAGAGTTCACTGTGCAGAACTTGTCATTCCAAAATAACTACGCAGACATTGGAATGTGTCCTTTTCCAATGGCTTTGTAAAGATGTATGCAAGTTGGTTTTCAGACCTACAAAATTCCAAACAAATTTCCTTGTTGTTCACCAACTCTCTTATAAAATGAAACCTTGTGTCGATGTGCTTGGTTCGCTTATGAAACATATGATTCTTTGATAATGCTATGGCTGAATTGTTTTTGCAGAAGATTATTGTTGGTTCTTGATGGTTTTGTGACAAGTCTTTTAAGACTCTTCTCATCCAGACAGCTTGACATGCAGCACTTGTCGCTACAACATACTCTGCTTCAGCTGAAGACAAAATTACTATGGGCTATTTCTTTGAAGCCCATGAAACAACACCTGTACCAAAATGAAATGTGTACCTAGATGTGTTTTTTCTGTCATCTATGCTACCTCCATTGTTACTGTTAGTGTAACCAATAAGTTTAAAATTTTCTGAGGTTGAATACATAATGCCAAGGTCTTTTGTGCCACTTACATACCTCAGAATTCTTTTACTTGCTTGCCAATGTGAGTCTTTTTGTGACTCCATGAACCTTGAGATCAGACTTACTCCATACATAATGTCTGGTCTTATCGCTGTCAAATACATAAGGCTGCCAACAAGCCTTTTGAACAACGTAAGATCTACAGTGGATCCTTCGTCATCCTTGCTCAATTTTAAACCTGTTATTACTAGTGTTGGGGATGTCTTGCAATTAGACATGTTAAACATTTTTAAAACTTCACCTGCATACTTAGACTGTGATATAAAAATACCACTTTCAGATTGTTGAACTTCAATGCCTAGAAAAAACTTCATAAGCCCCAGATCAGTCATTTCAAATTCACTTTCCATGACTGCTTTAAAATCTGCTATGCCATAATCACTAGTAAATATTAAATCATCTACATACAGGCAGAAAATTAACATCTTACCTTGGTCATCGAATTTGGTGTACAAAGTCAGTTCACTTTCACTTCTGTGAAATCCATTTTCAGTGAGATAGGAATCAATTCGACTGTACCAAGCTCTAGGAGCTTTCTTCAAACCATATAATGTCTTTTTCAGCCTATACACTTTATGCTCTTGACCTGGAACTTCATACCCTTGTGGTTGTTCCACATATACTTCCTCCTCTAGATAGCCATTTAAGAATGTCGACTTGACATCCATTTGATGAACATGCCATTTGTTTTGTGCAACAATGGCCAAAACTGTTCTAATTGTATCCATGCGTGCAACAGGTGCAAACGTTTCATTGAAGTCGATGTCGGGTTGTTGTCTGAACCCTATTGCTACCATTCTTGCTTTGTGCTTTTGCACATTCCCATCAGCATCTTGCTTTGTCTTATAAATCCATTTGACACTGATTACATTCTTGTCTTTTGGTACATCAACCAGTTTCCATGTCTCATTTTTCTCAATGCATTCTATTTCTTGATCCATAGCTTGTGCCCATACTTCTTCTTCAACAACTTCTTCAAATGTTAGTGGATCATATATATGGGAAAATAATGCAAAGAGAGAGAATGAATTTGGTGTACCAGCTTCATATATGTCACACAGACTTTTTGTCTTCACGGGTTTTGTCAATGTCGACCTCGACGAAATGCTTGATGGAGTCTACTGTCCTCTTGGTGTGTTTGTCGGTGTAGCTTGAGCTGCTATTTTTGTCGATGGTCTTGTTGCCGCCTTTTCACACACCTGGGTCATGTGCTAGAAATATTCAAGCCACTTGGTGTGTCCTTGGGGGCAAGTCTCGAGTTAAGGCTATCACCATGTTCTTGACTCCTCCGTTTACGCTCAACTCCTAACGAAGCCAAGGGGGGTAGACCCTATTAAGTTACTAAGGAGAATTACTTAGTGTTTTGATGTTTAAACTGAATGAGTTATTTAAGAGTTTACAATTTAACTATAGATAATCAAAGATGGTAAGATGTAAAAGATGAAGCACACGAAAGCAAAATGTTGAGACACAATATATATATAAAGCGAGAAATTAACCAGTGCCTTAGAATGGAGTCAAAAATAGAATCAATATGCTTGCATGTGCTTGGAGTGAGTGTTTTGCAATTGCCTCTTGGTATGTTTTAAGTTAAATGTGAATTATGAGTTAATTAAATTAGGCAAAGGGGGGACTCCAGATATACCCGAGAGTACTTAGAGTGTGTCCAAAACTAAACCTTCACGGCTACCCGCAAGGAATATGTGGGCTGAAATGGGGTCTCTCAGGCTATTGTTCGTAACGCACCCGTTAGGGTGTGACAGAGATCGATGCCCCGAGGTCACTTTTCAGTAAGTTCCCACTTCCTTTGGGTATTTTACCACCGTAAAGGTTTGATATAGGTGTTGGATTTTCACCTGATGGTTTGTCAGTTGGGGAGTGTGAGTCCTAATTATACTAGTCACCCAAGTGCTTTTGATACAACTTGACTGATCGGACGAACCGCAGCCAAGTGCAGAGCATACACACTGGAGTCTTGTCAATTATAATAAGTTTTAAACTGAGTGTTCTTGTTTAAAAAGAAAACCCTCCAGGAACCTCTTTCGATCCAAGTGGATCTCAATCGGGGAATCGAGGAGGATTTAATTTTAAAATTGTTGATAAATAATAGATGAAAAATAAAACAAATACGCAATTCTAGTTTTCTAATTAATCTTACCACGAATCTCTTTCCCCTTTTGGGTCAATCGGGAAATCGTGGGGTAAGTATTACGATTACTTTGAAATGTAAGATATGGAGTATGGAATTAATAGCAAAATCAAGTATACTACCCTGCAAATTAGATCAATGCTATTAAAAAAGAAATAAGCAAAAAGCGACGAAAAGGGCACCGACGCAAATCCCCGAGGGGGGATGGGGAATGGGCTTGAAAGAGCCTATTCCAAAAATGATTTTATTTATTAATGGTTACAGTATCAGAGGACTGATATATCAGAAAATTCTTGGTCCTTATATAGGCTGAAACCAAGATTTTACAACTTTGGAAAAAAATTGAGTTTTTTGGTGAAAAGGGAGACCCCTGGGGGGATTTGAACGCTCCTGAGGCCACTTCGGATGGCAGATTCCTTTCTTTTCTGTCAAACCTACTAAAAGACAGCGAACATTTTAGAATAACAAATGCCCAAAATCACTTTAAGAGTACCTTTGGATCATCCTACCTTATCTCAGAAAAACTGAAGTTAAGACTAGCTAAAAAAAACGAAAGGGAACCAAGGAAAGCAAGTTTTCCTTGGGATCTTGAATTGCTGCTTGTGCAGGCAATGAAAATGCACTGATATTTCAGAATATTGAATTTTATAACAGCGAAAGGAAATCTAATGCATGCGATCTCCAAGTTTCCTTTAAATTTTCATGCAAAAAAGACGATTTCCCTACAACTAGATCTAGAATGCTTATGAAACATTTTTTAAGTGCAAGATCTAGGTTATGAGCTATGAAATATCAGATCTATGTATATTTTACTTTGATGAAACAGATCCAAATGAAATCACAGCTATGAACTGAACCAAGTAACCGCGTAAAGTGTTGATTTTGAGGGAGGAAGAAGAGGAGAAAAGTGTTTGTTTCCTTGAAGATCCGCAGTAGAGCTTTCAGGTGAAATGTCGAGGGAATATGCCTTTGAAATGTTTTGAGGAGAATGAAGAAGCAAACTAGATCAGCATCCTCTCCAAATTATGAACCTGCAACTCAGCTGAAATCAAAGAACTTGCCAAGAAAATTGTGAGATCCGATTAGTACATACAAAGAGATTCAAGATAACATCCATATAAGCTTATAGGACATGCTAAATCTAGATCTCTAAACATGCATCCAAGGAGAGTGACATTCAATAAACTTATTGAACAACACCTTTCTTATCAAGATTGTAATAAGCTAATTACCAATCTTAACCACAGATCTACAAGAAATTAGCAAATAATGACCACAGATACAGGTTACCTCAGTAAAACAATGGCAATAATCATCCACACATGCAATGGCACCACACTGTATTTTCTCCAAAGATTTTCTTTATTTCAAATGAAGAATTACAGAGTTACAATAGCAGCAGCACCTCAATCCCAGTTCTAACTCGCTTGGAAGAGGAGGATGTGCCTGGATATATACAATTTGCAGGCCATCCAGCCCAGGGGGGCTCAATTCCTCATGGAATCAAGTGAAATCAACTGATGGAGAGTTCATCAATGCAGAACTGAAGCTGTACTGAGCCTAATTGTCAACCAGGGGCTTGATTGAGCTGACACATCAACCCATACACCGCCACATCGGCCCATAGAGCATCCAGGAGAGTCCACACGTGTGGAGGAGAGAGAGAGGGCGCAATTCCCCATGAAGACAGCTGTAGATCAAGTCTGGATCTGATTTGATCCCCTTCTTCAGTCAAGGATTTGTCAGATCCAGTCAATCTGCTCCAGATCTGATTGATTTCAGTCAAATCGGTTGAGAATCCACTGATTTATTGATTTTTTATTTGCTCCATTATTCATCAATTTATTAATTAAAATAATCAATAATTGATTTTTGGGGCTTTCTGACCTGAGTGATGGAAGATCACTCAAAACTTAGGAAATAGTGGGTCCATGGGTTTACATGGTGCTCTTAGCTTGAAAATGAGCACCTACATGACTGAAACCGATTATTTGGCCCACTTTTATTACAAAATCAATTTTTCCAATTAAACTATTAAAAAATAGCCTAAGTTTTGGAAAAATTAAAATTTAATAAAAAACACTAAAAAAATGAAAAATTGAAAAACACCTAGGGGGACTTTGACATTTTCATATGACTCAAAAATGATGTCTAGCATGTCTATACATTGACACATAGACTCTAATAACCTCAATAGGCCTAAATTCCAAGCCGACCACCCCAACTTTGGAGGTATGGAGTGAAAAACTCAGAAATTATCAGTCGTTTATTCAACAACCAATAATAACCAAGGGAAAAAACACCCTGGGCTGATCGAATTGACAAATGAAGTCTAAGAGACTGAGTCGTTTACAGACACTATCATGCTAGAACATTTATTACAATTCCCCCATGGCGTATGAACATGTGATATGATACAACAAGAACTTCCCAGAAATGCAGAGTAAATGCTCTCTTTCAAGGAGATTATTTTCCTACTCTAAGCATGATATAAAAAGGGTTAGGTGTAATCAGAAATCCAATGTAACCACCTAAGCGTTTTATTAACATAAAAAAAAAATTCTTGTCTTTGGTTACCAGCCAAAGTAAGGATACCTTATTTAGAAAATGCAAACCTGCGTGATGATTCAGGATGGGCGGGATGGATGGGAAATCATAGGGATGAACACTGTCATAAAAATTCTTCCCAAACTTGTATGTGCTCATGCACGCTGCTTCTATCCATGACTGGATAGGACTGATATACCAATCATAATGATGAGGTAAACTGACTACATCATCATACTGATCATCGGGGCTTATCAAATGATAACTTGTTGCACAAACCCCAAGTAGCTCCAAATCATAAAGAACCTCTATATGTGAAAAGGATGGCTGAGACTAATTTTCCACTGACTGCATCACATCCGACTTTCACAATACTTTTTCTCAATGTCTTCATTACTGATACCCTTGTGCGGCTCTACATGATAAGACTTTGAATGATCATATGAAAACTCTGAATGCTCCTCTTCCATACTAAGGTTTTCCCAGGCATTCAGATCTATGCTCCCCTCTATGGACATATCGTAGATTGGACTTCCACAAATTTTTGAATAGACACTCTCATCATTGGACATATCATGGATGGGATTCTCCATAAGATTTTCACAAGTTGGTTTATCTATGAAATTCCAATAGTCATCACTCCCATCCATGTCGTATGTGGGGGACTCTTCATCCATGGAATCATGCTCCTGCCTATCCATGTCCTCCTTGTATTCATAACAATCTTCTTTAGACAAAATGTTACAAGGCAATAAAATTTCCAAACCTTCATCAATATGTGGAGAACAAGGTCTACTGTCACTACAAACCATATTGATCTTATCATAAGTTTCTTTACAGGCTTCTGTTATGATATCATGAAGAGGATCTTCAATATTATCTTTAATCAAGGAAACCTTTTGGACATACTCAATGGGATCACTTGGTATGTGTTGCTCAGTGGATTTCTCTAGAGGGCTTTCTGGAAAAGTATCAGCATTGCAACACACTTGAGAATACACCAAATCTTCATTGTCTTCAGCTATGGTGACATGAGGAGAGTCTTCAACACTGTGTTCCATTATGGGCTCCTCTTTAAGCTCTTCAATATGATCATTTTGGATTTTCCCTTCCTCAGAATCTTGTTGTGCATTGGTAGATACCTCGTTTTCTTTAAGAAGACGCTTAATTTCTTCATTTCTTAAATAACCTCTAGGATGTTTTTTTATGGGAGTATCATGGACTTCCTCTTTAATTAAATGTTCAAGAAGTGATTCCAAGTCTTCAATACTTTGTATCACAGAAAAAGGTCCATCATATGCTTCCGTGTGACACTCTGTCCCAGATAGGTAGAAGGTACAGATATTTTCAAGGAACTTTTTAAAACCATTCATACTACCCCTACCATCATGCCACTGCTCTAAAAACATCCAAAGTAAACTTGGAAAAGAAGTTATACATTTATCAGGAAGGCCTTGATAGAACCAATAACAAGCCTCACCCCGAAAAGTACTAGCAAACATTTCCATCATATGGTCTTCATAAAGAATATTGAAGTCAGCAATCAACTGAAGGAAAGATTTGACATGCCAGATGGCCGAGTCACCATAATCTCCATGAAATGGTGGAAGCCAGTTATATGCATCCCCCAAACCATCACAATAGTTAGGAAAACCAGGGATGTTTGAGAAATCGATAGGTTGAAACGTTAAGGTTAACTGGGCACCATATTTCTCCCTTAATTTATCCAAAATAGTATCCATTTGAAAACCTTGTACTGACAAGGTGGAGCTGTCAACTGATGAGCTTTAAATATTTTAACATGTCGCATGGGCTCATCTACACACAACAAAAATTCACAATTTTATGAGATAATAGGGTTTTATCCCTTCAATGGAATCGCCATGTGAAAAATAAAAATAAGCATTTATAAACCTTTTCACAAAAATTATTTTTTGCTTTTCTTTGTAAAAATAAAAACTGGAAAAAAGCCAGTGGAGTCGCCAGATGAAAATTAAAGATCTACTCTAAGCATTCATCAAACAAAGCAAAAACAAAAAGGAAGAAAACAAAAGTCGTACCCGGGAATAAAAAGATTTATCCCCGGCAACGGCGCCAAAAAGTGTTGCCGCCTTTTCACACACCTGGGTCACGTGGCAGAAATATTCAAGCCACTCGGTGTGTCCTTGGGGGCAAGTCTCGAGTCAAGGCTATCACCTTGTTTTTCACTCCTCCATTTAGGCTCAACTCCTAACGAAGCCAAGGGGGGTAGACCCTATTAAGTTACTAAGGAGAATTACTTAATGTTGTGATGTTTAAACTGAATGAGTTATTTAGGAGTTTACAATTTAACTATAGATAATCAAAGATGGCAAGATGTAAAAGATGAAGCACACGAAAGCAAAATGCTGAGACACAATATATATATAAAGTGAGAAATTAGCCAGTGCCTTAGAATGGAGTCAAAAATACAATCAATATGCTTGCATGTGCTTGGAGTGAGTGTTTTGCCCGAGAGTACTTGGAGTATGTCCAAAACTAAACCTTCACGGCTACCCACAAGGAATATGTGGGCTGAAATGGAGTCTCTGGGGCTACTGTTCGTAATGCACCCGTTAGGGTGTGACAGAGATCGGTGCCCTGAGGTCACTTTTCAGTAAGTTCCTGCTTCCTTTGGGTATTTTGCCACTGTAAAGGTTTGATCTAGGTGTTGTATTTTCACCTGATGGTTTGTCAGTTGGGGAGTGTGAGTCCTAATTATACTAGTTGCCCAAGTGCTTTTGATACAGCTTGACTGATCGGACGAACCGCAGCCAAGTGCAGAGCATACACACTGGAGTCTTGTCAATTTTAATAAGTTTTAAACTGAGTGTTCTTGTTTAAAAGGATAACCCTCTAGGAACCTCTTTCAATCCAAGTGGATCTCAATCGGGGAATCGATGAGGGGTTAATTTTAAAATTGCTGATAAATAAAAGATGAAAAATAAAACAAATACACAATTCTGGTTTTCTAATTAATCCTACCACGAATCTCTTTCCCCTTTCGGGTCAATCGGGAAATCATGGGGTAAGTATTACGATTACTTTGAAATGTAAGATATGGAGTATGCAATTAATAACAAAATCAATTATACTACCCTACAAATTAGATCAATGCTAGTGAAAAAAAAAAAAGCAAAAAGCGACGAAAAGGGCACCGACGCAAATCCCCCCAATGGGGATGGGGAATGGGCTCGAAAGAGCCTATTCCAAAAATGATTTTATTTATTAATGGTTACATTATCAGAGGACTGATATATCAGAAAATTATTGGTCCTTATACAGGCTGAAACCAAGATTTTACAACTTTGGAAAAATTTTGAGTTTTTTTCGTGAAAAGGGAGACCCCTGGAGGGGATTTAAACGCTCCTTAGGCCACTTCGGATGGAAGCTTCCTTTATTTTCTGTCAGACCTGCTAAAAGACAGTGAGCATCTTAGAATAACAAATTCCCAAAAGAACTTTAAGAGTACCTTTGGATCAGCCTACCTTATCTCAGAAAAAATGAAATTGAGACTAGCTAAAACAAACGAAAGGGAACCAAGGAAAGCAAGATTTCCTTGGGATCTTGGCTTGTTTTTTGTGCAGCCAATGAAAATACACTGATATTGCAGAATATTGAATTTTAATCCAAGTGGATCTCAATCGGGGAATCGATGAGGGGTTAATTTTAAAATTGTTGATAAATAAAAGATGAAAAATAAAACAAATACACAATTCTAGTTTTCTAATTAATCCTACCACGAATCTCTTTCCCTTTTCGGGTCAATCGGGAAATCGTGGGGTAAGTATTACAATTACTTTGAAATGTAAGATATGGAGTATGGAATTAATAACAAAATCAAGTATACTACCCTGCAAATTAGATCAATGCTAGTAAAAAAGAAATAAGCAAAAAGCGACAAAAAGGGCACCGACGCAAATCCCCCCAATGGGGATGGGGAATGGGATCGAAAGAGCCTATTCCAAAAATGATTTTATTTATTAATGGTTACATTATCAGAGGACTGATGTATCAGAAAATTATTGGTCCTTATACAGGCTGAAACCAAGATTTTACAACTTTGGAAAAATTTTGAGTTTTTTGGTGAAAAGGGAGACCCCTGGGGGGATTTAAACGCTCCTTAGGCCACTTCGAATGGAAGCTTCATTTCTTTTCTATCAGACCTGCTAAAAGACAGTGAGCATATTAGAATAACAAATGCCCAAAATAACTTTAAGAGTACCTTTGGATCAGCCTACCTTATCTCAGAAAAAATGAAGTTAAGACTAGCTAAAACAAACGAAAGGGAACCAAGGAAAGCAAGATTTCCTTGGGACCTTGGCTTGTTGTTTGTGCAGCCAATGAAAATGCACTGATATTGCAGAATATTGAATTTTATAACAGCGAAAGGAAATCTAATGCATGCGATCTACAAGTTTTCTTAAAATTTTCATGCAAAAAAAACGATTTCCCTACAGCTAGATCTAGAATGCTTATGAAACATTTTTAAGTGCAATATCTAGGTTATGAGCTATGAAATATCAGATCTATGTATATTTTACTTTGATGAAACAAATCCAAATGAAATCACAGCTATGAACTGAACCAAGTAACCGGGTAAAGTGTTGATTTTGAGGGAGGAAGAAGAGGAGAAAAGTGTCGGTTTCCTTGAAGATCCGCAGTAGAGCTTTCAGGTGAAATGTCGAGGGACTATGCTTTTGAAATGTTTTGAGGAGAATGAAGAAGCAAACTAGATCAGCATCGTCTCAAAATTATGAACCTACAACTCCGCTGAAATCAAAGAACTTGCCAAGAAACTTGTGAGATCCGATTAGTACATACAATTTAGAGATTCAAGATAACATGCATATAAGCTTATAGGACATGCTAAATCTAGATCTCTCAACATGCATCCAAGGAGAGTGGCAGTCAATAAAATTATTCAACACCACCTTTCCTATCAAGATTGTAATAAGCTAATTACCAATCTTAACCACAGATCTACAAGAAATTAGCAAAAAATGACCACAGATACAGGTTATCTCAGTAAAACAATGGCAATAATCATCCACACATGCAATGGCACCACACTGTATTACCTCCAAAGCTTTTCTTTATTTCAAATGAAGAATTACAGAGTTACAATAGCATAAGCACCTCAATCTCAGTTCTAACTCGCTTAGAAAAGGAGGCTGTGCCTGGATATATACAATTTGCAGGCCATCCAACCCAGGGGGGCGCAATTCCTCATGGAATCAAGTGAAATCAACTGATGGAGAGTTGATCAATGCAGAAATGAAGCTGTACTGAGCCTACTTGTCAACCGGGAGCTTGATTGAGCTGACACATCAACCCATACACCGCCATATCAGCCCACAGAGCATCCAGGAGAGTCCACACGTGTGGAGGAGAGAGAGAGGGCGCAATTCCCCATGAAGACAGTTGTAGATCAAGTCTGGATCTGATTTGATCCCCTTCTTCAGTTAAGGATTTGTTAGATCCAATCAATCTGCTCCATATCTGATTGATTTCAGTCAAATCGGTTGAGAATCCACTGATTTATTGATTTTGGATTTGCTCCATTATTCATCAATTTATTAATTAAAATAATCAATAATTGATTTTTGGGGCTTTCTGACCTGAGTGATGGAAGATCACTCAAAACTTAGGAAATAGTGGGTCCATGGGTTTACATGGTGCTCTTAGCTTGAAAATGAGCACCTACATGAATGAAACCGATTATTTGGCCCACTTTTATTACAAAATCAATTTTTCCAATTAAACTATTAAAAAATAGCCTAAGTTTTGGAAAAAATAAAATTTAATAAGAAACACTGAAAAAACTAAAAATTGAAAAATTGAAAAACACCTAGGGGGACTTACACATGTTCATATGACTTAAAAATGATGTCTAGCATGTCTATACATTGACACATAGACTCTAATAACCTCAATAGGCCTAAATGCCAAGCCGACCACCCCAACTTTGGAGGTATGGAGTGAAAAACTCAGAAATTATCAGTCGTTTATTCAACAACCAATAATAACCAAGGGAAAAAACACGTTGGGCTGATCAGATTGACAAATGAAGTCTAAAAGACCGAGTCTTTTACAGGCACTATCATGCTAGAACATTTATTACAATTCCCCCATGGGGTATGAACATGTGATATGATACAACAAGCACTTCCCAGAAGTACTTCCAAAGGTCTTTTTGAAGTCCGAACAAGTTAACCATGTCCGGTTCACCGGCCTCACTTGATAAAAAAACACTAAGTACAACTTAGGTGGTAACATTCTGGCTCCAACTGTGGGACGTGTGCTCGATCTGGTCTTTAAGGCAAGGAGAGGATACGAGAACACCAAAATCTCTGGTTTATATACCCTGCAAAAACATCTCAACTTGACAAGAAAAACCTCAGCAGCACAAGTTTTATGAAAAACCAAATGAACCATTAAGCCGATTTATTTAAACAAAATAGATGTAACTAACTAAAAAAAGCAAAGTTTTATTATAGCAAAGTATAAAATAGAAATGCAGAAAGTAAATGCTCTCTTTCAAGGAGCTTATTTTCCTACTCTAAGCATGATATAAAAAGGGTTAAGTGTAATCAGAAATCCAATGTAACCACCTAAGCGTTTTATTAACATAAAAAAAAATTTCCTTGTCTTTGGTAACCAGCCAAAGTAAGGATACCTTATTTAGAAAATGCAAACCTGCGTGATGATTCAGGATGGGCCGGATGGATGGGAGATCATAGGAATGAAAGCTGTCATAAAAATTCTTCCCAAACATGTATGTGCTCATGCAGGCTGCTTCTATCCATGACTGGATAGGACTGATATACCAATCAGAATGATAAGGTAGACTGACTACATCATCATACTGATCATCAGGGCTTATCAAATGATAACTCATTGCACAAGCCCCAAGTAGCTCCAATCATAAGGAATCTTTATATGTGAAAAGGATGGTTGAGACTGATTTTCCACTGACTACATCACATCCAACTTTTCACAATATTGTTTCTCAATGTCTTCATTACTGATACCCTTGTGCGGCTCTACATGGTATGACTTTGAATGATCATATGAAAACTCTGAATGCTCCTCTTCCATACTAAGGTTTTCCCAGGCATTCATATCTATGCTCCCCTCTATGGACGTATCGTAGATTGGACTTCCACAAATTTTTGAATAAACACTCTCATCATTGGACATATCATGGATGGGATTCTCCATAAGATTTTCACAAGTTGGTTTATCTAAGAAATTACAATAGTCATCACTCCCATCCATGTCGTATGTGGGGGACTCTTCATCCATGGCATCATGCTCTTGCCTATCCATGTCCTCCTTGTATGGCATAACAATCTTCTTTAGGCAAAATGTTACGAGGCAATAAACTTTCCAAACCTTCATCAATATGTGGAGAACAAGGTCTACTGTCACCACACACCATATTGATCTTATCATAACTTTCTTTACAGGCTTCTGTTATGATATCATGAAGAGGATCTTCAATATTATCTTTAATCAAGGAAAACTTTTGGACATACTCAATGGGATCACTTGGTATATGTTGCTCAGTGGATTTCTCTAGAGGGCTTTCTGGAAAAGTATCAGCATTGCAACACACTTGAGAATACACCAAATCTTCATTCTCTTCAGCTATGGTGACATGAGGAGAGTCTTCAACACTGTGTTCCATTATGGGATCCTCCTGAAGCTCTTCAATATGATCATTTTGGATTTCCCCTTCCTCGGAATCTTGTTGTGCATTGGTAGATACCTCATTTTCTTTAAGAAGACGCTTAATTTCTTCATTTCTTAAATAACCTCTAGGATGTTTTTTATGGGAGTATCATGGACTTCCTCTTTACTTAAATGTTCAAGAAGTGATTCCAAGTCTTCAATACTTTGTATCACGGAAAAAGGTCCATCATATGCTTCCGTGTGACACTCTGTCCCAAATAGGTAGAAGGTACAGATCTTTTCAAGGAACTTTTTTAAACCATTCATACTACCCCTACCATCATGCCAATGCTCTAAAAACATCCAAAGGAAACTTGGAAAAGAAGTTATACATTTATCAGGAAGGCCTTGATAGAACCAATAACAAGCCTCACCCCGAAAAGTACTAGCAAACATTTCCATCATATGGTATTCATAAAGAATATTGAAGTCAGCAATCAACCGAAGGAAAGATTTGACATGCCAGATGGTCGAGTCACCATAATCTCCATGAAATGGTGGAAGCCAGTTATATGCATCCCCCAAACCATCACAATAGTTAGGAAAACTAGGGATGTTTGAGAAATCGACAGGTTCAAACGTTAAGGTTAACTGGGCACCATATTTGTCCCTTAATTTATCCAAAATAGTATCCATTTGAAAACCTTGTGCTGACAAGGTGGAGCTGTCAAGTGATGAGCTTTAAATATTTTAACATGTCGCATGGGCTCATCTACACACAACAAAACTTCACAATTTTATGAGATAACAGGGTTTTATCCCTTCAATGGAGTCGCCATGTGAAAAAGAAAAATAAGCATTTATAAACCTTTTCACAAAAATTATTTTTTGCTTTTCTTTGTAAAAATAAAAACTGGAAAAAAGTTAGTGGAGTCATCAGATGAAAATTAAAGATCTACTCTAATCATTCATCAAACAAAGCAAAAACAAAAAGGAAGAAAACAAAAGTCGTACTCGGGAATAAAAAGATTTATCCCCGGCAACGGCGCCAAAAAGTGTTACCGCCTTTTCATACACCTGGGTCACGTGGCAGAAATCTTCAAACCACTCGGTGTGTCCTTGGGGGCAAGTCTCGAGTCAAGGCTTCCACCTTGTTCTTGACTCCTCTGTTTAGGCTCAACTCCTAACGAAGCCAAGGGGGCTAGACCCTATTGAGTTACTAAGGAGAATTACTTAGTGTTGTGATGTTAAACTGAATGAGTTATTTAGGAGTTTACAATTTAACTATAGATAATCAAAGATGGCAAGATGTAAAAGATGAAGCACACGAAAACAAAATGTTGAGAAACAATATATATATAAAGCGAGAAATTAACCAGTGCCTTATAATGGAGTCAAAAATAGAATCAATATGCTTGCATGTGTTTGGAGTGAGTGTTTTGCGATTGCCTCTTGGTATGTTTTAAGTTAAATGTGAAGTATGAGTTGATTAAATTAGGCAAAGGGGGACTCCAGATATACCCGAGAGTACTTGGAGTATGTCCAAAACTAAACCTTCACGGCTACCCGCAAGGAATATGTGGGCTGAAATGGAGTCTCTATGGCTATTGTTCGTAACGCACCCGTTAGGGTGTGATAGATATCGGCACCCCGAGGTCACTTTTCAGTAAGTTCCCGCTTCCTTTGGGTATTTTGCCACCATAAAGGTTTGATCTAGGTGTTGGATTTTCACCTGATGGTTTGTCAGTTGGGGAGTGTGAGTCTTAATTATACTAGTCACCGAAGTGCTTTTGATACAGCTTGACTGATCGGATGAACCGCAGCCAAGTGCAAAGCATACAAACTGGAGTCTTGTCAATTTTAATAAGTTTTAAACTGAGTGTTCTTGTTTAAAAGGATAACCCTCTAGGAACCTCTTTCGATCCAAGAGGATCTCAATTGGGGAATTGATGAGGGGTTAATTTTAAAATTGCTGATAAATAAAAGATGAAAAATAAAACAAATACACAATTCTGGTTTTCTAATTAATCCTACCACGAATTTCTTTCCCCTTTTGGGTCAATCGAGAAATCGTGGGGTAAGTATTATGATTACTTTGAAATGTAAGATATGGAGTATGGAATTAATAACAAAATCAAATATACTACCCTTCAAATTAGATCAATGCTAGTAAAAAAGAAATAAGCAAAAAGCGACGAAATTGGCGCCGACACAAATCCCCCAGGGGGGATGGGAATGGCTACCCGCAAGGAATATGTGGGCTGAAATGGAGTCTCTAGGGCTATTGTTCGTAACGCACCCGTTAGGGTGTGATAGATATCGGTGCCCCGAGGTCACTTTTCAGTAAGTTCCTGCTTCCTTTGTGTATTTTGCCACCGTAAAGGTTTGATCTAGGTGTTGGATTTTCACCTGATGGTTTGTCAGTTGGGGAGTGTGAGTCTTAATTATACTAGTCACCCAAGTGCTTTTGATACATCTTGACTGATCGGACGAACCGCAGCTAAGTGCAAAGTATACACACTGGAGTCTTGTCAATTTTAATAAGTTTTAAACTGATTGTTCTTGTTTAAAATGATAACCCTCCAGGAACCTCTTTCGATCCAAGTGGATCTCAATCAGGGAATCGATGAGGGGTTAATTTTAAAATTTCTGATAAATAAAAGATAAAAAATAAAACAAATACACAATTCTGGTTTTCTAATTAATCCTACCACGAATTTCTTTCCCCTTTCGGGTCAATCGAGAAATCGTGGGGTAAGTATTACGATTACTTTGAAATGTAAGATATGGAGTATGGAATTAATAAAAAAATCAAATATACTACCCTTCAAATTAGATCAATTCTAGTAAAAAAGAAATAAGCAAAAAGCGACGAAATTGGCACCGACGCAAATCCCCCCAGGGGGGATGGGGAATGGGCTCGAAAGAGCTTATTCCAAAAATGATTTTATTTATTAATGGTTATAGTATCATAGGACTGATATATCAGAAAATTCTTGGTCCTTATACAAGCTGAAACCAAGAATTTACAACTTTGGAAAAATTTTGAGTTTTTTGGTGAAAAGGGAGACCCCTGGGGGGGTTTGAACGCTCCTGAGGCCACTTCGGATGGCAGCTTCCTTTATTTTCTGTCAGACCTGCTAAAATATAGTGAGCATGTTAGACTAACAAATTCCCAAAATCACTTTAAGAGTACCTTTGGATCAGTCTACCTTATCTCAGAAAAAATGAAGTTAAGACTAGCTAAAACAAACGAAAGGGAACCAAGGAAAGCAAGCTTTCCTTGGAATCTTGGCTTGTTGTTTGTGCAGCCAATGAAAATGCACTGGTATTGCAGAATATTGAATTTTATAACAGCGAAAGGAAATCTAATGCATGCGATCTACAAGTTTCCTTTAAATTTTCATGCAAAAAAGACGATTTCCCTACAGCTACATCTAGAATGCTTATGAAACCTTTTTAAGTGCAAGATATTGGTTATGAGCTATGAAATATCAGATCTATGTATATTTTACTTTGATGAAACAGATCCAAATTAAATCATAGCTATGAACTGAACTAAGTAACGGGTAAAGTGTTGATTTTGAGGGAGGAAGAAGAGGAGAAAAGTGTTGGTTTCCTTGAAGATCCGCAGTAGAGATTTCAGGTGAAATGTCGAGGGACTATGCCTTTGAAATGTTTTGAATAGAATGAAGAGTCAAACTAGATCAGCATCCTCTCCAAAGTATGAACCTGCAACTCAGCTGAAATCAAAGAACTTGCCAAGAAACTTGTGAGATCCGATTAGTCCATACAAAGAGATTCAAGATAACATGCATATAAGCTTATAGGACATGCTAAATCTAGATCTCTAAACATGCATCCAAGGAGAGTGACAGTCAATAAACTTATTGAAAAACACCTTTCCTATCAAGATTGTAATAAGCTAATTACCAATCTTAACCACAGATCTACAAGAAATTAGCAAAAAATGACCACAGATACAAGTTACCTCAGTAAAACAATGGCAATAATTATCCACACATGCAATGGCACCACACCATATTGCCTCCAAAGCTTTTCTTTATTTCAAATAAATAATTATAGAGTTACAATAGCAGCAGCACCTCAATCCCAGTTCTAACTCGCTTGGAAGAGGAGGCTGTGCCTAAATATATACAATTTGCAGGCCATCCAGCCAAGGGGGGGCGCAATTCCTCATGGAATCAAGTGAAATCAACTGATGGAGAGTTCATCAATGCAGAACTGAAGCTATACTGAGCCTACTTGTCAACCGGGGGCTTGATTGAGCTGACACATCAACCCATACACCGCCACATCGGCCCACAGAGCATCCAGGAGAGTCCACACGTGTGGAGGAGAGAGAGAGGGCGCAATTCCCCATGAAGACAGCTATAGATCAAGTCTGGATCTGATTTGATCCCCTGCTTCAGTCAAGGATTTGTCAGATTCAGTCAATCTGCTCCAGATCTGATTGATTTCAGTCAAATCGGTTGAGAATCCACTGATTTATTGATTTTGGATTTGCTCCATTATTCATCAATTTATTAATTAAAATTATCAATAATTGATTTTTGGGGCTTTCTGACCTGAGTGATGGAAGATCACCAAAACTTAGGAAATAGTGGGTCCATGGGTTTACATGGTGCTCTTATCTTGAAAATGAGCACCTATATGACTGAAACCGATTATTTGGCCCACTTTTATTACAAAATCATTTTTTCCAATTAAACTATTAAAAAATAGCCTAAGTTTTGGAAAAATTAAAATTTAATAAAAAACACTGAAAAAAACGAAAAAATTGAAAAATTGAAAAACACCTAGGGGGACTTAGACATGTTCATATGACTCAAAAATGATGTCTAGCATGTCTATACATTGACACATAGACTCTAATAACCTCAATAGGCCTAAATGCCAAGCCGACCACCCCAACTTTGGAGGTATGGAGTGAAAAACTCAGAAATTATCAGTCGTTTATTCAACAACCAATAATAACCAAGGGAAAAAACACCCTGGGCTGATCGAATTGACAAATGAAATCTAAGAGACCGAGTCTTTTACAGACACTATCATGCTAGAACATTTATTACAATTCCCCCATGGGGTATGAACATGTGATATGATACAACAAGAACTTCCCAGAAGTACTTCCAAAGGTCTTTTTGAAGTCTGAACAAGTTAACCCTGTCCGGTTCACCGGGCTCACTTGATAAAAACCACTAAGTACAACTTAGGTGGTAACAGGTCTTTGTGCTGAACCATGTCATGGTGTCATGGAAGTCGACAGTGCTGCGACCGGTTGACTTACATTTGGTGTTTGAACCACTTCCTCTTCCATATCATCATTGTCGACGTTCGACACAATGTTGACATTTATGTCGATGGTTCCATCCCATGATTCATTCTCGACAAATTGAACATCTCGACTGATTATCACTTTCCTTGCGACAGGGTCATACAACTTGTATGCTTTTGTGTCTTCTAAATAGCCGACAAAAATATATTTTTGTCCCTTCTTGTCTAGCTTCCTTTTCAGCTCATCTGGAACATGAGCATATGCAACAAAACCAATAACTTTTAAATGTGAAACACTATGATTCATACATGTCTATGCTTCTTGGGGAACTTTGTTCTTCACAGTCTTTGTCGAACACAGGTTCATAATGTATATGGCAATTGCGACTGCTTCACCCCAATACTCATTTGGAAAATGCTTGGCTGCCAACATGCTGTGTGCCATCTCCATGATGGTTCTGTTTTTTCTTTCGGCAATACTGTTCTGCTGAGGTGTATACCGTGCAGTGAATTATTTATGTATGCCACGGGTCTTGCAAAAATTTAAAAATTCATTTGAAACATATTCACCTCCTCTGTCGGTCCTTAATATCTTGATGCGATGTCCACTCTGGTTCTCCACGAGTGCCTTGAACTGCTGAAAATAACTAAATGCATCAGATTTATGTTTCGAAAAATATACCCATGTTTTTCTTGAGTGGTCATCAATAAAAGTTAGAAAATACTTGCAGCCACCAATGGATGATATATGAATTGGACCACAAATATCAGAGTGTACAATTTAAAGTCGTGTGCATGCTCTATAGGACTTTCCGACTGGAAAAGTCTCTCTATGTTGCTTGCCAAAAATGCAGCCTTCACAAACCCTCTCTGGTCTGTCGATCAATGGTAATCCTTTTACCATATTATTTGTGTGCATTGGCTTCATCCCACCAAAATTCAGATGTCCAAATCTGAAATGCCACAACCAAGATTCATCCTGAACTTCTTTCTAAGATGCAGCTTGCAAATTAGCGCTGCAATTTTCTTTCTGGTCAAGGCGCTCGACTATTTCTTCACTTTTTGCCTTGAATGCGGCTCCTATTGTCTTCCCTTTCATTTCGGGAACTATTCTTAATGGAAACAAGCTGTTGCTTGTCATTGGCACTTTTGCTATCAGTTGGTCGCTTGGATGCTTGTCTTTGATCACACAATGATCATCTTCCATGTAGATTCTATAGCCTTTTGTAACAACTGTCCAATGCTTAACAAATTATGTTTCAGACCTTCAACATGATAGACATCAGGGATATACTTACTCTCCCCCTGTTTGGTTAGAATATCAACAGTGCCTTTTCCTAAGACAGTAACTTGGACATTGTTTCCAAGTGTAACATCAGTTTTAACTGAATTGTCTAGACTGGAAAACAAATTTAAGTTACCAGTCATGTGGTTGCTGCATTCTGAATCCAAGTACCATATTTCATGTGGACTTTCTTGAACATCATTGCATTCGACTGGAGATGTCGATGCCATTAACATTGCACTTGTCGAAGTGTTGGTGTTGGTCGACTGATTTGGGATTTTCCTTTCTTGGTCATATTGTTTCTTCCTGAATTCGTATGCATAACGACCAAATTTCTTATAGTAATGACATTGAATTTTTTATTTATCAAACCTCTAGCCACTTGGCTAACTTGGGTTCTGATTATCTCCTCTACCACTGACATTTGCAGGACTTCTGCCTCATCCTCCTCTTGAAAAACTTCTTCCTCTACCTCTGAAGTTGTTTCTCCCTCTGCCTCTACCACAGCTTATGGATGACTGTGCTGCAAATGAACCTTCCAATGATGTTTGTGATCTGCTGAGTCTATGCTCATGATTGATGAGTGAATCTTGCAACTGATCAATGGTAAATGTCATCATGTTTGTGTGTTCCTTTAAGGTCACAACCAAGTTTTCAAATATTGGAGGAAGACTTCTGAGAATTTTTTCAACCACCTTTTGGTCTTCTATGGCTTCTCCATGAGATTTCAGTTGGTTTATCAACTCAACAAATCTGGTGTAGAATGTGTCTACATTCTCTTAATCTTTCATGGACAGAGATTCAAAATCTCTTCTCAAAATTTGCAGCTTGGATGTCTTCACCTTATCCAAACCTTGATAGGAAGTCTCCAATGTATCCCATGCTTGCTTAGCATTAGTTTTTGCTGCTATTATTGGGAGTATACTCTCATGCATAGCTTGATGTATGTAAAACAGAGCTTTTCCATCTTTCTTCCTCTGTTCTCTCAACACATCTTTTTAAGCCTGTGTGAGATTGTTATATGCTGCCATGTCTGCTGGTTCTGCATAACCATGCTAGACTATCTCCCAGACATCTTGACCTCTGAATAAAGACTTCATTGTTAAAGACCAATATTCATAATTCTTTCCTGTAAAAATTAGAGTTTGCAATGAACCAGAAGTGGAAGCCATTTTTAATTTTTTTAATTAACTTTCCTTAGAAAATTAATGTCCACCTTTTAAGACAAGATTTCTTTCCTAAACCTTGCTCTGAGACCAGTTAGCCAAAACCAAACCAACTAAACTTGAGTTTACCGCTCAGTCAATATTAAAATTTTATTTTTCACTTTTTCACACCGACCTCTTTTTCTTTTTCACTTGTCGGTTGAAACTTGTCTATCTCCCGACTAGACAAGTTTATAAATTTTAGTTGGTCTTTCTACTTGACTAAATTTACTTCTACTTACTTGTCGGTTCTATCGAATGATTTTACCTTGACCACTTGTCACTTCTAAGTCGACTGACTTCTTCGACTTCTAAGTCGGCTCACCTCTTTGACCATTCAAGTCGGTTGACCTCTTTGACCTCTCAAGTCGGCTGACTCAACCGACCTTGTCGGTTCACTTTGGTCGAAATCTACAGAGTATTTTTCTTAGTCTAAGAGACTTAAGAAATTACAAATACTTTTCACCTGTGAGTAAAATAAAGTAAAATAAACACATTAACAAATCCAAAGAACTTATAAAAACATATGCCCAAATATGTAGAAAGACTTGAGTCGACCAATGTGCCGTAAAACCTGGAACTTTCACGCGGTGAGAATTTTATGGGTTCTTTGATCTTTTGAATTAACAGTAATTGTAAAAGACATTTACCCAAGTAAATCTGGAAATATTGTGCTGCCAAATAAACATGCATTCAACCATAAACTATTTCATATCTTTAACTATGCGGAAATAAAAAAGTACTACAAACTTGTCGGTCCAGACTTGTCCTTTTACAGAGCTTCATCTCTTCGACTAAATCACATGCACAGAAGCTTGAGCTTCAACTTCTCTTTTCTCACCCTGAGTTCCTCTGTCTCTCTATTGTTTCTGTAATGTCTCTAACCTAGTTTACAATTTGCTTCTTCTATTTATAGGCAACCTGAAGATTGCTTCTACATGGGTCGTCTAACTCACCATTAAAGACTGTAATAACTATCTACCTAACAACTTAGCTTCAGAAATAAATTCCACTGGTTTACATTGCCTAATCGTAAACTCCTCTCTTGTCAGACTGACCGACAAGATCTTGACTAGTATAGACGCTGACAGAGTCGGCTGAGAGTTAGGTACAAATCTGCGAGTAATTACATTTTTCAACAAATAACACTTTAAAACGAGTTGATATTGATGTAGGATTCAACAAAAAAAAACACTCCATATCCTGGACAAAAATGGTGTAATGCTCGAACAAATTTCAGGAATTTAACTCGCCAAGAAGAAAACAAACATGGTAGACCCAGAAACCTTACTGAATAAACTACAACCCTGTAAGGAAATTGATCGCCAAGCTCAGCATTCTCTCCAACAGAAAATGCAAAAATCAGCTCGCCAACCAGGTCTCTCGATTAATATATACCAGTGACGGGTAAAGGCAGTTACCACGGCATACTACACTTGCTATCATCGGTCGTCCATGCGGTCTGCCACTTGTTGTGAAGATCCTTGATCAATGTTTTAGAACAAATAATACATGTTGCCCATGCGTTCTGCCACTTGTTGTGAGGATCCATGATCAGCGTTTTAGAACAAATAATATCGGTCGGCCATGCGGTCTGCCACCTGTTGTGAAGATCCCTGATCAGCAGTTTAGAACAAATAAATTATTATGTAAATGATTTGAATATTTATTATAATAAATTAAATATATATATTAGTATTATTATTTATCATAAAATTTAAATAAATAAATTTTTAAAATAATGTTTTATTCTTTCTTATATAATTATATTAAGAATGTTCATCATAAATCATAAAAATTAAATTAATATTTTTTATATTTATAAATAAAATAGTTTTATTTATGGATTTTGTTTTATATTGTTATAATTATATTAAGAATGTTCATTATAAATCATAACAAAAAATTAATATTTTTATATTTATAAATAAATTAGTTTTATTTATGGATTTTGTTTTATATAAAATTAAATTAATATTTTTATATTTATAAATAAATTAGTTTTACTTATGGATTTTGTTTTATATTCTTGCTACTTATTGATAAGAGCTCGATAGATATACTGAACGATAGAGGTATTGACACAATACACCCCCCATTTGTTGTTGAGGTTCCACAACGATATGCAACATTGAGGTGAGTTAGGCCGTTAGTGAGGGAATTGATGACCTATTGTTTTTGCTTGTCTACTACCCTATTCCTAGTTCTAAGTTATATGGGATCAGGCATATTTGACTCTATTTATTCCTAGTTCGAAGTTATATGGGATCAGGCATATTTGACTCTATTTTGTTATATTTTATGTTCGAATATGTATTTTCAAGGACAATATCCCAAGATGCTTTAAACAGGTAAATTCTTGATATTTTTATTACTTTGTTTATCATTTTGATGGATTTCAATTCATAATTGAAAACTCAAAATTTTGATTGAATGTTGATCCTTTGTCAAAGTCTTGTTTCTCGCACAGTTACTTTCTCGGTGGCTTGATCCTGCACCTGTTCTAGTATTCACTGAGCATGTATTGATTGGTTCAGATATTTGGGGATTTTTTTCCTGAAATAACATGCGGGTTCTACATTCAGTTGTTTCTACATTGACCATGAGCTACCTATTGGCCGTATGCAACCCTACTCATTCTAGGAATCGTGGGCCCTAATATTCAGGGACGTGTGGATTTTAGGCTATTGGATCACTGGTTTGCAAGGGATTTAGATCCAATATGATGTCTTCATCTATTTTATGTATTGGATCAGTTGTTATTTATTTTTCATTTCCTGGATAAGCGTAGATCTTTTGGGAAGGGTCGACCCATGATGTAATTCAAGCTATAAGTATGTTTGTGAACCCTTAAAAGAGTGGCAAATGATATACTGTAAAACTTGGATTCCACATTATTGATTTAATACTTCATTTTCTTCCTTAAAACTCTAGTTTCAAATCTAGAAGTGTAGGTGGCTGGGCCCACCTTCAACTCTTGTTAACTGTGTGTAGTTTCGTTTTCTTTTCATTGCTGTAAGCAAACTTACATCATTTCTTCCTGATATTGTCTTTTATATATGTATGCCAGTAGCTTTATCAACTCACGATTTGGGAAATATATATGCTTACAATGAATTGGTTCATGTTATTGAATGTGTGTGTACAGGTTTGGTTGTGTTACTGAACATACTTAGATAGAGTATTAAAATTACTTTCAGCTCTGTTCATAGATTTGATTTTGTGAAATATAGATTTGAAGAATAGTGAGAGTAGATAAATGTGTTATATCTGGATTCCCTCTTCTTTCATTTCCAGAACTAGATCATATTGTAGTATTGAGAATTGAATGACTAAACCTCCTATCCAGAGTTTCCATAGTTTACAGAGTTTACAAAGCTCTAAAGTGTTTTCAAGGATTTGCAGAGTTTTAAGAGTTTAAGGAATTTGCAGAGTTTATAGAATTTATAGATTTTATAGAGCTTACAAAGTTTGTAGGGTTTATAGGTTAACGTTTTCAGAGCTTATAGGACTAGCGTTTTCAGATTTGTTGTATAAGAGATTTGGAATATGTATTTTGAGAAAGTTGAATGAAATGGGAAAGAGAAAGCTGCAGTTTGTTAATATTTGACAGTGTGTATTTGCTAGTGTATTTTGGTTTCCGTTGTTCATTTATTAATAGCTATAGATTGAATTCAAAACTCAATAGTGAATGCTAAACTTTGTAGGTTGGTCAAATTGAATTGAAACATAGCTCTGTCTGAATATATTCAATTCACTTTTATGAGCATAGAGTACAAGTGGTGTTGTTTCTTTTGTTAGTAAGAAGGCAAAGTCATTTCAGTAATCGTTTTGTTATTTATAGTTAATTTTTTATGAGACCTAGAGGTAGTAGAGGTAGATACGTTAAAATCCATTCTGATATTTTTGGAAACAAAACCCCACCACTAACTAAAGCTGGTATTTTGCTTGTTTTCTATTGATTTGTTGGTTGTTTCTTTTTGGAGTGATTAGTCTTTGAAGATCGAAGGAGAAGGGGCGGTAAGATGAGAGGTAAGAACCTACACATCTATTATAACAGGTTCCTTCAAACCCATCTATAGCACAGGTGTTTTGATTGATTTGATTAGAAGTTTTGTTATTTACAGTTAATTTTTTATGAGACCCAGAGATAGTAGAGGTAGATACGTTAAAATCCATTCAGATATTTTTGGAAACAAAACCCCACCCGTAACTAACCCTAGGGATAGGTACACAGGTAAAGAGACAGAAGGCAATAGCACCCAAAAATCTATGGAAGTAGAAACCAGACCAAAGGGAACTGAGGTTCCTCAAGGTGAACTGGTACACTCTATGGAGATTCCACAAAATCTGCAAACTCCACCAACAAGGGAAGACCCCAATTTAGTTGACATAGTGGATGTGGAAAAAGTGAATTCCCTTTTTGGTCGTACGCAAAATTTGGTGATTTCTCAAGTAGAATCTACCACAAATTCTCATTTTCAACAACAGCCTAGGGGAGAACGTTGGGATTTCATCCCATCCCCAAGAAGAGATAGGTTAAGTGTCAATTGGTTCAGGAATTCTCTTGTTATGAGTGACCAGGAAACAGGACACCATATGGAAGGAGAAGGAGCACATGATGGACGAACAGAAACAACTTTTGGCTTCCCCATTTTGGATCTTGCATGTGATGTCAATATGAAAAACATCCCAACATCTTCGTTTCCTACCTTCTACAGTAAAAGCACTGAAGATCCAGATACTTTTTTGTTTGAATTTGACATCTTGTGTAGGAGCTATAACTATTTACATGACGCACAAAAGTTAAAACTGTTGCCTACCACCCTTAAAGATTCTGCACTTAGATGGTTTATGGGTCTGGGAGAATCCACTATTCGAAGTTGGGATGAGATGAAGAGTGCCTTCCTTAAGAAATACCAAGACTGCTGTGGACCTAAAGACTCTCAAAATGATATCTTTAAAATGCAACAGCATGAAGACGAGAGTCTTGAGGATTTTCTTGAATGCTTTAGCTTTGTACTACAGAACTCTAAGTATAATAATCTACAGCAAGATGCAGTCAGAACTCTTTTTCTAAAAGGGATTCTGGAAGAGTATGTGGAAATCCTCAACCTCATGGCATCAGGAGATGTGTCCCATAAATCCTTCGATGAAATTATTGAATTATGTAGGAAATATTCTAGAAGTAGAGCCAAGGCTGGAAGAAATATGAGGGAGGGTCCTTCCTACACTTCTAGAACAACAGAAACTAGTGGGGTCACAAGAACTGAATTAGGGAACTTGTTGGAAAATTTTAAAACTAATATTCTAGACACTTTGAGTTCCCAATTCGATGCATTGAAAACCAAAAGGCGGCAAGAAGAAGAGGACATTGCAGCACTACATATATTCTGTCATAAATGCATAAAAAGACACCCTCTTAAAGAATGTCCCCTTAATATTATTTCAGTTTGTGCTCTTTGTTCTGACAAACACCCTACTGATAATTGCCCTTCATTACCAGAATTGCAAGCCCTTTACAGGATTAATAATGAACCCATGGATCAATCGTATGCAACAAAAAGGCCATGGTAGCCTAGACCCCAAAACATGTACCTAGACCCTGCTTTTCAAAATCCCACATATTACTACCCAATGAAACAACCTCAGCAGCCATGGAGTTCACAAATGTGGCAAAATTGGCCATCTCAGCCTACTCAAACTCAACCATGGCAGCAAGGCTAGTGAGAACAGTCTTATGGAGGAACTCAACCAATAGCTCCATTACATACTCCTCCTAGTTACTCTCCACTTCCACCCAATGTGCAACAGTTATTACCTGGTTTTACACCACCTGCACTTCCTCCCATACCCCCAGTTCCACAATAGTATCAGAATCCAAACCCCCCTCGACCCACGTTGTTGCATGCTCAACCTATACCAAACTCTAATAATAGACCATCCCAGCCTCTTGATAATGTTGAAATACAAATGGCCCCAACTTATGTGATACATTCAGCTCCTATACAAGAAATACAATTAAGGTCCGAGAAAACTTTAAATAAAACCCCTCCAGCAGTGGTTATTCAAGAAGAATATGGAGAAGAAACTGTTGAAAAAGAAGTTCAAGAGGAGGAAGAGGTTCCAAATGCATTAGAAAACACTCAAATACTTGGAACTCATATTTCTCAATCAAGTGCACAGCCACAATTGAATAATGAACCTCCTTATCCAGAAAGGTTATTAATATAGAAACCTGTGGTTCGTTCGGAATTTGATCTTGAGAATGAGTTAAGAAATGTTTGTATCTGAATTCCATTACTCCAGGCCATTAGAGATGTTCCTATTTATTCAAATATGGTAAGAGAACTATGCTTGAAGAATCCTGGTCGAAAACAAAAAGATCCACCAACAATACATGTTATAGGCCAGCTATCTGATTATATTTCAGAACATCCCTTACTTCCAAAGTTTGCAAACCCTAGGAACCCAGTTGTAACTATTTGTATTAATGAGATTTCCATAGGAAACACTCTAGTTGACTTGGGGGCAGAAATCAATGTTATGTCTATGACCACCTTGCAGAAATTACAGTTGTATAATCTCCTTAGACCTACTCCTACCAACTCCTACCATTTTGAAATTGGCTAATAGGAGTACAGTTAAACCTGTAGGGGCATTGGACGACATTACAGTCACTGTAGCTTCTTGGGAGTATCCAGTGGATTTCCTGGTACTCCAAACCAAAGACCCAATGGGGGAACATCATGTTATATTAGGCAGAGCCTGGTTAGCAACTGTTAATGCTTTCATAGGATGTAGAGAGGGTATTTTGACTATATCAAATGGTACTTCTCTACAGAACCTTATCATTTATCCACCAGCGCAACCTGTAAAAGAAAACATGTTATGGTTAGAGAGTCCTTATGGAGATGAGGATGTTGAACAGCATTTACTATCCATCAGTCAAACTAGGGGACTAGAAGACCAAACCGAAGATGATATTTTAGATCAATTTATTTCAGCCACTACTAGTGTTGATTTTCCCCAGTCATTTTCTAACTTGGATCATGTTTTCACTGAAGATTTTCAAGAACAGTATAACCCTTCAACTATCTCATCGTCGGTGGTTTTATTTATAGATGAGAAAGTTGGAGCCCTAACTATACCAATGGAGATCAGTCCTGGAAGGTCTTTAATTATTAATGCAAATTTGACTCAAGACCAACAAAGTCAGTTAGTCCAATTATTGAAAGCACAGTCTGGAGCATTTGCATGAACTTATACTGATATGAAAGGAATTCACCCAGACACATGTATCCATCATATTTACACTCAGGAGAACATTAGGCCTGTAAGGCAACCACAGAGGATAATGAACCCTGCTCTTAAAGATATTGTAAAAGATGAGTTACAAAAATTACTTGATGTAGATTTTATTTATCCCATTTCTGATAGTAAATGGGTATCTCCTTTGGTGATTGTCCCAAAGAAGAGAGGTAAGTGGAGAATATGCGTAGATTTTTGAGAACTAAATAAAGCAACTCTAAGAGACTATTTTCCTCTTCCCTTTATAGATCAGGTCTTGGACAATTTGTCCGGGAAACGATATTTTTCTTTTCTCGATGGATACAGTGGATACAATCAAATTAGAATAGCCCAGGAAGACCAAGATAAAACTACTTTCACTTTTCCATGGGGAACATACGCTTATAAGGTGTTACCATTTGGATTGTGTAACACCCCTACTACTTTCCAAAGGGCAATGTTAGGAATTATAGCTGACTTGGTCCATGATTGTGTGGAAATCTATATGGATGATTTCATGGTATATGGTAATGATTTCAAAGAAGCCTTAGACAACTTAGAAAAAGTCTTAATCATGTGCCAAGAAACAAACCTTTCCTTAAGTCATGAAAAGTACAAAATGATGTTAATTGAGGGCGTTGTTTTAGGACATCATATCTCGTCATAAGGTATCAAGGTAGATCCAGCAAAGATTGAAATCATTACCAGTTTATCTCCACCAACTACACAAAAGGAAGTTAGAAGTTTTCTGGGACATGCGGGCTACTACCGTAGGTTTATTGCCAATGTTACTAAGATAGCATAACCCACTTTTCAAGTTGTTAGCTAAGGACATTGGTTTTTGTTGGGATCAACACTGCCAGGCAGCTTTTGACACCTTAAAAACATAATTGTCTTCAACACCAATTCTGAGGGGACCAAACTGGTCTTTGCCCTTTCATATACAAACTGATGATTCTGATACTACCCTAGGGGGAGTGCTTGGACAAAAAGAAAATCAATCTTATTATGTTATTTATTTCATCAGTAAAAATTTAACACCAACAGAACTAAATTATACAGTGACTGAAAAAGAATTTTTAGCAATATTTCATGCCATTAATAAATTTCGACACTACATTACTGGCTATGATGTTTTTGTTCACACTGATCATGCTGCTATTAATTTTTTTATGAATAAACCTATAACTAGTGGAAAAATTACTAGATGGCTTCTTTTGCTACAGGAGTTTAACATTACTAAAATTGACAAACTAGGGAAGGAAAATCTGGTTGCATATTTTCTCTCACGATTGACTCATAATGATGATAATGTTCCTGTAGATGATACTTCTCCTGATGAAAATTTATTTGTTGTCTCTGTTAAAATACCATGGTTTGCAGACATAGCCAATTATTTAGTCACAGGAAAAGTACCTACTCATCTGCCATCATATGAAAAACGAAGGATCATACAGCAAAGTGCCAATTATTCATGGGCAGGTAATGATCTCTTTCGCACTGGTCCATATTTGATTATTAGAAAATGTGTAAGGGAAGATGAGATGTATGATATCCTCCAAGCCTGTCATGATGGGCCCTATGGAGGACATTTTTCAGACAAGCGGACAGCAAACAAGGTGTTACATCAAGGGTATTACTGGCCCACACTTTTCAAAGATGCTGCAAAATATGTACAGGGGTGTGATAGCTGCCAACGGATGGGGAGACCCACTGCTGCTGACGAAATGCCTTTACAAACCCAGGTACAGATTGAGCCCTTTGAAAAGTGGGGATTGGACTTTGTTGGACCAATCTCACCGATGTCATGAAAAAAGAGATATATATTAGTCTGTACTGACTATGTGACTAAGTGGGTAGAAGCAAAAGCTCTGTTAAGGGCCACTGAGAAATCAGTCATAGAGTTTATTTACGAAGAGATTTTTCCTCGTTTTGGGATTCCTTGTGAAATTGTGACTGACAATGGAGCGCATTTTGTCTCTAAATCAATGAAAGAACTGACAGAGAAGTATGGGATTAAACACTATAAATCCTCTCCTTACCACCCTCAGGAAAATGGTCAGGTGGAGTCAACAAAGAAAGTGTTAGAAGCCATTTTGACCAAAACTGTGCAAATGCATCATAAGGACTGGGCAAATAGGCTTTCGGAGGCACTGTGGGCTTATAGAACTACGTGGAGAAATACCACAGGGCATACCCCATATAAGCTTGTTTATGGGAAGCAGGTTTTGCTCCCTATAGAATTTCAAGTGAAAACCTTCCGTACTACTGCACAATTGATCTTGAATTTGGATGAATCCCAAGAACAGAGATTGATGCAGTTGAATGAACTTGATGAAATTAGACAAGATGTTGTCCAACGAACTATTTTAATCGAGAATCAAAGGGCTAAATGGCATGACAAGTTTTTGAAGCGGAAAACTTTCCAAGAAGGATATTGGGCCCTGTTGTTTGACTCGATATTTAAACACTTCAAAGGTAAACTTACAACCAGGTGGATGGGACCATATGAATTTGTGACTGTTTTTTATAATGGCTCTGTCAAAATAAGAACAATTGATGATGAACAAGTTACATTTGTGGTAAATGGACATCAGTTGAAGGTATATCATAAACCTCTTTCTAAGCAGGAATTCATTCGTAATATGAATCAGCAATCCGAGCTAGAGTTGGTAGGTGAAGAAGTGACTTCTTATCATTAGGTTCTTTTTGAATTATGCAGGTATTTTCTTTGGTGAGATCTCAGGGTATTTTAAAGGGAAGTCTTTCTGTTACCTTTCGTACTTTAGAAAGTTGATTATGTTGATGAAATTGTCATTGATGCCAACATGGACTTGCAGTGGCCCCACAGGATGTCATTGATGCCACCAAAGTCCCACCTGCAGTGCCTTGATTCCTTACAACGAGGGTTGGTGCCTTGAAGCACCTTGTACCCAATTGATAAGGTCCCTGTACCCACCACCTTGCTGAAGATGTGAAAGACCCTACTGATGATGCTAAAGAACTTAGAGATGGTCTTGAAGCCTTGGTAAACGATGGAGAAGCCCTAAATGGCTTGGAGAAGCATTAATGACCCATTCTGTGGTCATTTATGCTCTGATGGTGTCATGGTACCCCAGAAGAAGGCCCATCTACCCCACAAGTTATATCTTAACCCCAGGAAGTCTCTTGAGGTGGTTGAGGAAGTACTTGACCTTGAAGACTTGATGAATACCTCTTGCACATGATGATCTTGGTTTGCACACTTATTAATTGAATAAGACATGATTTGGTCATATGACCCACTCACATATCATAGCTTGGTGTTGCGTTAGCCTTTGAAAACCATGACGAAATCCCTTGATCCACAAGACTTGGTGAAGTAGCCCTAACGCTTGAAGTGGAAGCCCTTGTATTGATAGAATCAATGGATTGTTGAAAAGAGCCCTTGAAGATGCCTTGATGAAGCATTGTAGAGCCCTTGAAGTGTCTTAAAAAAAAAACCTTGAAAATGCCCTGAAGAAGCCTCAAGAAGTAAGGTAAGTTTGGACACTAAATAAGCTAATGTGTTGGTTCATAGAAGAAATTAAAACGCTGGAAGAAAGCAAGAGACAGGTCGGATCCAAGTAAATTTAAAGTTATAATTATATCTTTGTGAAGTCAGCCCAGAAATAAAATATTTTTTATAGCAGGTCGGCCCCGAAATTATGGTGAAAATTTAGTATAAATATCAGCTCAAATCTTCACTTTTGGGATGTGAAATTTCAGTGGAATGCTCTGAGGAAATTCGAGTATCAACTACTGAGGCAGCCGCAGTCTTTTGAAGTTCTTTTTCTCTCTAATTTTTTTTGGGGGGGGGTATCACTGAGGCATCCTTTTGAAGGTGGATACGTGGGAGTATTCTAAGAGCTCTCTAGCTTGACTGAGACTGAGGTTCGGTGGCAGCAGCAGTAAGACTGAGGTGAGCTCGTTGCTGAGGAAGTGGACTGAGGCAAATGTTGACTGTTAAAATTCGATGGTCTTGGACTGAGGCCATTCGGACCTCACTGAGGAAGTTTCAGTGAAGGATTTAAGTCTGATTTTCATATACACTAGAGAGTTTTGGGTAATGGCTACTGCTACCTTCTTTACCAATGCTTGATGATGATTTCCTTGGGGTTTTATCAGTACAAACAATCTGATTTTGAGGACATCCACACAGTCCAGTTCTTGATCGTGGTTGAGGTTCCTTTCAACCAATAAACAACCCAATATTTATAGTGGTTCCTCTTGGTGAACAGTCCCTGAATTTGTTGGTGAACAGTCCGAATGACCAGCAGCAGATCCGAGTTGGTAAGATGAGTTTTTTGAAGCACTTCCAAGATAGTCCTTGCATAAATATGAAGTGCTAGCGTAATGATGGGCACAGCATGATGCTGATATACAGCATCAGAGCTCCGAGTTGTGATCTTCTACAGACAATACTTTGTCCTGCGTGGGGTATACTGAACCAGTCATTAACAGACCCAAATTTGAAGTAGTCAACAGCAGTAGCAATCTGAGCTTTGGAGTGTCTTTGTAGTCATGAAACATCCATGATGATGTATGTAAACTTCTTGAGGACTAAATAAGATTACAGTCCGTACAGCAGAGAAAAATCCTTTTCTTTTAGTCAATTCTGAGCTGAGATATTGTATGGGATTTTCTTGACTGTTTTCTTAAATTATGGATGAAGACATGAATGTTCCCACAGAAACTTAGATATAGAAGACAGTTATAAAGGTAATGAATTGTGAAATAATATCCAAGATGAAGGAGACAACTTCCATGGCGTAACCTCACTTCTGGGGTTTGAATAAATAGGGTGTGAAAAGCCCTATGTAACAGTAGACATACATGAAATAAACAACGAGGGCAGCCTCAGTGCAAAGATGAATTCATCCAAATGATCAATCTCATACATAATCATAGAAGGTTTGTGAAGTGATTCTTTTGAAGGCTATTGCAAAAGTGATTTCTCTTGAAGACATAGCTTGGTACATCAGCAGTACACAGCAAAATTCAAGGCAAGTACAGGAGGCATCCAATTTGTGCATACAGTGATTCGGAAGCACTGTCATCAAGTTAGTTTGATGAAGAAATTCTACAACATTGTCCTGAGAGTATTCTCACAGGACAACATCAGGTGATCTCAGTACGTTCAAGGTCTTGGGTCAAGTAAGTTTACTTTTTGCAGACATCATGTTGAATAAGATTTAGGACCTTTGATAAAGACTAGGAGGAAGGACTTTATCTTCAATGCTCTAAAATATTAGAAGCATAATCTAAGAAGTGTGGGCTACAACACTTCTTATTAGAGCATCTTAGATGTCATGCTCACAGTTTACCTCAACTGAGCCTGAAATGCAATAATTTATTCAAGAAGATTGATATTGGTGGTATGAGGATGACGATATGATATTGACGGTGTCTTGTACACTATGATGCTTTGTACACCATGATAATGCCTTGGGCATTATTAATGATGTCATGAATAGCAAATTTATAGTTGTATGCAAAAGGTGATTTGATGAACAAGTCTGTGAAACTTTGCAAGAAGTCAAAGGATAGTTTGTGGCTGGGTTTGATGACAAGATTACCCTGACTGACTAGTGACAGTTGATAGCCTTCACTTGTACAGTTGCTTTGACTTAACAGTATCAACATTTGATGAAGTATCCTGGAGTTGAAAATAGCAAGCAGACTTGACAAGTGACAGTCTCTTTTGATGACAGCGGTAGAAGTCCAACATGTTGACTGTAACAATCTTTGATGTACAGCAATAACTTGAAAGTAATTTTTGACAGCAGTAAAGAAGACATGGACAGAATGTTGATATGACAGAAATTGCTTATGATGTGGCAGTGATGTCTACAGGGATGATCTGACAGTGACTAGAGTACAGAGATTACTAGAGTACAGAGATTGTTGACCAGCATTGATGATGAGCAGATAACCAGCAGTGTTGAATACATGAGCAGTGATTTGGACAGTTGACAGTGGACTGTTCATAAGGCAGAATGATGAGCAGTGTTACAGTAGAGTTGATGTGATGAGCAGCGCTGATGATGTGATAGAGATTTCTTGTGTGACACAAGTATACTATATTGTAAAAGCAAGCTTGTCTTGCTTTTGAGGTTAGGATACCTCAAACCCTTCTTAGCAGGGTCTAAGAAAACCAGGAAGAGTCCTGGATGCAGAGTAGGTGCTCTTCATATCTGTAGGTGCTGATTTTACCTAACGGTTGTAGCCAAACCAAAACTAATACAAAAAAAATTACAAAATTATATGATGCTGTGTTCTTTTGTGTTATGATTCTTGATGATTTAAATGCTTATGCTATGTGAATGATGAAGTGAAAGATGTTTATGAAAAGATTATGATATTGGTAGAATAATGGAATGATGAATTGGTAGTTAATTGTGACAAGTTAAGAAAAGCTGTAAAATTGGCTTTACACTGATTCACCCCCCCTCCCCTCTCAGTGTCTACAATTGGTATCAGAGCCGGCCTTCGTCACAAGCCTAGCAAGCTTGAAGGAGATCCTTAAACACAATGGAGGAAAAGAAAGAGTCATCAAGCAATGACGTGCCTCTACTTGATCTTACAGAATATTTCAGTTGGAGGAGCAAAATGAAGGCTTATCTAAAGAAGTTTGGTAGTTGGGAAATTGTCATCAATCCACCAGCTCCATCAAATAAGAAAGGAAAATCAGCTGCACAGAAGGAAGTAAAGAAGGACAAAACTACAGCCTTGAAGTTCCTCATGGATGGACTTCCCATCTCAATGAAGGAAAGTGTAGGAGAGTACACTTCGGAAAAAGAACTATGGTTCAAGCTAGAGAGTGAGTATCAGAAGGCAATACTAGAACCCGAAAAGACATATCAGAAATCAGAAGACAAGCCCCCAGAAGAGCTCAATCAAGAAGAAGATAAACAAGAAGAGGACTCTAGTAAAGGTATGGACTCTTGTGATTATAATGATAACTTGTGTGATGAAATTGAGAAGGTTCTTGCAGAAGATGATGAAGGGCTATCAAATACTGCACATCAGATACATCTCACGTTGCTAAATATTGATCTTAGAGCCAATTGGTTCCTAAGCATAGTAAATCTAAACCAGAGTGATTTCACGAAGTTCAAAAAGGAAATCTTGGACTCCTTGAATGAATATCAGCAGAAGACCATGTCAATGAAAGTGTTGCTTCTAAAGCTCAAAGACAAGGGCAAAGAGTTGCGAGATCAAATGAAAGATAAGGATGCTGAAATTGAACAATTGAAGATTGAATTATCCAGTCAAAAGGAAGTACCAAAAAAGCCTGCTCAAGATCTTGAAGAAACTAGAGAGGTCAATCATGATATGAAGACTCAGCTGGAGGAAGCCAAGAGGACAGAAGAAATCTTGAAGAGTCAGCTAGAAGAAAAGGAGGAGACAGTCCAGAAGTTGGAATTGGAGGTAGTTGGTATCAGAAAGAAAGGTAAGAAGAACAAAGCTTTTGTCAAGCTCCAAGACAGTTCAATTTTCCTAGATGAGATCTTAGATTTCCAAAGATCTCCACTCGACAAGACTAGTCTTGGTTACAAGAAGAACAAAGAAAAATCTGAAGATGACACTTGGTCTCTGAAGACTCCAGAAGCAGGTCCATCAACGTCCAAAGCTGCTCCCCAGGCACTTGCAAATGACAACAATGAGTTTAGAAGTTCAAATATGAAACAAGGAGTTAGGTCTATTCATCAAAGCAACTTCATAAAGGAAACAACTACAAGACCTAGGTATGAAAGTGGCTTCAATGGTTATTGTTATTTTTGTTCTAACTTTGGTAATAAGGCTATGGATTGTAGGTTCTATGGAAGAAGAAGGGCTGGAAGCCCCAATGTCTCAATTAGATGTTGGACATGTTGCTGCCACATGTCACACATTGAGATGCTACACCTGCAATGGGTTTGGACACAAAGCCCATGAATGTGCCAGTCAAAGAAATCAAGCAAGAAGGAGTACTCCATACACATCAGCAAGAAGATTTGAAGATCAGAAGACAAATGTCTACAGTCAAGGACACTCTCAAGCATGGAGAAATGAAGTTGATCAAAGAAGTGTTGGAAGCTCCAACAGCTCAGTCAGATGTTGGTCATGCAACAATGTCGGTCACATTGCTGCACATTGTTGTACGATGAGGTGCTATAGCTGCAGTGGCCTTGGGCACAAAGCTCAAGATTGTTGGAGTACACGAAAACAATCCTTGAGAAGTTACCTAGACAACTCATCAAGGAAAGCCAGTACAAATGAAGGAACAAATACTCAAAGGATAGATGTCAAGAAGCAAGTATGGATGATAAAGACCGAGCAGTTGCAGATAGGAGAAGCCGATCAGAGCAGGGAGGATGGCTGCCATACGGCAAGCCAAGTGTAAGGTCTCTCAAAGACCTTAGCACACCTTGAGTTCACAAGGCTGGAGGATGAACTCAACGAAGAAGGGATGGTTACTCCAGGCATACAGATAGGTCCTAGGATCATGCATATTGACAGGGGGAGCAAATACCAGTGAGCAGTGATCAGAGATCTCAGACACAGGTATGTGGACACCCTTTGCCATTGATGCCAAAGGGGGAGAAATGAAAACAAAGGGAGATATGAAGACAAAATGGGAGCATTCTCATAGGGGGAGCATGAGTTGTTGTCATCAATGACAAAGGGGGATATTGTTGATGAAATTGTCATTGATGCCAACATGGACTTGCAGTGGCCCCACAGGATGTCATTGATGCCACCAAAGTCCCACCTTCAGTGCCTTGATCCCTTACAACGAGGGTTGGTGCCTTGAAGCACCTTGTACCCAGTTGACAAGGTCCCTGTACCCACCACCTTGCTGAAGATGTGAAAGACCCTGCTGATGATGCTGAAGAACTTAGAGATGGTCTTGAAGCCTTGGTAAACGATGGAGAAGCCCTAAATGGCTTGGAGAAGCATTAATGACCCATTCTGTGGTCATTTATGCTCTGATGGTGTCATGGTACCCCAGAAGAAGGCCCATCTAACCCACAAGTTATATCTTAACCCCAGGAAGTCTCTTGAGGTGGTTGAGGAAGTACTTGACCTTGAAGACTTGATGACTACCTCTTGCACATGATGATCTTGGTTTGCACACTTATTAATTGAAGAAGACATGATTTGGTCATATGACCCACTCACATATCATAGCTTGGTGTTAAGTTAGCCTTTGAAAACCATGACGAAATCCCTTGATCCACAAGACTTGGTGAAGTAGCCCTAACGCTTGAAGTGGAAGCCCTTGTATTGATAGAATCAATGGATTGTTGAAAAGAGCCCTTGAAGATGCCTTGATGAAGCATTGTAGAGCCCTTGAAGTGTCTTAAAAAAAAACCTTGAAAATGCCCTGAAGAAGCCTCAAGAATTAAGGTAAGGTTGGCCACTAAATAAGCTAATGTGTTGGTTCATAGAAGAAATTAAAACGCTGGAAGAAAGCAAGAGATAGGTCGGCTCCAAGTACATTTAATGTTATAATTATATATTTGTGAAGTCGGCCCAGAAATAAAATATTTTTTATAGCAGGTCGGCCCCAAAATTATGGTGAAAATTTAGTATAAATATCAGCTCAAATCTTCACTTTTGGGATGTGAAACTTCGGTGGAATGCTCTGAGGAAATTCGGGTATAAGCTATTAAGGCAGCCGCAGTCTTTTGAAGTTCTTTTTCTCTCTAATTTTTTTTGGGGGGGGTATCACTGAGGCATCCTTTTGAAGGTGGATACGTGGGAGTATTCTGAGAGCTCTCTAGCTTGACTGAGACTGAGGTTCGGTGGCAGCAGCAGTAAGACTGAGGTGAGCTCGCTACTGAGGAAGTGGATTGAGGCAAATGTTGACTGTTAAAATTCGATGGTCTTGGACTGAGGCCATTCGGACCTCACTGAGGAAATTTCGGTGAAGGATTTAAGTCTGATTTTCATATACACTAGAGAGTTTTGGGTAATGGCTACTGCTGCCTTCTTTACCAATGCTTGATGATGATTTCCTTGGGGTTTTATTAGTACAAACAATCCGATTTTGAGGACATCCACATAGTCCAGTTCTTGATCGTGGTTGAGGTTCCTTTCAACCAATAAACAACCCAATCTTTACAGTGGTTCCTCTTGGTGAACAGTCCCTGAATTTGTTGGTGAACAGTTCGAATGACCAGCAACAGATCCAAGTTGGTAAGACGAGTTTTTTGAATCACTTCCAAGACTGTCCTTGCATAAATATGAAGTGCTAGGGTAATGATGGACACAACATGATGTTGATATACAGCAGCAGAGCTCCGAGTTGTGATATTCTACAGACAATACTTTGTCTTGCATGGGGTATACTGAACCAGTCATTAACAGACCCAAATTTGAAGCAGTCAACAGCAGTATCAATCCGAGCTTTGGAGTGTCTTTGCAGTCATGAAACATCCAAGCAATAGCATGATGATGTATGTAAAATTCTTGAGGACTAAAGAATATTACAGTCTGTACAACAAAGAAAAATCCTTTTCTTTTGGTTAATCATGAGCTGAGATATTGTATGGGATTTTCTTGACTGTTTTCTTAAATTATGGATGAAGACATGAATGTTCCCACAGAAACTTAGATATAGAAGACAGTTAGAAAGGTAATGAATTGTGAAATAATATCCAAGATGAAGGAGACAACTTCCATGGCGTAACCTCACTTCTAGGGTTTGAATAAATAGGGTGTGAGAAGCCGTATGTAACAGCAGACATACATGAAATAAACAACAAGGGCAGCCTCAGTGCAAAGATGAATTCATCCAAATGATCAATCTCATACACAATCACAGAAGGTTTGTGAAGTGATTCTTTTGAAGGCTATTGCAGAAGTGATTTCTCTTGAAGACATAGCTTGGTACATCAGCAGTACACAGCAAAATTCAAGGCAAGTACAGGAGGCATCCAATTTGTGCATACAGTGATTCAGAAGCACTGTCATCAAGTTAGTTTGATGAAGAAATTCTATAGCATTGTCCTCAAAGTATTCTCACAGGACAACATCAGGTGATCTCAGTACGTTCAAGGTCTTGGGTCAAGTAAGTTTACTTTTTGCAGACATCATGTTGAATAAGATTTGGGACCTTTGATAAAGACTAGGAGGAAGGAATTTATATTCAATGCTCTAAAATATTAGAAGCATAATCTAAGAAGTGTGGGCTACAACACTTCTTATTAGAGCATCTTAGATGTCATGCTCACAGTTTACCTCAACTGAGCCTGAAATGCAATAATTTATTCAAGAAGATTGATATTGGTGGTATGAGGATGACGATATGATATTTACGGTGTCTTGTACACTATGATGCTTTGTACACCATGATAATTCCTTGGGCATTATTAATGATCTCATGAATAGCAAAGTTATAGTTGTATGCAAAAGGTGATTTGATGAACAAGTCTGTGAAACTTTGCAAGAAGTCAAAGGATAGTTTGTGGCTGGGTTTGATGACAAGATTACCCTAACTGACTAGTGACAGTTGATAGCCTTCACTTGTACAGTTGCTTTGACTTAACAGTATCAACATTTGATGAAGTATCCTGGAGTTGAAAATAGCAAGTAGACTTGACAAGTGACAGTCTCTTTTGATGACAGCGGTAGAAGTCCAACATGTTGACTATAACAATCTTTGATGTACAGCAATAACTTGAAAGTAATTTTTGACAGCAGTAAAGAAGACATGGACAGAATGTTGATATGACAGAAATTGCTTATGATGTGGTAGTGATGTCTACAGGGATGATCTGACAGTGACTAGAGTACAGAGATTGTTGACCAGCATTGATGATGAGCAGATAACCAACAGAGTTGAATACATGAGCAGTGATTTGGACAGTTGACAGTGGACTATTCATAAGGCAGAATGATGAGCATTGTTACAGTAGAGTTGATGTGATGAGCAGCACTGATGATGTGATAGAGATTTCTTGTGTGACACAAGTATACTATATTGTAAAAGCAAGCTTGTCTTGCTTTTGAGGTTAGGATACCTCAAACCCTTCTTAGCAGGGTGTAAGAAAACCAGGAAGGGTCCTGGATGCAAAGTAGGTGCTCTTCATATCAGTAGGTGCTGATTTTACCTAACGGTTGTAGCCGAACCAAAACTAATACAAAAAAAAATTACAAAATTATATGATGATGTGTTCTTTTGCGTTATGATTCTTGATGATTTAAATGCTTATGCTATGTGAATGATGAAGTGAAAGATGTTTATGAAATGATTATGATATTGGTAGAATAATGGAATGATGAATTGGTAGTTAATTGTGACAAGTTAAGAAAAGCTGTAAAATTGGCTTTACACTGATTCACCCCCCCCCTCTCAGTGTTTACAGATTCCTTTTACAAAGAATTTTCAGGAACTTTCCTAATTTGGATTAATTTTTGAGAGATACTCTAGATATCTTTACTAGTTTTACTAGGTTATTGGAATGCCTGTATCAAATAAACTTGAAGAAAAGTGTGTTTTGTCCTATCTATAGGACTTGTTGTTTTCAGCTTAGTTCTTTTATATGGACTTGTGTTCTTTATTCATGCAGGTTTTCTATCTGTCTAGTTGTGCCTCTATTAGTGATATAAAGACTCATAAGTATACTAGTACAATTTGACTTGGTTTCACACTTGATGGAACGATTATTTTGACAAGTAGTAACAGTTGGGTACATTGAGTGATTATCTAGACAAGCACCACCATAATTTTTCAAGGGATGGTTTTCAAGACTGAAGAATCTTTTGATCATTATCCATTGGCTTTCGTATATATATATCTATTATAAATAATTCCAACCATTTCATGTTTTTCAATTTATACAGTTATAGGGGTTAGTTGTTCATACATGCAAACCTTTATAGGAATGCTTCAAGAAAAATCTTCCAATTTAAATACCATCCCACTCCTAGAAGGTTTTCAGAGCTGCTCCCCCACTCATCTATGCGTAAGCAAATTATAAAATTCTATCTCAAGATGAATTTGGGACAAGAGCCTCTAATAGAAAAAGGGTGTAAGAGGTTAACCCGCCGAGATACTGAACAGGTCCACTGGGAGCGGGTACTGGCCTGTGGTATAAACCGGTAAACCCATCAGGGTACTGAACAGGCCTCTTGACAATGGGGCATTCTTCCTGGGGAAGAATTTTATTAGGTATTACAGTTACCCCACCGGAGTACTGAACAGGCTCACTGGCAGTGGGTTCTGACTTTGATATCTATTGTAATGGCTCATTTATACTTGTTTGTATGAACAATGTACCTGTGTAAATGTTAAAGAGAATACATGTGTGGTTAAATGAAAATTAAAATGAACTGTTTGTAATAGCCAGTTGATAATCATGTTCATATGCTCCAAGCCTCTATTACCTGATCTTTACTATAGAAGACGTTCATGTCTCTAGAGTGTACTGATGTTAGTGATTCAATGAACATAGCAGTGAACCATATTTTCACCACTCAAACCTTCCTGTGTGAAGTTGGGCCAAGTTGGCCAGTACACTATTGGTCTCATATGAAGGCACCATAGTTTGAGAAGAAACTCTATATGGATTAAGAGGAGAAAGTCTGTATTCATGGATTAAAGTGTTGAATCTTTTAATACTTAGATACGAGAATGAGATTGATAGGGCATGGATTCCTTTTAATTCTGCCTTTATATTAATAATAATGCATAGTTTTCTGACCTAACCGTGTTTATGTGTGGTTAGGTGAAGAAGCAATAACTGAATATCATTAATGGAAACTATGCAAGGAACTTGCTAGATAAGAGTAAATTTTTCAGGCTTTTTCAACTTACAAAAAGTTGGACATTTTGAAGGAAGAAAGCTATTTTCTCGTGCTTGTAACATCGTCATCCTGCTGGCAACCATTTTCACCCCTGCAAGCTTGAAAATGCCCTTGCATCTGGACATGAAAATACTAGAATCAAGCTGGATCAGGTGCCGGATGAGGTGCTGGAATAAGTACTAGAAAACTGGTAAATTAAATTTTAAAGGTAACGTCCAGAACGTTGGAGTAAGCTTTAACTGTTGAAATCCAAACATCTTTCTAACTTGAAAAATGGTTAAATAATGGGAATTCACTTTGACTAATTATATCCCATAGTCATGAGCATCTTAACTCTTCTGGTTTCTGAATTGGGCATAAGTATTTTTTTTTAAAACCTTGCTTAGAATCATCTCCCTTTCGTAAGTAATCTAATGACATACAAACTATGGAAAAAATTTATTTTATATTATTGACTATTTTATATCAATAATTCATACATAATAGTTTATGTTTTAATTTGCCACTTTAAAATTTTATGTCGTTAGTTTTCTAAAGTCTGAATCTTGACGCCATGACTAAAGTAACATTTGATATGTCTTAATGATTTTATCCTGGGACGTGTCGTTGTTATCATAAGGTAGGGAAATATGGGCAGTAGGTGCCTTTATCTATTATAATTTCCCTTGCATATTCGTCATTACCATTTCAATTTTCCATTCCTTGCCATCATTTTTTAAATGGGCTGGTTCCAGTTTTCGTTGCTACCATCTGGAGGGAGTTTGATAAAGGTTTTTGATGATCATTTGAATTACTGTGTGCTCTCATTTCACCATTTGCTCTGTCCCTCATCTTATTCCCGTGTCTCCGCGATGATCAATCGCCATGAGCCCACTGCGTATGATCAGTTATTGGCCATGCCTGAGTTTTTGGCTTGCAATGAGTTGTTTGTTAGCGCTGGATGGCACCCTTTCTTAACCACTCTATAGGGGCACGATGATGCAGTCTCCTTGCAATTTTCCCTAGGGTTTGATGGATACACTACCAAGGTGGGATCGTTGGTGTTCCAAGTCACAGAGGAGTCGGTTGCGCATGCTATTGGGCTTCCACGAACAGGGGACCGCTGGTTCAAGAACTTCAAGCTACCACACAAGGATTATGATTATGTTTTTAAACCTGAGTTCCTGGCTATGAAGGGTGAAAAAGGATTTTCGAAACTATGGATCAGAGAAGAATTTATCAATCCTCTAGTAATTATTACCAAGCTCATCACTTGTGAGGGTCGATTTTCTACTTTCAAATCCTGTCACTTTCGATTGCTTGCACATTTTGAATTCGGTAAGCTCCTCAACTTCCCATTTTATTTCTGGAAAATTTTGGGTAAGATGGCTTCTCAGGTCAGGAAAAATGTAGAAAACCCTACTCACAGCCTGTATCATCATGGGCTTATTAAGATGGTCATTTTAGCTGAGTTGAAGAAATAGAATCAAACATGGGATCAATTTCTACATGAATTATCCAACTCCCATATTAGTTCACCCTTGGTTAATGAAGTGAGCAGACCTCATATTCCTGATCTTCCCGACAAGGTATACTCTGTGAATGTTTCTAAAGGTCGAACTAGTCATATTCAGGAACAGGGAATTCATAGTTATAGGAGGGCAGGGAAGTCAAATGCTAAGAAGCCTAGGGGTTTAAAAGGGCGACAAGCAAACTCTCCGTCTGAGAGTGGGCAAGGTCGGCCTGACTGTGGGAAATCTCCTATTCCATCAACCCGTAGGTTTACCCGTAGTATGGCTGCCCAAGAGAAAAAGATAGAATCTAAAGGTAAAACACCTGTTCATGTCCAGCTATCTTCATCCACTTCTTCATCTGCACATGATGATTCTCATTCGACTGATTCCCATTATAATCCTTCAATACCAAGTCTTGTTGCAGATTCTTCATTGCCATTCCATTTCTCAGCATCTCAGGTCTTAAAATATGATCAGAAGTCTGTCAAATCTCATCGATCAGCTACTTCATCCCAGGGGGTTGAATACTTTCAACAAAGAAACCTTGAGTAAACTAAACGGTTACAAGAATACGTTCAATTGGATCGATTTGTTAAACAAGAAAATGCAATATTGAAGGCTAAGGTGGCATCGCTACAAACCCTAGTTGATGATATAAATGGGTCCAATCGTAGTCTTAGGAAGCAGCTGAGGAAAAAGGATAAACAACTTGAAGAATTGATCAAAACACAATAGAGAACAGCTCCATCTCCTCCTCAAGTATAAGTGTTTTTTAACACTTCAGCTTCAGTCTTTGGAATTTAACTCAAATTTTGGTCATCAATTTTGTTTCTCAATTTTGTATATCAGGGTCAAAATTTTCTTGCATTGGGACATTCAAGGTCTTCAGTCTGGGGGATATGATGACCTCTTGTTTTTGCTTGTCTACCACCCTATTCCTAGTTCAAAGTTATATGGGATCAGACATATTTGACTCTATTTTTTTATATTTTATGTTCGAATATGCATTTTCAAGGACAATATCCCAAGATGCTTTAAACACGTAAATTCTTGATATTTTTATTACTTTGTTTATTATTTTGATGGATTTCAATTCATAATTGAAAACTCTAACTTTTGACTGAATGCTGATCCTTTGTCAAAGTCTTGTTTCTCGCACAGTTACTTTCTTGGTGGCTCGATCCCGCACCTGTTGCGGCACTCACTGAGCATGTATTGATTGGTTCAGATATTTGGGGATTTGTTTTCCTGAAATAACATGTGGGTTCTTCATTCATTTGTTTCTACATTGACCATGAGCTACCTATTGATGGTATGCAGCTTTGCTCAGTCTAGGAATCGTGGGCCCTAATCTTCAACAATGTGTGGATTTCACGCTATTGGATCGCTGGTTTGCAAGGGATTTAGATCCAATCTCAGTGTCTTGATCTATTTTATGTATTGGATCAGTTGTTAGTTGTTTTTCATTTCCTGGATAAGCGTAGATATTTTGGGAAGGGTCGACCCTTTTCAGTGGTCGAACATGATGTAATTCAAGCTATAAGTATGTTTGTGAACCCTTAAAAGAGTAGCAGATGATATACTGTAAAACTCTGATTCCACGTTATTGATTTAATACTATGTTTTCTTCCTTAAAACTCTAGTTTCAGATCTAGAAGTGTTGGAGGCCGGGCCCACCTTCAACTCTTGTTAACTGTGTGTAGTTTCATTTTCTTTTCACTGCTGTAAGCAAACTTACATCATTTCTTCCTGATATTGTCTTTTATATATGTATGCCAGTAGCTTTATCAACTCACGATTTGGGAAATATATATGCTTACATTGAATTGGTTCATGTTATTGAATGCGTGTGGACAGGTTTGGTTGTGTTACCGAACATACTTAGATAGAGTATTAAAATTACTTTCATCTCTGTTCGTAGATTTGATTTGGTGAAACATAGATTTGAAGAATAGTGAGAGTAAATAAATGTGTTAGATCTGGATTCCCTCTTCTTTCATATCCAGAACTAGATCATATTGTAGTATTGAGAATTGAATGACTAAGCCTCCTATCTAGAGTTTCCATAGTTTACAGAGTTTACAAAGCTTTAAATTGTTTTCAAGGATTTGCAAAGTTTTAAGAGTTTAAAGAATTTGCAAAGTTTATCAAAATATATAGAGTTTATAGAGCTTATAGAGTTTGTAGGGTTTATAGGTTAACGTTTTCAGAGCTTATAGGACTAGCGTTTTCAGATTTGTTGTATAAGAGATTTGGAATATGTATTTTGAGAAAGTTGAATGAAATGGGAAAGAGAAAGCTGCAGTTTGTTAATATTTGACTGTGTGTATTTGCTAGTGTATTTTGGTTTCCGTTGTTCATTTATTAATAGCTATAGATTGAATTCGAAACTCAATAGTGAATGCTAAACTTTGTAGGTTGGTCAAATTGAATTGAAACATAGCTCTGTCTGAATATATTCAATTCACTTTTATGAGCATAGAGTACAAGTGGTGTTGTTTCTTTTCTTAGTAAGAAGGCAAAGTCATTTCAGTAATCGTTTTGTGAATGATAGCATTGATGTGAATTAGGGTTGGTAGTTTTCAAAGTAATAAAAATCTAGCCCTGGTAGAAGAACCATTGCATTTGGTATAGATTTCTTTATGGATGATGGGCAGTTTTAGAAGTTATGTTGGAATGGTGTGAGACATTGAGATTGATCAAATAGCATTCTTTCTGTAGACAAGTTTGAGATTTGAATATCTCTTTTGATAGTAGGGTTTCCTTCATTGAAACACTTGATTGCTTGGTTGCTCTTTTGGGAAATAGGTTAACAATTAGTATGATTTGAAATTGCTTTAGGTTTCATTCATTGAATTTGGTAAACTTTTTGGATTGTAAACGGTACTTAGAAGATTGATTCTTTTCCCTAGATTAGGTTTAACAGTTTCTGATCTTGGTTGCTCAATAGAGTAGTTAGTTTTAGGAATTATGTTTGTGTGTGAGTAGATTGAGCTTGAAAGTATTTTACCCTGCACATATAGTGTAGCAACTCAAATCTTACATGTCCCGGTCGATAATTAAATTGAAGGTAAATTAATTAGTAATATTTTACCCAACAGGAATCCCGAGCGGGATGCATGTCATCGTTTAATTCTGGAACTTCTTTAGGCCTGTAATTTAGGGCTGGACAATTAATTGTTGAATAGGCCTGGTGGCCATATACGTGGAACATCATGAAGATGTGGTCGTTCTTCCGTGGTGTAGGGAATCAGTGGGTGCTAAGGAGATCACCTACAATTAGTTACCTACTACAATAGCTGGATTTGCTTTCCTTCCCCAACATGACCATATGGTTTGATATAAAATCACTAATACATATAATTAAATATTATTAACAACATTAAATTACATTACATGTATTTACTTTTTTTATTAAGAAATTTATTATTACCTATCTTTTGTATTAAAAAAACTAATATTTATATTTTAAATTATAACAAAAAAAATTACTCAAACTTTTTTCATAGCTATGACTGGACCTAATGGTAAAAAACATGTGTTTCCTCTTAAGCAGTAAGGGTTCAAATCCAAAGGGATAAAGAGGTAGTGTAAATAGATTNCAACATTAATAAATATATAACTTAATCACAATATTAATAAATATATAACTCAATGCATATGACAATAAGGATACATCTCCATCAACTTTAAAGTAGTCTATATCTTAAAAATTTTATTTCAAAATTTTAATCATTTAAAAAGTTATAAACGTAAAATTATATTTAACAAAATAAAATTAATTCATTTAATAAAAAAAACATAAATTTATATTTATTATGTTTTTCATATGAGTGAAAATAACATTTTTATATGAACTTTTACATGTATATATATATAAATATACAATCACAACATCAATAAATATATAATTCAATCACAATATCAATAAATATATAATATGACAATAAGGATACTTCATGTCCATCAACTTTAAAGTACTCCTTATCGTGTTAAAGTTAAAAGTTTTTATTTCAATTTTTTATTCATTTAAAAAAATATAAACAAGTCATAAACAAATAGCCACTTTTCTTCGAAAAATGAAACTTATAAAATCTTTTTATTATTTTTATGAAAAACAAATATATATAAAACCAAATCTTTTTAATTCCAAAATTAAAAAATTGAAAAAAAAAATACTAGAAAAAAGAGCTACAAACATGGCATATAATAGAGAGATTCTTTAATGTCTCTTCTCAACCAAGTCTCACAAAATCTTTAACTTCTAAACAAAAACCATCTTCCTACCCAAAAAATTAACTACCTTCTTAAAACTATATCTTCAAACATATTAACATAAAATATTAAAAAAATAAAAAATAAAAAATATTATTTTGATAAGTGAGTT
>LPNX010243517.1:13288-38739 GCA_001517045.1 Pseudotsuga menziesii | reverse complement strand
AATTTAATATATATATATATATATATATATATATATATATATATATGTGGTAAATTTAATATGATAAGTGAGTTGAAAATTTTAATAAGATTTATTATTGATTTTTTTAAATATATTTATTGTTTTGATTTTATGCATATATATATTGATGTTAAACTTAATATATTATTTAAATTATCTAAATTTTTATCTCATTAAGTGTGTTTATTTTATTTATTTATATTTGGGACAATTTAATATCATATATATATATATATATGATTCAAAGCTCTTAATGGACCTATGGAATGGAAAATGCCATATTTTGGATATGGCACTTCCTATAATGAACAAAAAATTTACCTAGAAAGATGGTATATGGAGTCATGCCCTCATTTTCATTGCCTTTCTTTTGCTTTTCTACCCTTCCTTTAGAGGATAAGTTACTTTTCAAGCCCAAATGTGCAACTCCAAGAGAGAGGTGGGTTTCCAAATCTCATACTGAAGAAATTAACTTAACAACCCAACAAGCATCAGCAATTTATCATTTAGCTAATAAAAAATGGTTCAATCCCACTCTGTATTTAGGCTTGTCTTTATGTCCTACATGGCCTATTTGAGATGTAGTAGTAGTTCTGGCAAAGCTGGTAAAGCTCATCCTCACTCTGGATCCATTGAAATAGAACTTGAATCTAGAGTCTTCTAAGTAGTCAAATCTCTACCATCCTCAAAAGGAGGCCTAGGTAGGCTATAATAACATTTATTCTATTTTTATTGAGTTTTAAGTAGGCTATAACAAAATTTAATCTATTTTTATTGAGTTTTACTTTTTAGTACAGGCAAACCACTAGCTATTACGAATCCAATGTCAGGAACATTTGCCACCTCGTAGCTCTTGTTTTTACAATATTTTACTCAAGCTTGTGTTTTCAAGATATATCTATATATTAGAATATTTTGCTCCAAGCTTGTGTTTTCAAGGTATCTATTATATTTTTTTACAGTATGTTGCTCCAAGCTTGTGTTTTCGAACAACGTTGGCATCTTTTCTTTGTGGTTGTTTTATATGGAAAGTCTCCTTGGTTTTCTGGAGTTTTTGATGTAGAGCTAATCCCAATTCTATTAGGTGAACAAGCCCACTATTTCATGGAATATGCTATTTATATTTTGTGAATAGTGTTGGCTCCTTAGCTTTGTGTTCGTCTTTGAAGGACATATTTCTTGTTTTTATAGACCTATCTATGTAGATTCCTTAGCTATGTGAGATGATCAATTTGTATATGTAACTTAATCTTTGGTTAATAAAATGTGTATATTGTTTTATAAGAAAAAAGAAATCATAAATAATTAGTTGATCTAGGATTTGAACAATCGATTAATATTTTAGGATGAAAAAAAATAATGGGCCACACAAAATGTGAAGTAAATCAATATGCCTCCTTGCACATAAAGATATTCATGGCATTCACTTATTTATTTTTATCTCTCATGAATTATAAAACAAATTTGGATGCGCAAAGGTACCTCCTAAGCAATTATTATTCCATTACATTAATTTAATGGTAATGAAACATTTTTAAATTTTAATTATTATTATTCCATTACATTAATTTAATGGTTGGGAAGTAAGTTTTGTATTTTTTAAAGTTTAAATTTATAATAAAATATGTTAAATTGGTGAGAAATAAGGTTTCTATATATATTTCATTGTTTTCAATCTTGCAATGCCCTTTTAAAAGAAATACGAATAGTTGTTTGAATATAAGGGTCGCAGAATTACCGATATCAAGAACATAATAGTCAGGTATGTGTGCATGCCATTTTCGTGACTGAGCTAATCTTCTTGTTCATTACTGCACCGTCATGCGTTTGGTGTTGTTTAACATGTCATTTTCATGAAGTTTTTCCAAAGGTATGGAAGATTGTCGTTTCGGGGACCATTCAAACCTATAAGAGATGATGCACTTGTGTGAGGATAATGTTGTTTTACAGAGATGCACTTATGTGAGGATAATGTTGGTTTACTCACCATCTCAGCTAGTATTATAATTTGTGAGAAGCTTATGATGGTGGGTTGTGAACGGACCTGGTGTTATGTATTGAAATGGGTAGGATTGAAAAGAAATAATGTTGATTTATTCAGCATCTCAATTATAATATGAGATGGTTGAGTGTTACAATTTATGAAAAAACTTGTATTTCTTGGCAGTAGAGTATTTGGTGTTGTGGATTGAAAAAGAAATGTATTTTATAATAATAATAAAAAATTCGAGTTTACTAAGTCATTTAGACTTCGGCTCTTAAATGGGAGACACTACATTTTCATTGTGATGGGTAGAATTGCGAAGAAATGTATTTTATGTAATGTTTTGTTCTCGGCCACCTTTATGTAATGTTTTGTCAGAGCTCTATCCATTTAGAGCTCTGACTCTTAAATAAGAAAAACTTCATATAGAAATAGATGTATTTGAATGCACACATGAAACTTATAATAGAGCTAACATTTTTGTCATGATGTTACTGCTATACTCAGGTGATGCGTTAAGTGTTGTTTGGCATACCATTTTCATGAACACTATAGAGCTAACGGTTACCCAAGATCAAACCTCTCTTTAAATAATGAATTTGTGGTCTAATGAATTTGAAGGGGTAGTTTTCCCAAATGTATGAGGGACTGTCGTTTGTTTTGCATTTGTGGTAAAATGAATTTGAAGAGGTAGATTTCTCAAATCGGTTCAAACATATTTTTATTTGCATAGTTAAATTGTTTTATCAACTGGCATTTATATTTCCATTCAATTCTTTCTAACACAAATTATCAGAATATACCATACATCTCTTCAAGAGTCAGAACGACAAATGGAATTTTGGAGATCCATTAATTTATAATATACGACAAAATTTTGAGATCCATTAATATATAATATACAAGACATCTGAAATCCATTACTCGGTCAAAATGATTTGTGGCGAAGTAATATTATCATAAGAGATTGAGGGTAATTAAGCACATTGTGAGATTTTAGATTATTTAGGAATTATTATGATTTTAAATTTATTTATTTTTAAATATGTTTATATTTATATAAAATTATTTAAACATGTAATATAAAAATAAATACTCAATTGGGTTTATACAGTATAGATATTGTATTAATAAATTTAGTTTACCAAAAGTTAATGATAAACTTGTCAATCACATAAAAAAAAGAAATAAAAGAAAGAAGATATTGAGCTAACCTCATAAGAAGGAAACTTTTTCTTTTTGGATAGAAATCAGCTCTTGCAGAATCTTATCACGGGAGAACGGTAACACTCTTGGAAATTGTGGTAAGGGAAGTGCTAAGGTTGTGGTTTTAACATGCAATGCAACTCTATTGGTAATTGGTCTATCTTTCCAAGTACTTCAAATGGTTCACAATATCTTGGTGACAAATTGGTACAACTTTCAAGTTCAAGAAACTCTTCTTTACCCTACTTAGAGGTAAACATGATTCTCAACTTAAAATTTTCTATGGAGTATATTCTTATTTGCATATTTTTTTTCTATCTATTTTGAGTTGCCTTCAAAATCTGTCTAAGATTTGCATCCTCTTTCTCCATTTCTTTTAGAATTTCTAGCTTCAAAATCTTTCTCCATTTCCTTTAGAATTTCTAGCTTCAAAATATTTCTCCATTTCCTTTAGAATTTCTATCTTCAAAATCTTTCTCCATTTCCTTTAGAATTTCTAGCCCAAGAACAATATTGTTGATTTGATTATCCCAACTTAATGGTGTCCTACATATTCTCTCAAATTATATAAAGTTTCAAATGGACTCATTTTAAATGATGTTTATTACTTATAGTTACATGCAAATTGCTTTACCAAGTGTAGAAAATTCTCTTGCGTTGATGATTTATACATCATATACATGTGAAACATGACCTCAATAACTTGATTTCATCTTTATATTTTCCTATCTATTTGTCGTTAGTAGGTAGTACTAAAATTCAATTATGTACCCAAATCTACAAACAAATTGACCATTAATGTTCAACCTTAGCTAGTGGCATGTCATACATCTAGAAATATATTTCATAACAACTCTCTTCATCACAAGGAACAATTATTGCTTAGGATTGTAGAAATCATGTTTTTGGTAGCCCGGAAGCCTTGAATATGACATTTTATAGATTCTCTCCATTATAATTCTTGTCAAATATCAAGAGTTGGGAATATATGTTTTATTCTTATATGTAAGAAATTCATCATCTTCCAACCATTAACCAACAAGGAAATAAACAATCCTTTGTCTTAAATCTATTTGGAAAATGTTAATGGCTACTGCATGCATTACATCCATTTTTTTAAGTGCACCAACCACTTTATTTTCCTTCACTTTTATGTGTTTCATTTCAAAATCAAATTCACAAAAAATTTCCAACTGTTTAACTTATCTAGCATTTAAGGGTGGCTACTCAAATAAATATTTCAAACCAAAATAGTCAATTCTAAGCTCAAATATCATTCCCATTATATAGTGCCTCTACGCTTTCAAAGCATGCACTATTATAACAAAATCTAAATCATGAGTGTATTACTTTCATGGACTTTCATATTTCTTGACTCATAACATACCACATTATTTTCTTCCATAATAACATTCACAAACTACTCGAAAACACTTATTGAAATCATTATTCATGAAATACATGAATGCAATTGGTGCATTAATGAGGCCCAATCGCACCACCAAAAACTCATAATGGCTATACCTTATTGCAAATGTTGTTTTGAGGATGACTTATTCATTGATTCTAATTTGATGTTAACGAAACATTAAATCAATATTTAAAAGTATATTTGTCCCAAGCTCATTTGGTCAAAGAGGTCATCGATTCGAGGTCAAGGATTCTTGTTCTCCATAATAACTTTATTCACTTTATTCAAATTCCATGAAACACATGAATGTAGTTGGTGCATTAGTGAGACCCAATGGCACCGCCACAAACTCATAATGGTCATGCCTTGTTCTAAATGTTGTTTTGTGGATGACTTCTTCATTGATTCTAAATTGATGCTAACCAAACTTCAAATCAATATTTAAAAAATATATTTTTCCCAAGCTCATTCGATCAAAGAGGACGTTGATTCAAGGTCAATGATACTTGTTCTCTGTAATAACTTTATGCAACTTCCTATAATCCATACACAACCTAAGCGTTTCATTTTTTTGACAAATAGCATTGGTGCTACTCATGGAGACACACTTGGCATATTGTATTTTTTCTCCTATAACTCATACAAATGTATTTTCATCTCTAATAATTATGGGGTATGTTTGATTAACATGAGATATTTCCAAAAGATCGACCACATTGAGCAATTGCTCACACAAACAGAACACAGATCAACACACCGGTATTTTACGTTGTTAAAACTATCAAAGAGAGAAAAAGTACACATCCCTATCTAAATAAGTACTTGAGACAATTTAATAACGAAAAAAGAAAATTATTTTACATATGAGTTTCTCACAACTGATCATCAAGCACAAAATGACCCTCCATGCTCTTTAAATAGATATCATGGACCAATCAAGTGTCAATCCATGGATCAATACCCATTAATATCAAAGTGAGAATGAATCGTTATATCAATCTATCTCTACAACATAGTGTGATTATCGGATTATACAAGCATAAGTGCACACTAAAGAAACACACTTTACCTAAAGACACATTATAACAATTTGATCTTAACTAACTCCTAGGTGTATAAATATCCTAACATCCCCCTTGAAGAACAAATTGAGATGGGATTGAAATATTTACAAAAGCGACACAATATAATAATGAAGGAGGAATTAGAGCATATCCCCTTAAATGACAAATTCTTTTTCACTCCTAACGTAGAGCGAAGTTTAGAAAACTTCTCTTCTGTAAGAGACTTTGTGAAGATGTTTGCAACTTGATAATCTATAGGGAAAAACATAACTTCAAGGATTTGATCGTAAACAAGATTTATGATAAAGTGCATCTATAAATCGACATGTTTGTTGCATTGGTGTTTAACTATATCTTTAGTAAGCTTGATGGAACTTTGATTGCCACACCAAAGGGTAGTTTGATGTTGTTGCTCGAATACAAATTTGACAAATTATGTTGAAGCCACAAAGATTCCTAACTTGCATTAATTGCATCTTGATACTCTGCTACTATTGAAGAAAGAGAAAGATCTTGTTTTACTTACAATCCCAAGTGACAAGCATGCAACCAAGTGTTAGAGCTAAAAAAAATTCTCTACAAAGGGGACAAGTTTAGTACATCTTCATGCTCAGGGAAAAATGATTGGTTTAGATGAGGTGATTGGGATGGTTGGTGTAAAAGGGTCAAGAGATTATTACACATAGAGAAGTCATAAGTCAATTGAATACTTTAGCCTCTATGAATGACATAGATAACTAGACTGAAAAAAGAATGATATAAAAGATCATAAAGTTCAAATATTATTGAAAACATGTGGCACAAACAGTTCCTTCACACATTAACATAAATAAATATATCCAAAAAAACATTCCAGCCTCGGAATCTGGGATATTAATGCTGGGATTAATAATCCTCCCTTTGACTAAATCAGCCTAATTTAACAATTATCCTAAGTATTTAAATCAAACATGTTTTTACATCATTAGCTGTCATCAACTTCAGTGATCTGGACCTCCTCCTTAAATCGGGGAACCTAACTGAGCCTCCTCTTTCAATCAGAGACCAAATATGGGTTGATTTGCATGACTAATGCACCCCATTCAATCAACTGGAAGCTATTTCACCTATTTTTCAGGTAACTAGAGTGTTAAAGGCGCATTTCTCTTGATTTGACCTAATTTGAGCTAAATTCAGTTAAACTGGAGTGTTAAAGGAACCCTCACCTAATTTTGGTGACTCAGTTCAGTTTATCTCAGCTAAATGAAGTCTGATAGGCGCCTCTACCTACTTGTTAGCATGCAGTTGAGTTTTGATTTAGTTAGAGTCAATTATGTTGCAGTTTAGTGGTTAACTGACGTGTAGAGTGGTGATTAACTGAAAAGTAAGCCACTCTCATGCATTAAATTCGAATTACCTCTATGGGATTTGAATTGCTTGGATATTAATTCCATTATAGCATATTGTAATGTATATTTTGATTAATGAGTAAAAACTACATTGTTGCAATCCTTTTTCAATGTTTCTAGCATTCATTGAGTAAATTGATATGTATCAAACTGTAGTAACTTTTGTCTTGATTCTAAGATTGTTGTGCCTCAATTTTATATGGTATTAGAGCCATGACAGGACAAGGAAATTCTTCTACAATTATTTTGATGGATCTTTATTGAATATCAAGAAACATTGCTTAGAAATCACAGGGGATTCACTTGTTGACCAATATCCTATCACGTTAGTTCATATTGTGGGTTTTAAAATTATCAAAAATTGAACCAATATATTGCAGGTCTTGAGGGGAGGGGTGAGGGGTTTAAGGTGGTGGTGGGTAGGGTGGTTTATAAGGATTGAGGTATAAAAATGGGTGGGGAGGAGGTTTTATGTATTGGGAGGGGGTTTCAACAAAAAGAGTTTGGGTCAATATCTCTGGAAATTAAGGGTATTCTTTAATATCCCATGATCACACGTGATATGTGACAGGTTCACTAAGTGAATTCCCCGTGTTAGAAATATTCCAACACTGCACCATAAGCAGAGATTTTTCCACATAAATATTGGAATCTTAGCCTTGCTCCCTCTGGACTCTGTCTAGAGAAGTCTATCCAAGTGTGAAGAAACTCCAAAAGTGCAAGTTGTTCGACCTTATTTTGTTTGTTTTGTGTGACTGGAGGTATCTCACATATCCATTTGCATTCGCTACCACTGGAAAATGGAATCTTCCTCTTGCAATATTCTCACTTCTTTCAACTATCATCAACGCTTTCACTTCTTTCAACTATCATCATTCAACAATTTCACTTCAATGCTTTAATCAGTCACTAAGCTATCATAATCATTCATAAAATTTAGACAAGCCATTCATACTATCAATTCACACCATTAGAGACACATCACAGTATAAACTTTGTAATCTTTTTATATTTGATTCAAATGGCTACAACTGTAAGGTTTCGTCAGCTACAACTGATTGACAAGCACCAACTTCTATGCCAATACCCTGCTTGGTTTTTCTTAGTTCCAACTAATAAAATGATGAAAGACCCAACTTGCAATTTGTCATATCATCTGTCATTTTTTATCTACTGCAACACTTATTGGTATGCTCACCAACATTGTTCACCAAGTCATCAAGGTCTGTAGGCTTCACTTCTTCATGCAACTGTACCTCATCTATTTTTTCATCAAATATTTTCTTATGTACTTGGTACAAACCACTTATGTACTAGGTACATCAAATGGTGTATGTGTACATCCTCATCATCAATGTGTGCATCAACATCATTTATAAGCCACCATCAAAGTGTAAAAAAGCTTCACATTATCACTTGTATGTGCATGTCAATTTTAGGACAAACTAAATACATCAATGATATTGTCTACTCATCTTCTTAATGTAACAAAGACACATCACACTTCAAAAGCACATGTATGTTGTTGTATTACTGCTCCTCTTAACCCGAAATCATACCTTGGATATTCATCCTCAAATCTTATTTTTATTAACTTGTTGCGGCTACATCAGCACTCCCAAAAATATCAGAGCACCATCGAATTCTTTTACCAATCACCCACTATATTTCAGAGAATAAAACTTTATTTTTAGCTACAAAAACAGTCTGCTACAGTCCGTATAATTCACGAATTTTCTTCAAGCATTTCATCATTTCAAAGCTCTCTCACACCACCCGAATTCTCCAAAAGGAAAAACTTTCAAATACTTTTGTTGTTGCTACGCCATTGCTCTTCTATATTAGTATTTATATTGTTTCCTCGGTGATCACTATCTGAAAATCATAGCATATTCCCACGAATTATACACTTCATTAACTGCATGTTGCTTTAGTTTTATGCAAAATTTAGAGCCTTGCAAATTGCAGACTACTACAGTCTTGCTTCAGTCAGTTGCTACAAAATATACTCGAAAATTTCAGAGCTGTCACAAATAGCCTTACCACCGAATTTCCTCAGATTGTGATCCAAAATTTAGAAGGATAAATACTTTAAAAAAAAACGTTTTACACCATCTTACTACGACTACCTCTGCTATATACGAATTTCAGAGCTAAATTGAATTATTTTTGTCAACCTAAAATGAGAAACGTTGACTTGGTATTTATACTCGTTTTCCATAGTATTTGAGCCGACTTGTCAAAAGTAATTATTTTTTATTTTAATTTTAATTATATTTCTTATGGGTTGGGCCGACCTGGAATATTTCAAACACAATTTGTGTTGTATTTACCCTTGAATTATCTTCAATATGTTGAGTACTTCTTCCTATGCAAGAAACAAAATACAGACTTATCAAATGTGGGTCCAAGACCCAAGTCTCCATGACCATCAGGTTTTCATGGTCCAAAATGCTACAAGCACTGATTTTTTCATATATCATGTCCACGACTCTCCAAGGCTTCTTTATCAGGTACATACATATAGACGTGTAATAGCATCAACAAATAGTATCATGGACGAACATCAATATCATCTACAAACAAACAAGAGTGTCCAAGCGTTCCATGACTCCATCAAGCCCTCAATAAGCATGAAAACCACAAATGACCACAGAATGGGTCATTTGGCCATGCCCCATGTTCCAATACCCAATTCATGTCGTTATTGCCATATTCTTCATGTCATCCAATTCCCATATCATCCACTTAAATTATTTCTTTGTCATTAATGGTTGGTCATCAATGACAATCATATTCATCAATCTCCCCCTTTGTCATTGATGGAAAATCCAGTTTCTCTCCCCCTTTGACATTAATGGCAAAGGGATAATTATTTAGCCATCAAAAACTCACAATGCCCAAAAAAAAATTATATCCTCGAATACCATGTAAACTTTTCATTTGTTGATCTCCCTTTTTGTCTGAGCTTTCCATTTTCAAATTTCTCATAAATATACATACTCCTCTGTCTAAAATTCTTCTATACTGTCCGAAAATTAGAGAATAACCATGACTGTAGTATACCAAAGAATGTCTTATTAAAGATCAAAGACTTGAACACATTGAATACTATGTTTTTTATATGAATATATTCATCTCCTTGGTCTTCATATGTATGCTCTCCCTATCAAGTGGACTTCTTCATTTATTGAGCTATCTGCTTCTTTTATTCCTGTGAAAGTGCTTGTATGTGACAAGCTGTAAACACCAGCTGCATATACCTTGCCAATTGTTTTTAACAGAGAACTCTATCATAATTACAGTCTACAAAAGAAGGTCATATTTCTCCAGGTGTGAGTATTTTCTCCAGGTGCATTCATTTATATAGAATCTCCTTAAGTTTTGAGTGTATGATCAATAACTTGAGAGCATATTTCATTTTCCTTCACATACTTGTATGTGGGTATTTCTTATGTGCACTTATGGATATTGAAGTCATATGTTGTATGCACTTTAATCACAATTCCTAGCTTTTGTGGGCATTTCAAATTCACAATTGCTGCTATTTCCAAAGAGTCTTCATGGAATTTCCATTGAGTTTACCAGTGTTTGGAAGAATTTAATCTCTTCCTAGTGACCATTTCTTCACAAATTGTTGGCATCATGTGGGAATATTTTCATTTCCTTCTTCTCCTTCAAGTACATAAATCACTTTGGTCAGAACCAAAACATTTTCCCATTGTACATACACCAAGGTTAGAATATTATGTGTCTTGGTATTTGCATAATTCCTTTGTCCTAGTTGCCTTTGTTCATCCAAAGTTTGTGAGTTCCTAATGAATATATATACACTTCAAAATGTACCACTTACTTGTGGTCTTTACTTGTCAACTCCTCAGGCTAACATATCAGAATAGTTCAACTGTCTTCAATGATTTGGTAGCCTTAGAATGCCTCAAGGCAAAAACTAACTTATTCTAAGATTATATTCATTTCAAAAAAAATTCTTAAGAGGCCATATCCCAATATTGTCACCGTTAATGTAAGAAGTCATTAGGTTGTTCAAATTCTGAGCTTGATCAGGACTGATATATCTTTTAGTAGGATTGGGTCTATCTTTGCAAAAACAAGATTTGAGAGTATTTTAATGTCAAATCTGCACCTTTTCTTCTCACAAAATTTACTACAATTTGTTCCAGAACTTGCCAAGAGTAATGATGAAATATCATCGTTTCTCATCATGAATGTATTGATTACAATCATGCACCTATTTAATGTTTAAGGATACACCCTTGTTGCACTTCTTTCATATGTAAATCATTTTCCATGATCTGTCCTTAAGATGCCTTCAAACATTATTCAGATCTGCCACTAAACTTCTTTGTGCAGAATAATTCAAATCTCTCATCGAGTACACTACAACAGTATGTAGTACTTAACTTGTCTCATAGATGGTCCCTTATCAATTGATCTTCAAGTTTCTCCAAACATGCTCTCAATCTTCATATGATTTTCGTGAATTGTCTTCATACAATGATAAAAATCTCGATAACCAGCTCTATATAGGTCATATAGTCAACACCAAGTGTTTTTACTAGGTCGTTCTTGCTAATTATATCCAAGGCTAGAAGAAGTCATTTTAAGAACACTTTTGTTATCATAAGAGTAAACATGCATTAGGGACATCATTTCACATCACTTCATTTTCCTCAATTAGAGAGAGTTCATTAAATCACATGAGATTATTTTTGCTCCCCCTATCACCATGCCAGTTATGACCACAATCCTTGGACATGTTACCATGCTTGGAGTAACCAATAATTGTTTGTGATTTCATCCTCCAAATTCTATGAACTCAAGAAGTGCTTAAGTATTTGAAAGACCTTAACTTTGGCTTGGAAAATGGCAGCCATCTTCCCTGTATTCATCTACTTCATTCATATTCAACAAGTCAATATTTTTCTTCCATACCTGGGAATTTCCTTACCTGTGACCACTTGTCCTTTGAGCTTCAAATCCGCATGCATAATTCTGCTTCAAAGATTCATTGGTTCTCCTTGCTGATGTATATGATGGGATATTCATTGGTTCTCTTCTTGGACTAGCACAAGTTTGTTCTTTATGTCTAAAGCCACTGCAATTGTAGCACCTCATGGTGTGGAAATTTGTAGCAACATGGCTAATATGGTTACAAGTCCAGCATCTCACTGTGTTATTTGGACTTACAACACTTCTTCTTCCATGGAATTAACAGTCCACGGCCATGTGACCAAAACCATCACATGAATAGCAATAACCATTTAATTTATGTTCATACCTCGATACCTAGTTCCACTTTGAGGATGATTCTTTTCTGAACTTGCTCTAAGGAGTATGACTAACTCCGTAATACCATCCAAGTTTTCTGATGTCTTTTGCAGGTATGTGAGAAGAATCTTGGCTTTCAGCTTTGGAGAATGAGGGACCTGCTTCATACTTTCTAGGTGTCCATGTGTCTTCTATGGAATTTTATTTTCCCAAGTTGTATCCAAGGCCATATTTATCAAAAGGTGATCTTTGGAAGTCCAAGATATCATCCAAGATGATTGATTTTTTCCTGAACTTCACACATGCATTGGAATTTTCACTTGTCTTTATGAGACCAACTACTTCCATCTAAAGATTTTTACATTGCTCCTCCTTCTCATCCAATGTTTCCTTCAAGTATTCCTCTATCCTTTTGGCTTCTTCTAGCTGAGTCTTCAACTCAGCATCCGCCTTCTTTCTTTATTAAAGTTCATCACCAGACTCTTCTTGTTCTCATGTTTGACTGATCAATTTAGTATTTAGTATTTCAACTTTGTCATCTTTTTCTTCCAGATCGTCCTGTAAACTTGTCTTCTTGTGATTGAGTTTCTTGAACATATCCATAGACTTCTCATGGTAGTTTTCAAAGGACCCCAAAATCTTTCTTTTAAGTATTAGATTGTATCTGAGATCAATGTCTGCTAGAAGGCGTGCTAGGACATATTTACTAGCCTCTTCAATATCACTTTCAATACTATCACAATCACTGCTTGGTACAAACCACTTCATTGTTTTACCGTATAGACAATACATCAAATTTTGCATGTGTACATCATCATCATCAATGCGTGCATAAACATCATTTATAAATGTTGGTTTGAGGACGACTTCTTCATTGATTCTAATTTGATGCTAATGAAACCTGAAATCAATATTTAAAAGTATATTTGTCCCAAGCTCATTTGGTCAAAGAGGTCATCAATTCGAGGTCAAGGGTTCTTGTTCTCCATAATAACTTTATTCACTTTATTCAACTTCCATGAAACACATGAATGTAGTTGGTGCATTACTAATAGCCAGTGGCACCACCGTAAATTCATAATGGCCATACCTTGTTCTAAATGTTGTTTTGTGGTTTAATTCTTCATTGATTCTAATTTGATGCTAACCAAACCTCAAATCAACATTTAAAAATATATTTTTCCCAAGCTCATGTGGTCAAAGAGTTCGTCGATTCAAGGTCAATGATACTTGTTCTCTATAATAATGCTATTCAACTTCCTATAATCCATACACAACCGAAGTGTTTCATTTTTATTTTTGACAAATAACATTGGTGTTTATCACAGAGACACACTTGGACTATTGTATTTCTTCTCCTATAACTCTTACAATTGTATTTTCATCTCTAATATTTATGGGGTATGTTTGACTAACATGAGATATTTCCAAAATATCAACCACCTTGACCAATTTCTCACACAAAGAGATCACAGATCAAAACACTGATATTTTACGTGGTTAAAACTATGAAAGAGAGAAAAATTCCACATCCCTAGATAAATAACTACTTGAGACAATTTAATTATGAAAAAGAAAAATATTTTACATATGAGTTTATCACAACTGATCATCAAGCACAAAATAACCCTCCTTGCTCTTTAAATAGATATCATGGACCAATCAGGTGTAAATCCATGGATCAATAACCATTAATATCAACGTGAAAATGAATCATTATATCACTATATGTCTACAACATATCGTGACTATTGGATTACACAAGTATAAATGCATACTAAAGAAACACACTTTACCTAAAGACACATTATACCAATTTGATATTAACTAACTCCTAAGTGTATAAATATCCTAACATCACCCCTTACAAACAACGTGAGGTGGGATTGAAATATTTACAAAAGCGACACAATATAATAATGAAGGAGGAATTAGAGTATATCCCTTTAAATGACAAATTCATTTTAACTCCTAACGTAGAGCAAAGTTTAGAAAACTTATCTTCTGTAAGAGACTTTGCGACGATGTTTGCAACTTGATAATCTATAGGGAAAAAGAGAACTTCAAGAATGTGATTGTAAAAAAGATTTCTGATAAATCAACATGTTTGTTGCACTGGTGTTGAACTGGATCATTAGTAAGCTTAATGGAACTTTGATTGTCACACCAAAGGGTATTTGGATGTTGTTGCTGGAATACAACTTTGGCAAATTATGTTGAAGCCACAAGGATTCCAAACTTGCATTAACTGCATCTTGATACTCTACTTCTGTTGAAGAAAGAGAAAGAGCTTGTTGTTACTTACAAGCCCAAGTGATAGGTATGCAACCAAGTGTTAGAGCTAAAAATTTTCCTCTGTAAAGGGCACAAGTTCAGTACATCTTTATGCTCATGGAAAAATGATTGGAATGGTTTGTGTAAAAGGCTCAAGAGATTATTACACATAGAGAAGTCATAATTCAGTTGAATACTTTAGTCTCTATGAATGACATAGATAACTAGATTGAAGCAAGAATGATATAAAAATCATCAAGTTCAAAGATTATTGAAAACATGTGGCACAAACAGTTCCTTCACACATTAACATAAATAACTATATCCAGAAAAACATTCCAGACACAAAATCTGGGATATTAAAGCACAATATGAGCATTCATAACAAAAACATGATTGTGAAGGATTTCGTGACTACGCTAAGCTTAGACAAAACTGCAACATGTCCATATTTAAAAAACAGTTTAAATCAAGCTAATAGCAAATAAAACCTCATTTCATATTACAAGACTCCAATTGAAATTACAAAGCATGGTCTTAGACCTTCCAGGGTATGGATTGTTGTCTTTCAACCCCTCACAATTTATTTAGCCTCTCGACTGGAACCCATTTCCATCTTACAATTGATAGTTTAAATACAAATTACAACATCTAATCTCATCCTAATTTTAGGGAATTGAATTTAATCATCAATCTAGAAATGAATCATAACGGTTTGAAAATTTTCGATTAGCTTGGAAATCCTCTGCCACTTGCACTCAAATATGAAATGGAAATCACAATTTCCATCACGAAATTCATGTTGATCCTTGACCAATGGCTTACTATTGCCATAATGTTTTAATGTCGATCCTTGTTTGAATCCATGTTGATCTTAAACTTGCCACATAGTACTTTGTTTCATGTATTTGATGTTGAAATGCTACCAAAAGATGATGATGGAATCCTTGAAAACCTGGACATGATATTCAACTAATATCTTCAAATATGGAGGTGATAGGACAATAGTTGACAATATGGATTTACTTCTTATTTATAAATTTCAAGTCACGCGAAATTCTATTACACAATCTACAATTCTAAAAGGGAGCACTATAATCGCTAACCAAAACGCCACCAAAACCCGTCAGAATCCGGCAGACCAATTCGTGTTGAAATCACAATTTCGACTGTTCAATTCCCAATTTCGTTGATCTGGGTAGTTTTAAAATTGTGGATTTAGTCTAGGACAAAGGTAATAATTGTTGAAATTACAAAATTGAAAAAATAATAATTTGCATGAAGAATTTTAACCGGTTTTTATTACATATTCGTCGGAGAAGCAAGGCATTTTAGTTGTCTTCTATCCTACTCGTTGTGAAAGGTTTCTACATGAGATATTGGATGCCTTTTTAATATAAATGAGTGGAACTCGATCAAAAGATGATTTTCTGGTTTAAAACATCTGATATTTTGACCAAAATTTTCAAGAGATAAATTTAAAGAAACTCAATACTTAGCCATCTCAAAGTATTATTATGAAAGCCATTAATTTTAATGACAACAATTTGATAATTATTGCATTTATAGATGCAACTTCGAAGATGGTCAAAATACTTGACTTCCACCACTACTTTCAGTCCAAAAGAATCAGAAATATTGATTTTCGAAGAAGTGTTTCTCTTTACATATCTTTGAGAAGTTGGTAAGTGATATGTCACAAGAAGATAACCCATCCATTTGAGAGATCAAATGGGATAAAATTGTCCTTTTTTATTTTATATGTAATATGTTTTTTTTTACTTTTTTATTTTATATGTAATATGTTTTTTTTTACTTTTTTATTTTATAACTTATCTGGGCCTTCTGGAATTGATGTTCATTATTTCAAACACTGCTACTAATACCTTTCTGATTTTTTGAACTTTTAAACTTTAGAGAATACCGTGTATATGTTTTTTTTTATATAACTCATTTAATTATAATTCGTTCATTATTCCAAATGCTGGTATTAATACCTTTCTAATTTATGAACTTCTAAAATTTGGAAAGATCTTGAAATACTCACTATATTTGAACTCCTTTCTCCAAGGCCGACTCATTTGTCCCTCTCTTTTATGGATAGATGACTTAGTCTCAATTGTAAGACTCGTAGTTCATGATTGTTGGGTTAGTGTTTCTCCACCAATTTTTAACTCCATGACAACTATAGATGAATGAGTGGAATACATTGAGTATTTTAGGATTCTTATATTTATTGCTTAAAAAATCTCTAAAAAATACAAATATTCTTCTTGTATATGAAGTTGTAGCATGCTAGATCAATGGTAAAGCAGTTGCATTATATAATGAACGGGTTGGTGTTTCGATTCCATCATGCCCTATCATAAATATTTGCATTATATCACTATTATATTGAGAGGGTATTGAGACAATATTTTTGTAAATTATCTCAACTTAAAATAAAAACAAAATTGTGTATTCTCTTAAATATTGTCTTTAAGCGATTGTCTTAAACTATTGTTTTAAAGACAATATTTAAGATTATGCACAAAAAAACATTGTCTTAAATTGAAACAATTTACAAAAATATTATCTCAAATATTGCTTTAATATCCCTTCTTGAATAAAAAGATGATATAGGTTTTGATGTGAAGTGACAGTTCTTTATACCTTTAAACAAACAATTTTAATTAAATTGATAAGTGAATATTGGCGTCAGCCCGACCACACCTCCAGCCACGGCTTTCTTGGACTATCACAGAGATCTTGAACGAGAATCCTTCCGCAACCATTACTTTCATATAATCGATGTTGATCCTACCCTTGAGCAACCATTACCCCTTTTAACTTTTTTCTCTCATTGAAGCAACTTGAGCCATCACAATGCCATCAATATTATGATCCATTTGAGGAACCGCTCTCTAAACAACCCTAACCGAAAACGTGCACCGAAGCTAATCGTTCCACTTATTTTCACATAACACTAAATTCTTTTTATCTGCCTTAATACTTTAGGCGATATGCATATTTTATTTATACATATATTATTTTTAACAGAGTTTTCCACTTAATCTCCTATCCTAACTCAATGAATGATAACTTTACGATGGTGATATCCATAATGTTGAAAGATGAGATACCTTGGAGACACATGGGAATAAAATTGATGAATAGGAAAAGATTGGTCTCAAGTCCAAGCTATGAGTTTATTTCTCGGTAAGTATACATATACTCTAAATATGGAAATAATCCATTACTTAGCATTTTCTTAAAGTATATTTATATATGTACTTTTACTAACATATCGAAGACTTTCCATATATATTTACATTCATATTTATAATGGTAATCTCCATAAAATGATATTCTCTTTTTCCTTATATTCAAGGGGATTTAAATATGTATAATAATTACAATTTAATAATAAAATAACTCTTCAAGATATAAAGGCGTGATTCTATTCATTACAAAATTTAGAGATATCTTGCTAACATTTTTTTGTTATGATGATGATGATAATAATGGTGATGGTGATGGCAACGAGAGGATGATGATGATGATATAAAGCTTGTTTCTATCCATCAGAAGCTCTAGAGATACCTTACTAACTTTTTTTTGTTTCAGATGATGATGATGATGATGAAAACAATGATGATGATGATTATGCTGATGATGCATTAAAAACTCATAATAGATTAGGTTAAATTTATAAGCGAATAAGAGGTCAATTCACCTTCTTTTGCAAACGATGTGTCATCTTACGATGCCCAAGGGTTAATAACTCTCCTTAGTTCACCCTTTAACACCCAAGGATACCATGGAAACCTTCAATCATCAATGATTGCATTCCCAAGGGTTCATTTAAACATTATCCTCTCCCCCTAGTGGATTCCATATCCCATATCGTTTCGTTGCAGTGTATTTTAGTCTCCTAGGTCTACATTCATTTATTTTTCAATTTCCAATTTACATCATACATCATCATGCTTTAACTAATGCATGGTTTGATTTACGAAATTAGGACAAAGCTACCATGTTCACTAGCGAGGCCTTGGCCTTGATCTCCTTGCCAAGAATAATTACAGTTACATTTTAATTACCACAAAGTAGGGGTCAAGAGGGATATTGCAATCCAAAAAAAATAGTGTGTTTGTTGACCACTTCTAGTGGACCATTGTTGTTTCACAAAATAGGCCTAGATGGATGTCAATTTTCACTAAATATTTCTAGGCATTGGATTTCATTTTCATAGGAAAAGAAATGGAAGGTCTAGATTGAGTCCCACAAAAATATTCTTAGAGAGTGGCATGCCTTTATTAGTCGGATAGTGTGGTTGTGGCTCCATATGAACATGGCTATTTTTCAAAACCGTTCCTCAAATGTAAATAACGTAGTAATGAACTTTTTTTGGGATTATAAGGAATTTTTTTACTAGTATCCACGGGATACTTTGATTGGGATTTCTAGGGATCCATGGGGTGTGTGGTGTTGGAGTGGTTCTATTATTGTTAGAGAGACATAAATTTCATATTAACACTAAGAGTTGTTAGCTTTATGGGTTTACTAAATATTGTGCTCATTCAAAAGCAATTTCCCATTTACAAGTGTAGGGTTACTCAAAAGCTATTATTTATTGGGTATCAAGAAATTATGTGTTGAATGTTATTCATTTGAGTTGGTGGCAGAGGAGGATCCTCCAATCCCTATAGGAAATATTTTACACATGGAATTTAACGAGCTTCCAAACTCCCTCTCCAGAGGCATTAATCGTTCAAACATTTTCCCTTGTCTACAAAGAGTTGGTCCAAGACAATGTGGCTTCCATGGGTTCCTTGGTTTCCTTCGTAGTTATCTGTCTACATTTTATAGTTAAAATTAGTTTTTTTTATTAAGAGGCATTTTTTTGCAACTAAAACTATTTTTATTATGTCTCCGATTGGGGACATATATAGATAAAAGGGACATATGTAGATAAAAATATAATAGAGTAATTTTGATTGATTTTTTTAGTTGTCTATGGTTTGCATAATGTTTTACTTTTTATTAATTAATTTTTTTTTAAATATGATCTGTTTCATTCTAATAGGCTGGCATGAGCTTACGCCATGCCTCGCTTGTTTTGTGATGATCGAAGCTGGTGATTAAATTCACCTCTCTGTGTTTTGTGGTGATCGCAGCTGCCACGAAGAAGCTGGTGATTAAATTCACCTCTCTGTTTTTAGTGCCGAGCAGCACTTGGCAGTGCTTTGTACTGCTAGCCTCGCATACAACGCAATTGAATTATTGCTGTTTTAAATGTGTTTCAGTGAATGATGGCTTAATTCAGTTTTGCATTAAAATAGCAACAAAACACAAACCACAAACCTGAAACGCTCTCGAATTTTTTTCAGGAGAACTACCCTCCACCAGCATAAATCGAAGCTTGAACTAGGTCAATTCGTCCACCGAAAGCGCTTGTTAATCTTAGTGTATTACTCGTATCGCAGAGAAGAGCCCTCTTATATGGAAACTAGGCATATCAATTCTGAAAGTGAGACCATCTGACAAGTTTTTGATCGTAGCATCAGAGAATTTATCACCATGAAACGGAAAATAGCCCAAATATGCCTTATCTTTTCTCACGTCAAGTTCTGTTCGATTGCAAAAGATTATTTCATTCTTCCTGTGCAGCCGATTTGTTTTTGTGTTCTATCCCTCAACCCCTCTTTGTAGGCATATTTTGTCGATGATCAGCCCAGCCAGCATGAAAATCAGGCGAAAGGCGAAAGGCGAGCGGGGCTATATGGCACAGGTATCGATCCCGAGACCTATCGAGTGCTTACCATTCATGTATATCAATGACCGCTGCAATTGTGGCATCGTTCCCCTAAATTTGCGGAAACTCTGGAGCCGACTTTCCGGGTAACACTAATCAATTCTCGTAAGATTTTTCGTGAGATTTTTGAGTTCTCAGGCATCGTTCCCCTAAATTTGCGGAAACTCTGGAGCCGACTTTTCGGGTAACACTAATCAATTCTCGTAAGATTTTTCGTGATATTTTGGAGTTCTCAGGGTTTGCGTGGAAGCTTACCATGAAATTTTGGGGCATTTAGGGTTTTTGTGACAAAGATTTTAACCTTTTTTTTTCCTGGATTTGTTTTTTTCGGTTCGCTATGTCCGGGGCTTTCATGCGGCAATGATGAAAAACTATTTATCATTGTTTTGTGGGTGGTTTTTATTTTTTATGTTTTTAATTCTGAATTTCACTGTCGCTGCATTTGAACGTGACCATGAACTAGGTGACCTAGAACAATTTTTTATGCAAATGTCATATTACTGCTGTGAAGAAATATTACTAAATTCATCTTAAGATACAAGATACAATTCATCATAACCAACATAGAATTCTACCTCAGAGGACCATTTGGCTGCTGTGAAGAAATATTACTAAATTCATCTTAAGATAACCTTTCTTGCAGTGCCAAGATACAATTCATCATAACCAACATAGAATTCTACCTCAGAGTCAGTTGCCATTTGGCTTTTATGTTATCAGTATCATCCTTCGTCATCACCTTTATCCTGTAGGATCTCATTGCAACATTTTTAAATGATGCTGCCCTATGATTTACTATATCCGTTAGTAGATTCCCTAGCATGATAAACTTATCAGTTGCAAATAGTTGCTGCGATGGTGTGTGTTTGTTGTCTTCTGTCTTGTAGTTTTTGCAAATGTCCCTACTAGCACTGCTCCATATTAACCTGGATATTTTACGAGGCATCAAATTCCTCAAGGTTTATATATTTATAATTATGAATGTCAGATCAACCATCTTAAAGTCTATGTATATTTTTTTAAACCATCTTAAAGTCTATGTATATTTTTTTAAAACATGTATAAACAATACAAAGTGTGGATGTGCCTCTCAGTGGAATAAACTAGGGTTTTCTGGGCCACGGGCTTTTCGTTTTCAACCATATTTTTGTGGGGTGACTTGTGGTTTCTTTTAGCCCACGGGGTTGTAATTGTAGTGCATTTGCCAATTTCACAAAGAATGTTATGTGGAATAGTTCTTACATTATTGATGCTTATCCCCCTATGAAATTTTTTTCCACTAGGACCTTGCTGAGCTTTTCTAATTTATTTTAGGTTTTATGTAATCTAAAATTGCTGACATGTTGAAAAGCATTTGCACAGTGTTAAATTTCAGGAGGAGAAAAGGTTGTGTTGAGATTGAAGCAATGAGTGGAACTCAGTGCAAGGTTCAAATGGGGGAAAGGAACAGACCGAGTGTGGACATTGCACCTGATCATCTGCTAGTCCTTGTTCATGGAATTATGGCCAGATGCAAATTGCATCAAGTGTTTGTTCATTTTGGAATGAGTTTTTGAAATTGTATTTACATTAAATGCAGTTCTAAACTTGATATGAGAAATATTTATTGTCAGCAGTGGAGTTATTTTCTTATTCCTTTAATTGTATGAGATATCTATGCTGGAAGACGTGTGCCATAGTCTTTAAAAAATATGACTTTACTATTCGATAATGAACTAGGTTTTCTCTGTGTTTAATAAGTAACTTGTGTTTAATATTACTATTCGATAATGAAATCCATAAGATATAGTATCGCAGTCTCTTGCGATATATGAAATCCATGAGGCTGCAGTCTCTTTTGCGTTACTATTCGATAATGAAATCCATAAGAAGTCCGTTTTGGCGTTTTACCTTCGCGAATATAGAAAGAGAAGGAAAGCAAGAAGGAAGCAGAGTGTGGAACCCCCTGGCACTGCTGTCTAGCCGTTAAAAGGCAGACCAACCTAACTGAGTCCCAAACCTCTTGAACAGTGTGTTCTCCTGGGAAGCTCAAAATCTAATGGCCATACTTAAAACCATGATGCAGAAGGAATGACACATAACGACATATTATCACAAAAACATTCCAAACTTACTTCGTTAAAGTGTCCTAATTGATCTCTTGCTGAGCCACAAAATCACTGCCATTCGACCCTGGACATGTTCAAATACCTTGTAAAACCGCTACTGAGATATTACCAGGCCATATCGACAAAAATCTCAAGAGCGCCTTTTCAAGGCATTAAAATATGTCCTGACTCGAATTGCAGTGCGTGAACTGTGTAAAACGTAACAGAGTAAAAAGGAACCCGTCGTTTACACATGCAGCAGGTAAAGAAACAAGTTCGTGCTATATATAAGGGATAAAGGGATAATTGTCCGCATTTGCAAAAAAAAAAGGTTAAATCTCTAAAATAACCTCCAAAGTGGTCAAGACGATACAGAATAAGTGAAAAGATGGCGAGAATTTCTTCCAAGCTTGTGGAAAGATATAAAGAAGCAACCAAATCGGGCAAGAACACTTTAAAACGAGTTGAGATTGATGCAGGATTCAACAAAAACAAACGCTCGATAGCCTGGACAAAAATGGCGTAATGCTGGAACAAATTTGAGGAATTTAACTCGTCAAGAAGAAAACAGACATGGTAGACCCAGAAACCTTACCGAATAAACTACAACCCTGTAAGGAAATTGATCGCCAAGCTCAGCATTCTCTCCAACTCAAAATGCAAGAAAAAATCAGCTCGCCATCCAGGCCTCTCGATTAATTTTTAGCAGTGACTGGTAAAGGCAGTTACCACGGCATACTCCACTTGCTATTGCCGGTCGTCCATGCGGTCTGTCACCTGTTGTGAATATCCTTGATCAGCGTTTTAGAACAAATAATACAGGTCGCCCATGCGTTCTGCCACTTGTTGTGAAGATCGCTGATCAGCGTTTTAGAACAAATATTATCGGTCGTCCATGCGGTCTTGATCAGCATTACATAACAAATAAATTATTATGTAAATGATTTGAATATTTATTATAATAAATTAAATATATATATTAATATTATTATTTATCATAAAAATTTAAATAAATAAATTTTTAAAATAATGTTTTATCTTCATATATAATTATATAATTATATTAAGAATGTTCATCATAAATCATAAAAATTAAATTAATATTTTTTATATTTATAAATAAAATAGTTTTATTTAAGAATTTTGTTTTATATTGTTATAATTATAATTATATTAAGAATTTTCATTATAAATTATAAAAAATAAAAATTAATATTTTTATATTTATAAATAAATTAGTTTTATTTATGGATTTTGTTTTATATAAAATTAAATTAATATTTTTATATTTATAAATAAATTAGTTTTATTTAAAACTTTTGTTTTATATTCTTACTACTTATTGATAAGAGCTCTCTTATGGTTTAATATAAAATCACTAATACATATAATTAAATATTATTAACAACATTAAAGTACATTACATGTATTTACTTTTTAATTAAGAAATTTATTATTACTTATCTCTTTCATTAAAAAACTAATATTTATATTTTAAATTATAACAACAAAATTTACTCAAACTTTTTTCTTAGCTATGAGTGGACCTAATGGTCAAAAACATGTGTTTCCTCGAGGTTCAAACCCAAAAAGGTAGTGTAAATAGATTATTATTATTATACTTAATTTGTAAAAAAATTAAACTCTTAAAATTTTCATTTAAAATGTTTAAACCTTTCATTATAAAATGCTTAAAATACAAATTTATAAAAACAACTAAATAATATAGCTATGATATATTTTATATATTTTCCCTTCTATTATATATCTAGAGTAAAAAAATCATGACAAATTTATACAATCACTAGTTCATCATAATAACACAAAGTAAAATTATATTTAAAAAAATTAATTCATTTAATAAAAAACATAAATTTATATTTATTATGTTTTCATGACAAATTTATATTATCACTAGTTCACCATAACACAAAGTAAAATTATATTTAAAAAAATAAAATTATTTATTTAATTAAAAACATAAATTTATATTCAGTATGTTTTCATATGAGTGAAAATAATATATATATATATATATATATATATCTCACAACATTAATAAATATATAACTTAATCACAATATTAATAAATATATAACTCAATGCATATGACAATAAGGATACATCTCCATCAACTTTAAAGTACTCTTTATCAAGTTAAAGTTAAAATTTTTATTTCAAAATTTTAATCATTTAAAAAGTACAAACATAAAATTATATTCAAAAAAATAAAATTAATTCATTTAATAAAAAAACATAAATTTATATTTATTATGTTTTTCATATGAGTGAAAATAACATTTTTATATGAATTTTTACACACATACACATATATATATATACAATCACAACATCGATAAATATATAACTCAATTACAATATCAATAAATATATAATATGATAATAAGGATACCTCATGTCCATCAACTTTAAAGTACTCTTATCATGTTAAAAGTTTTTATTTCAATTTTCTAATCATTTAAAAAAATATAAACAAGTCATAAACAAATAGCCACTTCTTGAAAAAAGAAGAATAGAACTTATAACATTTTTTTATTATTTTTATGAAAAACAAATATATATAAAAACAAATCTTTTCAATTCCAAAATTAAAAAATTAAAAAAAAAAAATTACTAGAAAAAAGAGCTACAAACATGGTATATAGTAGAGATTCTTTAATGTCTCTTTCCAACCAAGTCTCACAAAATCTTTAACTTCTAAACAAAATCTTTAACTTCTAAACAAAAACAATCTTCCTGCCCAAAAAATTAACTACCTTTCTTAAAACTATATCTTCAAACATATTAACATAAAACATTATAAAAAATAAAAATAAAAAATATTATTTTGATAAGTGAGTTGGAAATCTTAATAAGATTTATTATTGGTATTTTAAAATATATTTATTGTCTTAATTTTATGCCAAATT
>LPNX010243517.1:0-13115 GCA_001517045.1 Pseudotsuga menziesii | reverse complement strand
ATATATATATATGTTAAATTAAATATATTATTTAAATTATATTTATTGTTTTAATTTTATGCCAAATTTAATATATATATTTTGATGGTAAATTTAATATGATAAGCGACTTGAAAATTTTAATAAGATTTATTATTGGTTTTTTAAAATATATTTATTGTCTTGATTTTATGCGTATGTGTGTATATATATATATGTTAAATTAAATATATTATTTAAATTATCTAAATTTTTATGTACATTAAGTGTGTTTATTTTATTTATTTATATTTGGGACAATTTAATATTATATATATATATTATTTATAATTTATAGCTGATTCGAAGCTCTTAATGGACCTATGGAATGGAAAATGTCATATTTTGGATATGGCACTTCTTATAATGAACAAAAAATTTACCTAGAAATATTGTATATGGAGTCATGCCCTCACTTTCATTGCCTTTCTTTTGCTTTTTTGCCCTTCTTTTAGAGGATAAGTTACTTTTCAAGCCCAAATGTGCAACTCCAAGAGAGAGATGGGTACCATTTTAGAAGGAGAAGTTGGTTTCCAACTCTGATACTGAAGGAATTAACTTAACTACCCAACAAGCATCAACATTTTATCATTTAGCTAATAAAAAATGGTTCAATCCCACTTTGTATTTAGGCTTGTCTTTATGTCCTTTATGGCCTATTTAAGATGTAGTAGTAGTTCTCGCAAAGGCTTGTCTTTATGTCCTTTATGGCCTATTTGAGATGTAGTAGTAGTTCTGGCAAAGCTGGTAAAGCTCATCCTCACTCTGGATCCATTGAAATAGAACTTGAATCTAGAGTCTTCTAAGTAGTCAAATCTCTACCATCCTCAAAAGGATGCATAGGTAGACTATAATAACATTTATTCTATTTTTATTGAGTTTTAAGTAGGTTATAACAAAATTTAATCTATTTTTATTGAGTTTTGCTTTTTTTGTATAGGCAATTGCAAATCACTAACTATTACCGATCCAATATCAAAGACATTTGCCACCTAGTGGCTCTTGTTTTTACAATATTTTAGCTTGTGTTTTCAAGATATCTATTATATATATATATATATATATATATATATATATATATATTTTTACAATATTTTGCTCCAAGCTTGTGTTTTCAAGGTATCTATTGTATTTTTTACAATATTTTGCTCCAAGCTTGTGTTTTCGAATGACGTTGGCATCTTTTCTGTGTGGTTGTTTTATATGGAAAGTCTCCTTGGTTTTCTCGAGTTTTTGATGTAGAGCTAATCCCAATTCTATTAGGTGAACAAGCCCACTATTTCATGGAATATGCTATTTATATTTTGTGAATAGTGTTGGCTCCTTATGTGGTCTTCTTTGAAGGATATATTTCTTTTTATTTCTTGTTTTTATGGACCTATTGATGTAGATTCTTTAGCAATGTGAGATGATCAATTTGTATATGTAACTTAATCTTTGGTTAATAAGATATGTATATTGTTTTATAAGGAAAAAGAAGTCATAAATAATTAGTTGATCTAGGATTTAAACATTTGATTAGGATTTTAGGATGCAAAAAAAATAATGGGCCACACAAAATGTGGTGTTTTTTTATTTGTTTTTTTTCAATTTTTGTAATTGTTCACGAACTTATGTTGATATCATAAATTTGAGTTGTTTTAATAAAGAGATCTTACTAGAGTTGTCTTTGGTTTAAGAAACCATGAACTAGGGGCATCTAAGCCATCAAAATCACTCGGGTATCACACTCATCCTCGGCCCAACCAACCCTCACTGGTTCGATTTTGGGTGTCTCCTCCCAACTAGCTCACCCCTAAGAAGAATTGAATATGATTCATCATACTTACAAGACCCACATGTTAACCCAATCAACCAAAATTGACTTAATTTTTATATCTTATAAAAATTATACTTTTTATACAATATATTATATAAATAATTTTAACTAAATTAACAATAAATATAAAAAATAAATAAACGGATAAATATTCAAATTAAAGGATATTAAATCTTTATACTCAATCCGTTTTTTTTTAATGACAAGTATCATAAATTTATATTATAATTTAAAACTATATAAATAATTTGATGTAGCTAAATATATATATATATATGAAATTGTTTTTTACTTTTATTTTTGTAAGCATTGAAGTTAAATAATATTAAATTTTTATATTTACAAATGAAAAAAATTAAAGAATATTTAAATTTATTAATTGTAAATAAATAAATTGTTTTAATATTAATATATGTTATATTGATTAGTTTTTATTTTAAATATTAGTTAGTTTTTAATTATTATATAGTGTGGAAAAAATGTATATTATGGCAAAAAATATAATTGTCTTTTTTTGTAAGTAAGCACTCACAAAGTTTTGAATAGATGACCTTAGACAAAGAGTACCTTAACATTACACTCATTCATCGTATATTCTACACCCCATAGGCATGGTACAAAATATAAGCATTCAAGCAATACATAGTTAGATTCTATTCTTAAAAAGTGTTATAAAGTGAGATTTAAACTTTGATGGAGAGGATAACAATATTCCTCCCAACCACCCATTTTTTAATTTTTAATTGACACTATTATTATTAAAACTATAAATTTTATTATTCATTTTGTAAAATTAACTAAAACAATTAAATAAATTTTTAACATTAAAAAATTTATTGAATTATTATTACAATAATAATATTGTCACAAAAAGAAGCCAATTATCTTTAATTATAATAGTTAAAATCTAAACATTATTTTTTAATAAATTATTATTGTACTTGTCTATTACTATTATTATTATTATTATTATATCAACACAATATTGTCAAATCTTGCTAGCTCACTTGGTGAGGCTACATGTGAGTTAGTTAGTAGAAAATTAACATAATGGATGACGATCATTTTTAAAAAAAAACATATCAACACAATATCTTTTTTTTATTGAAAATCAATTATCTTTAATTATAATAATTTAAAACTCAACCCAAAAATATAATATTTATGTATTCAACTTTTATTTAATAGTCTAATTATTTTAAGTTTTTTTTTTAATATTTTTTTGGGAAATTGGGTAAATTTCCATTCACAATTTTGTGTAAGTTTATGTAAAATAAAATTAGACCCTATATATATATATATATATATATATATATATATATATATATACACTAATGGAATTGACAACTGGGGACTTTGATGGTGCTCGCGTGACATGGGGTCTAGGGACCTATTTTTGCTTTATGTGCCCTACAACAGCCCCCAAGCATGGGACACAGGTGAACATGAGTGCACCAATCAAGCAATGCCAAAGCCAAAGCCATACAAGTGCAGGGTGAACGTAAGTGCACCAATCACCAAATAAAACATAATGTCAACCATCCTAGCCTTCACAAGGATCTACTACTAAAATGCTATCCATGCAAAAACTCTCAACTTTTTAAATACATTATTCGACTAAGCACTTTGCAACCAAAAAATTCATATATCCTACAAATCCATGGATATCCAACGAGCATTTAAGATCAAGGATAACAAGTGACTCTAATGAAGTATGGAATTTATGCAACAAGAGTACTCCTACTGAATTAGTTAACCAAAACACCAACTTTGATCCCTCAAAAAAGGTCCATCCATTCCAATGTTCAATTTATACGACTCAACCTCTCGAATAATCAGTTAAAGAACCATAATCAAAGGATTATCAAAAGCAATAAGACCATACTCTTGTGCAAGAGATGTCAATCCTTCCAAGATTGAGAGACTAAATCCAACAAATCACCCTAGAGAAAGATGTCCTTCCTACTCAATCTACAACATAAAAACAATGTAGTTATGCCACACACCAATCATGAAACTTCCAACTCCAAATGGCGTGGAAAACTTAATCCCAATCAACCCTATTACTCTCCCATTAAAAATCAATGAAACCGTAAACTATCATCCAAGCAACCTAGTTGATCTCGAAGATGAGAGAACCAGACATGAGATGAGATGTTATCACACAATCCAAAATTCATATAAGCTTTAATGTTGCGTTGAAAGTAGTTGATACTAAAATAAGAAATGCCAAGAAGATAAAGCCTCAAAACATCACGCCACCCACTCAGCTACCAAAATACTCTCCTAAGTGAAAACATATTCATTAAACCAAGCCCCCTTTCTCCTTGGGAATGATTTAAACATCCCCTATAACCAAGAGAAACCCTCACTCTCCACCATATTTGGACCACATATAAGCTCTCAAAAAATGCTCTAAGGCATCACAATTGAGCCATATTTACACATAACAAACATGAGACACCAAAAAAAAAATATAGCCAACAACAACCAACTTCCATGAGAACAACAAGTCGAGTATGATGCCAAATATACATCTTGCATTACAACCTCAACAAAAACCAATCCCCAATCATTCGATCTTTGTGAAGGAGATCATTTGATCTTTGTGAAGGAGATCATTCGATCTTAAAGATCATTAGAGATCAAAAAACAGTATGTACATCTACAAAGAGATCAGTCATCAGCTAGAGAGTCGCGTGATGAGGAAGGGTGATTCCATGAAGGTGGGTAACACTTTTTGGCCAAATTTGGTGATGAAAACCTGATTTTTTACTCATGTGCTAGATAGAAGCCCTTGAAACACATATATGCCATGTGAATTTCGACTTGCAGTAAAAAAACAAATTGTAGAATATTATGTTGGCTTCCCAATGATTTTTTTTTTAAATCTTCCGATGTCATTTAATGTGTGAAATTTTACATTTAATGAACTCTGTGACCTTAAAATTTTGAAGAAATTAATAAGTGGCTTGTGTTCATCCCCAATAATTCAATCTTACGTTAATAATTTAAAAATATATATATATGAGCATGATATACAAAAAATGCACTGTGGTCTGCATATTTTTTTGTTAATTTATTTCGCAATATACAATTATTTATTATGTTTTGAAAGTGACCACATCTAATTTCAACATCATTTTATACACTTGTGTCCATCCTATCTTTTTTTTCACTATCAAAAATTGAAAAACCAAAGATACCCTTTTGAAGAGGACACATCAATGTGTGAGCTGCCCATTTTTAAGAAATTTGTGGATGTGTATATTTTACCCTGTGGATTTTTCTTTGAGTTGCTTCGAAGTTGTTATCTGGTTTTCTATGTGTAAGTTTTACAACTAATTAAAAAAAAACCCATATGAATGCCAAAACGCATGCATTACGTCTCAATGGATATAGGATTCAGTGACGAATCTATCGATATGAACTCCATTCAGCTGTGTGCCATGAATGGCAGGGTTTACACCCCTAGAAGACACAGAGAAACATTGATTTTCCTGTAAGAGGGCTGATTCTCTATTTTTCAGGCCCTTGATCAAGGTATTAGCTCAATCAAGGTATTAACATCCCTCGATCGAGTTTTTTAAATAAGCTTGATCGAGGTTTTTAAATAAGCTCAATCGAGGTTTTATTAAACCCTCGATCGATCTACCATTGAAACCTCTTTTTATAATTTGTTTTGCACAAATACCTCGATCGTGGCCTTAAAACCTCGATCGAGGTTTTCTTAAAACCTAGATTGAGGTCTTAAAACCTAGATCGAGGTATTCTTAAAACAAAGATTGAGGTTTTGTTAAACCCTCGATCAAGGTGTTATGACCTCGATTGAGGTACGTTTTTCTGTTTTTACGAAAGCACCTTGTCAAAAAGTGTAACCCGGCTCCATGGATGCACCACAAACTACATGGAGAGAATAAGTTGTCAAGAGGGTGTGTTGTGTGTGTGATATGTGTGAAGGAGCCGATGTTGTGAAAGAGTCTCACCCACCATTTACCAAGTGGCAACGCTTGTGCTTTGAGATACAAATCAGCTCCTACAAAATCAGGTGTAAAGTGCACCTGATCTGAAGGAAACTTGTTCTTCTTGGATAGAAATCAGCTCCTACAAAATCGTATCATGGGAGAAAAATAACACTCATGGAAATTGTGGCAAGGGCAATGATAAGGCTACGGGCTTAGCATGCAATGCAACTTTATATGTAATTTTCCTATCTATCCTTCCCAGTACTTCAATTGGACCATGATATTTTGGAGACAAATTGGTACAACTTTCAAGTTCAAGGAACTCTTCTTTACCTTACTTAGAGGTAAACATGATCTCCATTTAAAATTTTCTATAGAGTATATTTTAATTTGCATAGTTTTTCTATCTGTTTTGAGTTGCCTTCAAAATTTACCTAAGTTTTGCATCCTCTTTCTCCATTTCCTTGAGAGTTTCTAGCCGAAGCACAATATTCTTCATTGGATTATCCCAGCTCAATGGTGTTCTACACATTCTTTCAAATCGTATAAAGTTTTAAATGGACTCAATGTTAATGATGCTTAATGCTTATCGTTATATGCAAACTTTACCAAGTGTAGGTAATTCTCTGGATTTGATGATTTATCCATCACAAACATGTGAAACATGAACTCAATCACTTGATTTCTTCTTTATATTTTCCCATCTATATGTGGTTAGTAGGTAGTACTAAAATTCAATTATGTGCCCAAATTTGCAAACAAATTGGGAATTGATGTTCAACCTTAACTAGTGGCATGACATATATCTAGAAATGTATTTCATATCATCTTTCTCATCCCAAGCAACAATTATTTCTTAGGATTGTAGAAATCATTTTTTGGTAGCCTAGAAGCCTTGAATATGACTTTTTTACAGATTCCATCCATTATAATTCTTCTCAAATATCAAGAGTTGGGAATATACGTTTTATTCGTATATCTAATAAGTTCATCATCTTCCAACCATTAACTAGTAAGGAAATTGGCAATCCTTTGTCTTAAATCTATTTGGAAAATGTTAAGGGATACCACATGCATTACATCCATTTTTTAAAGCGCACCAGCCACTTTATTTTCCTTCACTTTTATGTGTTTCATTTCAAAATCAAATTCTCAAAAAGTTTCCAACCATTTAACTTATCTAGCATTTAAGGGTGGCTACTCAAATAAATATTTCAAACCAAAATAGTCAATTTCTAAGCTCAAATCTCATTCCCATCAAATAGTGCCTCCACATTTTCAAAGCACAGACTATTATAACAAACTCTAAATCATGAGTTTATTACTTTCATGGAATTTCATCTGTCTTGACTCATAACATACCACATTATTTTCTTCCATAATAACATTCACAAACTAATCAAAAAACTTGTTGAAATCATTATTCATGAAACACATGAATGCAATTGGTGAATTAATGAGACCGAATGGCACCACCAAAAACTCATAATGGACATACCTTGTTATAAATGTTGGTTTGAGGATGACTTGTTCATTGATTCTAATTTGATGAGCTAACGAAACCTAAAATCAATATTTAAAAGTATATTTGTCCCAAACTCATTTGTTCAAAGAGGTCATCGATTCGAGGTCAAGGGTTCTTGTTCTCCATAATAACTTTATTCACTTTATTCAACTTCCATGAAACACATGAATGTAGTTGGTGAATTACTAATAGCCAGTGGCACCACCATAAACTCGTAATGGCCATACCTTGTTCTAAATGTTGTTTTGTGGATGAATTCTTCATTGATTCTAATTTGAAGCTAACCAAACCTCAAATCAACATTTAAAAATATATTTTTTCCAAGCTCATGCGGTCAAAGAGTTCGTCGATTCAAGGTCGATGATACTTGTTCTCTATAATAATGCTATTCAACTTCCTATAATCCATACACAACCGAAGTGTTTCATTTTTAATTTTGACAAATAGCATTGGTGTTTCTCACAGAGACACACTTGGACTATTGTATTTCTTCTCCTATAACTCTTACAATTGTATTTTCATCTCTAATAATTACAGGGTATGTTTGACTAACATGAGATATTTCCAAAATATCGACCACCTTGAGCAATTGCTCACACAAAGAGATCACAAATCAAAACACCGGTATTTTACGTGGTTAAAACTATGAAAGAGAGAAAAATTCCACATCCCTAGATAAATAACTACTTAAGACAATTTAATTATGAAAAAGAAAAATATTTTACATATGAGTTTATCACAACTGATCATTAAGCACAAAATAACCCTCCATGCTCTTTAAATAGATATCATGGACCAATCACGTGTCAATCCATGGATCAATAACCATTAATATCGAAGTGAAAATGAATCGTTATATCACTATATGTCTACAACAGATCGTGACTATCGGATTACACAAGTATAAATGCATACTAAAGAAACAGACTTTACCTAAAGACACATTATACCAATTTGATATTAACTAACTCCTAAGTGTATAAATATCCTAACATCCCCCCTTAAGAACAACATGAGATAGGATTGAAATATTTACAAAAGAGACACAGTATAATAATGAAAGAGGAATTAGAGCATATCCCTTTAAATGACAAATTCCTTTTAACTCCTAACATAGAGCAAAGTTTAGAAAACTTATCTTCTGTAAGAGACTTTGCGAAGATGTTTGCAACTTGATAATCTATAGGGAAAAAAGAACTTCAAGAATGTGATCGTTAAAAAGATTTCTGATAAATTGCATCTATAAATCAACATGTTTGTTGCACTGGTGTTGAACTGGATCATTAGTAAGCTTAATGGCACTTTGATTGTCACACCAAAAGGTATTTGGATGTTGTTGCTGGAATACAACTTTGGTAAATTATGTTGAAGCCACAAGGATTCCAAACTTGCATTAACTGCATCTAGATACTCTGCTTCTGTTGAAGAAAGAGAAAGAGCTTGTTGTTATTTACAATCCCAAGTGATAGGTATGCAACCAAGTGTTAGAGCTAAAAGTTGTCCTCTGTAAAGGGCACAAGTTCAGTACATCTTCATGCTCATGGAAAAATGATTGGAATGTTTGGTGTAAAAGGGTCAAGAGATTATTACACATAGAGAAGTCATAATTCAGTTGAACACTTTAGTCCCTATGAATGATGTAGATAACTAGATTGAAACAAGAATGATATAAAAATCATCGGGTTCAAAGATTATTGAAAACATGTGGCACAAACAGTTCCTTGACACATTAACATAAATAACTATGTCCAAAAAAACATTTCAGACACAGAATCTGGGATATTAAAGCACAATATGAGCATTCATAACAAAAACATGATTATGAAGGATTTCGTGACTATGCTAAGATTAGACAAAACTACAACATGTCCATATTTAAAAAACAGTTTAAATCGGGCTCATAGCAAATAAAACCCCATTTCATATTACAAGACTCCAATTGAAATTACAGAGCATGGTCTCATACCTTCAAGGGTATGGATTGTTGTCTTTCAACCCCTCACAATTTCTTCAGCCTCTCGACTGGAACCCATTTCCATATTACAATTGATAGTTTAAATACAAATTACAACATATAATCTCATCCTAATTTTAGGGAATTGAATTTAATCATCAATCTAGAAATAAATCATAACGGTTTGAAAATTTTCGATTAGCCTGGAAATCCGCTGCCACTTGCACTCGAATATGAAATGGAAATCACAATTTCCGTCATGAAATTCATGTTGATCCTTGACCAACGGCTTACCATTGCCATAATGTTTTAATGTCGATCCTTGTTTGAATCCATGTTGATCTTAAACTTTCGACGTAGTACTTTGTTTCATGTATTTGATGTTGAAATGCTACCAAAATATGCCGATAAAATCCCTGAAAACATGGACATGATATTCAACTAATATCTTCAAATATGGAGGTGATAGGACAATAGTTGACAATATGGATTTACTTCTTATTTATAAATTTCAAGTCTCACGAAATTCTATTACACAATCTACAATTCTGAAAGGGAGCACTATAATCATTAACCAAAATGCCCCAAAACCCGTCAGACCAATTCGTGTTGAAATCACAATTTCGACTGTTCAATTCCCAATTTCGTTGATCTGGGTAATTTTAAAATTGTGGATTTAGTCTAGGACAAAGGTAATAATTGTTGAAATTACGAAATTGAAAAAATAATAATTTGCATGAAGAATTTTGACCGGTTTTTATTACATATTCGTCAGAAAAGCAAGACGTTTTAGTTTTATTTTATCCTACTCGTTGTGAAAGGTTTATAGATGAGATATTGGATGCCTTTTTAATATAAATGAGTCGAACTCGATCAAATGATGATTTTCTGGTTTAAAACATCTGATATTTGACCGAAATTTTCAAGAAATAAATTTAAAGAAACTCAATACTTAGCCATCTCAAAGTACTATTCTGAAAGCCATTTATTTTAATGACAACAATTTGATAATTGTTGCATTTATAGATGCAACTTCGAAGATGGTCAAAATACTTGACTTCCACCACTACTTTCAGTCCAAAAGAATCATAAATATTGATTTTCGAACAAGTGTTGCTCTTTACATATCTTTGAAAAGTTGGTAAGTGATATGTCACAAGAAGATAACCCATCCATTGAGAGATCAAATGGGATATGTTCTTTTTTTACTTTTTTATTTTATAACTTATATGGGCTTTCTAGAATTGATGTTCATTATTCCAAACACTGCTACTAATATCTTTCTGATTTTTTGAACTTTTAAACTTTAGAGAATACCGTGTATATGTTTTTTTTTATATAACTCATCTAATTATATTTCGTTCATTATTCCAAACGCTGGTATTAATACCTTTCTAATTTATGAACTTCTAAAATTTGGAAAGATCTTGAAATACTCACTATATTTGAACTCCTTTCTCCAAGGGCGACTCATTTGTCCCTCTCTTTTATGGATAGATGACTTAGTCTCAATTGTAAGACTCGTAGTTCATGATTGTTGGGTTAGTCTTTCTCCACCAATTTTTAACTGCATGAGAACTATAGATGAATGAGTGGAATACATTGAGTATTTTAGGCTTCTTGTGCTTATTGCTTAAAAAATATCTAAAAAATACAAATATTCTTCTTGTATATGAAGTCGCAGCGTGCTAGATCAATGGTAAAGCAGTTGCATCATATAATGAACAGGTTGATGTTTTGATTCCATCATTCCCTATCATAAATATTTGCATTCTATCACTATTGTATTGAGGGGGTACTGAGACAATATTTTTGTAAATTGTCTCAACTTAAGACAAAAACAAAATTGTGTATTATCTTAAATATTGTCTTTAATTGATTGTCTTAAGACAATAATTTAAGACAATAGTTTAAGACACTTGCTTAAAGACAATATTTAAGACTATATGCAAAAAAATTGTCTTAAGTTGAGACAATTTACGAAAATATTATCTCAAGTATTGCCTTAATACCCCTTATTTGTAGTAGTGAATAAAACCATGATGTAAGTTTTGATGTGAACTCACACCTCTTTATACCTTTAAACAATTTTAATTAAATTGATAAGTGAATATTGGCGTCAGCCCTCATATGGGGCCACACCTCCAGCCGCGGTTTTCTTGGACTATCACAGAGATCTTGAATGAGGATCCTTCCGCAACCATTACTTTCATCAAAGAGCAACCTCTATAATCGATGTTGATCGTAACCTTGAGTATCTCCTTCTAATTTTTTTCATTTAAAGTAACTTGAGCCATCACAATGCCATTAATATTATGATCCATTTGAGGAACCGCTCTCTAAACAACCCTAACCGAAAACGTCCACCAAAGCTAATCATTCCACTTATTATGTCCCTGACGGGGGACATATATATAGCTCACGTCTATTAATTTGGCCCAAATAAATTCACCTTTTTAAAAAAATATAATGTTTAACTTTATCAAAATTTAAAAAATATTAAATTTGTTAATTTTTAAAATTTTCGATTGGTTGTTGGGTCGATGCAGGGTTTGAAACCTGAGTCTCAAGCGTTGGCGGCTACAATGACATAAGCAAGTTTTAATAATTCTGTAGACGTGTCGATTTCCTGCACCCATCCGCCGGATGGACGGATTAGTATTCATTACACAATTTAAGTCACGTGTATTTCGATTTCCTGCACCCATCCGCTGGATGGACAGATTAGTATTCATTACACAATTTAAGTCATGCGCATGTCAATTATGTACTGTAAAAATAAATACTCAATTGGGTTTATAAAGTATAGATATTTTATTAATAAATTTTGTTTACCAAAAGTTGATGATAAACATGTCAATCACATAAAAAAAAGAAATAAAAGAAAGAAGATATTGAGCTAACCTCATAAGAAGGAAACTTTTTCTTTTTGGATAGAAATCAGCTCTTGCAGAATCTGATCACGGGAGAACGATAACACTCTTGGAAATTGTGGTAAGGGAAGTGCTAAGGTTGTGGTTTTAGCATGCAATGCAACTCTATTGGTAATTGGTCTATCTTTTCAAGTACTCCAAATGGTTCACAATATCTTGGTGACAAATTGGTACAACTTTCATGTTCAAGAAACTCTTATTTACCCTACTTAGAGGTAAACATGATTCTCAACTTAAAATTTTCTATGGAGTATATTCTTATTTGCATATTTTTTTTCTATCTATCTTGAGTTGCCTTCAAAATCTGCCTAAGATTTGCATCCTCTTTCTCCATTTCTTTTAGAATTTCTAGCTTCAAAATCTTTCTCCATTTCCTTTAGAATTTCTAGCCCAAGAACAATATTGTTGATTTGATTATCCCAACTTAATGGTGTCCTACATATTCTCTCAAATTATATAAAGTTTCAAATGGACTCATTTTAAATGATGCTTATTACTTATAGTTATATGCAAATTGCTTTACCAAGTGTAGATAATTCTCTTGCTTTGATGATTTATCCATCACAGACATGTGAAACATGACCTCAATAACTTGATTTCATCTTTATATTTTCCTATCTATTTGTGGTTAGTAGATAGTACTAAAATTCAATTATGTACCCAAATCTACAAACAAATTGAGCATTAATGTTCAACCTTAGCTAGTGGCATGCCATACATCTAGAAATATATTTCATAACAACTCTCTTCATCACAAGGAACAATTATTGCTTAGGATTGTAGAAATCATTTTTTTGGTGGCCTGGAAGCCTTGAATATGACATTTTATAGATTCTCTCCATTATAATTCTTGTCAAATATCAAGAGTTGGGAATATACGTTTTATTCTTATATGTAAGAA
>LPNX010243486.1:404202-452754 GCA_001517045.1 Pseudotsuga menziesii | reverse complement strand
ATATATGTTTTATAATTTATATATGGTATGTTTTGTAACTATATAGTATGTAATATATTAATATATTTTGTGGATAGAGTTTTTTAAGTAAATGTATTTTGAAAGAGTTATTTACCTCTATAGATGTCTAGATGTGGTCCGATGTAGTAGATGTTTTATATTTGTATATCATCGGTATTAATTAATTAGTGTCGTATTGATATGTTATCAAACCTATCCATAGCCTCCCCGAAGTAAGAATTATACTGTAGTACTAGGTCTAACTTGGGTGGTCTAGATCTCACTTTATTAATCTTATAAGGTATACAAAATGGCCACGGATATTGAACGTAGAAATATGGTTAGCATGTTCTTGTACTTATCTTGCACAAATTAACTTATGGGTTATGTTAATTAGGATTAATTCATCAAATGCCCTTTGTAACACAAATCCATCTACAATGTTACAGTTTACTAAATTTTAACACCGTAGATGGATCTAGAGAGAATCTATCTGTAGTGTCAAAATTTAGTAAATTGTAAAACGTCATCGCCAAAATTGAAATTTTCCATTGTTGGAGTGACAATAAAAAATTACTGACATAAATGGCTAATTCATATTCTTCTAGCTAGTCATTTTTTATGCCATGATTAAATTGGTCGTTTATGTATATGAACATCTCGACTAATTATCACTTTCCTTGCGATAGAATCATACAACTTATATGCTTTTGTGTCTTTAGAATAACAAAAAAAAAAAACATTTATGTCTGTTGTTTTCTAGATTCTTTTTCAGCTCATCTGGAACATGAGCATATGCAACACAACCAAAAAAATTTAAATGATTAACACTGTGATTCATACCTATCCATGCTTCTTGAGGAACTTTGTTCTTCACACTCTTTGTCGGACATCAGTTCATGATATATAAAATAGTTGTGACTACTTCAGCCCAATATTCATTTGACAAATGCTCGGCTGCCATCATGCTACGTGCAATCTCCATAATGGTTATGTTCTTTCTTTCAGCAACACCATTATGTTGAGGTGTATATCGTGTAGTGAATTGCTTGTGTATCCCATGGGTCTTGTAAAATTTATAAATTCATTCAAAACATATTCACCTGCTATATCTATCCTTAATATTTTGATGTGGTGTCCACTCTAGTTCTCCATGAGTGCCTTGAACTGCTGAAAATAACTAAATGCATCAGATTTATGTTTCAGAAAATATACCCATGCTTTTCTTGAGTAGTCATCAATAAAAGCAAGAAAATAATTGCAGCCACCAAGTGATGTTATCTGCATTGGACCAAAAATGTCAGAGTGCCCAATTTCAAGTGGTGTGCGTGCTCTATATGAATTTTCGACTCGAAAAGTCTCTCTATGTTGCTTTCCAAAAATGCAGCCTACACAAACTCTTTCTGGTTTTTCGATCAATGGAAATCCTTTCACCATATTCTTTGTGTGCAGTAGATTCATTCCACCAAAATTTAGATGTCCAAATCTGAAATTCCATAGCCAGCATTCATTCAAAACTTATGTTTGAAACACTGCTTGAAATTCAGCACTGCCATTTTCTTTCTTGTCAAAGTGCTCGAAAGCTTCTCTATTTTTTTCCTTGAATGCAGCCCCTATATTTGTATTTCCTTTCATGTCTAGAATTATCCTCAAAGGAAACAAGCAATTGCTTGTCATTGGCACTTTTGCTGTCAGCTAGTTTGTTGGACGCTTGTCTTTAATCACATAGTGATCATCTTCTATGTAGACTCTGTAACCTTTATGTATCAACTATCCAATGATCAACAAATTGTGTTTCACACCTTTGACATGATAGATATCAGGAATAAACTTACTCTCCCCCTATTTGTTTAGAATACCAATAGTACCTTTTCCAAAAACAGTGACTTGGACATTATTTCCAAGTGTAACATCAGTTTGAATTGAATTATCTAGACTAGAAGACAAATTTAAATTACCAGTCATATGATTAGTGCAACCTGAATATAAGTACCATATGTCATCTGGAATTTCTTGGACAACATTGCATTCAATTGGAGATGCATACAACATTAACATTGCACTTGACAGAGTGTTGGTGTTGTTCCATTGATTTGGGCTTCACCTTCCTTGGTCATATTGTTTCTTCCTGCATTCATATGCATAATGACCAAATTTCTTACAATAATGAAATTGAATTTTTTATTTGTCAAATCTATGACCACTAGGCCAACTTGGATTCTCATTCTCTCTTCTACCAACGACATTTGCAGGACTTCCGTTGCATCCTCCTCTGGAAGAATTTCTTGCTCTACCTCTAGAGTTATTTCCCCCCTTGCCTATTCCATGGCTTATGGATGACTGTGCAGCAAATGTACCTTCCAATGATGTGTTTGTTATGTTGATTCCATGTTCATGATTGCTGAGTGAGGCTTGCAACTCATCAATGGTAAACATCGCCATGTCTTTGTTTTCTTGTAAGGTCACAACCCAGGATTCAAATCTTGGGGGAAGACTTCTGAGAATTTTTTCAACCACCCTTTGGTCTGTTATGGTTTCTCAATGAGATTTTAGTTGATTTATCAAACCAACAACTCTGGTATAGAAAAAGTCCATTGAGTTTGATTCTTACATGGACAGAGATTCAAAATATCTTCTCAGAATCTATAGCTTTGAATTCTTTACCTTGTCAAAAACTTTATAGGCGGTCCCCAATGTGTCCCATGCTTTCTTTGTGCTAATTGTTGCTGCTACTCTTAGGAGTATTCTTTCATGCATGCGGCTTGGTGTACGTAGAAAAAATCTTTTCCATATTTCTTCTTCTATTCCCTGAAGACATATTTCTCAGCTTGTGTGAGATTATTATATTTTTTTGATCTGCTGGTTCTATATAACCATTCTGAACTATATCCCAAATATCTTGACCTTTGAATGAATCCTTCATCGTTAGAGACCAATATTCATAATTATTTGCTGTAAAAATTAGGGTTTTGCAAACTCAACATGTTTGAACCAGAAGTGGAAGCCATTTTTAATTTTTTAATTTTCCTTAGAAAATTACTTTTCCCTTTTTAAGACAAGGTTTCTTTCCTAAACCTGATCTGATACCAGTTACCGAGATAGATAAAATTGAGTTATGGCTCAATTATAAATTTTCACAGTGGACTTTTGACAAGTTTTTTTAAAGACTAGAAATAGTCGAAATTTTCCACCCGACTCTTTTACCTCGACAAGTTACCTCCAAAAGTTTTTACTTGTCAGTTTTACAACTTTGACGGGTTTTACTTCGACCACTTGACGTCGACCAGTTTACTCGACAGGTTTACTTCCACCGTTTTACTTCGACTTAACCACTTTTAGTCGAATTTCATAAAGGATATTTCTTAGCCTAATGACATGAAATCAATAATATTTTTCACTAACCCATAACTAAAAGTAAAAATCAACATAACAACAATTAGAAAGAAGCATATAACCAAACATTAAGTAGACTAGTGTCGACCACTTTGTGTAAAACCTGGAACTTTTATTGGGTGAAATGTTTATGGATTCTTTGATATTTCACTCAAACCCTAAATGTAAACAACATTTAATCAAGTAATTATGGCGATAATGTGGGGCTAAATAAACATGTATTCAACCATAAACAATTTGATTTATATAACTTGTCGAGACATAACAAAGAACTATATTCCTTAAATGCAAACTTGAAATTTACAGAGATATTTAACCTTTTATAGAGCTTCAGATTTGGACATCTTCAAACAAATAGAAGCTTGAGCTTCGACACAATCCTCTTCACTCTCTGCTTAGAGTTCTCTCAGAATTCTTTCTGTTGTCTCTTGTGTCTAACTTAATTTAAAATATTCTTCTTCTATTTACAGGAAAACTAGAATTTGCTTCTCCTTGAATCTACTGACTCAACATTAAAGACTATAATAACTATCTACCTAAAAAATGATATTCAAAAATTTAATTCGACATGTTTATATATGACAGACGTGAAATCTTTACCTTGTTAGACTGCTTGACATAGAATGAACTGATACGGACTCTGACAGAGTCGCCTGAAATCTTATACGGATTTGTGAGTAATCAAGATGTATGCATGTTTTCACTTGAGATTGTTTGGATTTGTCAATGATGATAGACTCTTGTGTTCATCTTACAACTGGGGAGACTTTCATTTTTCATAATTGTGAGTCATGTGAACATGGGAGGCATGATTGTATGTTCTTTCACATTGTGTGCTAGAGGTAAGGAGACTCGAATTTTCTTGATGAATGTCTGAGCTCGATGAGGCTTAGTCTCCTTATATGTGATTGATGAAGATGATGGAAGTATAAGCTCCCAATGGTGAATCGTTGTATGTATGCATATTGAGTTTGTATCATAATGGGCATAAGAGATGTTTGTTGATCAGCATTGATTCACCAATACTAAGCTTCCTTTCACGAATGTGCGTGCCCAAGTTTATTTACATGAAAACTTTCAGTTTCATGGGTGACAAATGCATTCTTTGGTCACCTCCATTGGTTTTCCCAGAAAAATTGAAACATGATATGCTTTCAATGTTTGTTGATCAACATTGATTCACTAATGCTCAGCTTCCTTTCACAGATGTGTGTGCCCAAGTTTATTTACATGTAAACTTTCACTTTCACGGGTGAAAAATGCATTCTTTGGTCACCTATAATGGTTTTCCTAGAAAACTTGAAACATGATATGCTTTCAATGGAAAGGCATGAATCTGATATACACCAACTTGTCACACATGGGTGGTGGTGCTTGGAAAAATATTAAGATGAGACTTGTCATTGCATCCGGTCTTGGCATCTCCTCGATGAGATTGCAGCTAAGAGTTGGTCTTGTTATGAAGTATCTAGCTGAAAGGTGCATGAGATTTCTTTAAACATTGTTCTTTAATGAATGTGAAACGTGCTACTTCTTGAACGACCTTGTTATCTAGGCAGGAAGACATCAAAGTGAATGGTTTACTTCGGAGTAATGGGAATAAATGAAAAAAGATCATTAAAAAGGCTGGTTGGTAGTTATCTATTGCCATCATAAGTTCTCCTTGAGCTGGAACCGGTAGTTTGAGGTGGCACAGACAGATAGTTTGGGTCAATACGGGTTTAGACTGAACATTCTGCTTCCAGCTACTAATTCCTCTTCCAACTACTAAGGGAGAGCGACTTCACACCATAGTAGCATAATTCGGTTGTATTGGAAGTTCTTTGTATGAAAATTCATACAGAGTTCTAAAATAGTGGAATATTATGCATATAAATTTTCTGATATTTTTGGCACAGGTTATGAAATAATAATTATTTCAATTTTATTGTTTTATTTTTAATTTTTCCATAATCCATTTAGAATTAGTTTTACATTTTAAAAGTTTAAATCTTTAAAATTTATAATATATATTTTGTTTTATATTTTAGTTATAAACATCAAATATTAGCTTAGTTTTATTTTGTAATATAAAGTTTAGTAACTAGTTATAATGTTAGATTTTAGTTAAGGTACGATTTTTTGGAATATAATATTAGAAATTTGTTTTATTGTTTTATAATTTAATTTTGGCATTTTAATTATTCAATATTTTTATAATTAAATTTATAAATAATTATTAGATAAATTTTGGCCCCTCTTGGCTACTATATATAGATGTTTTAATGTTTTCTTTGAGTTTTTGTGATGGGAGGTATAAAATATAGATTGTATTTGATAGGAAAAAGGCCTTTACCCGTCAAATTCCAACACTTCATGTAAATATTGAGTATTTTATGTGTATTTTAACACTTTTTAAACTTTGAATAATAAGTTTTTAAATCTAAAGCAACCTACGCCCGCATTTTTTATGTACTAGATTTTTTTGTTACGTATTTTTTCAGTATTGAATTGTATTCAAATCTGTATTCATACCGGAATTATGTTACTATGCTTCACACCTTTCCTTTCGATAAAAATATACACTTACTACCAGAGTGTCCTTTCAATCCCAACCAGTAGAAGAACTCACATGGGGAGCTATTTCTCCATTTTCCTAAAACTTGACTTGTTTCTCCGTACTTTATAGTCCAACAACACTCTATGTTACTTGTTTGCTTAAGGTAGCGGTAGCCTCTTTCTCCTTCACTCGCCAATGTTAATCTTTCTTATTCAAAAGAAGAGGCTTACATGAAAATGACTGAGTGAATGAGCTCTCTAAGAGAGGAGTAACTCTTTGGAATCACTTTTTCCACCATACCATGTTAATTAAGGAAAATATCTCAAGCTTGTAGGTTAGAGCTGGTAGGAAAGCTATTCTGCTCATACCTTTTGGGGCTATTTTGATTAGAATTTGTTGAATAATGTAATATCTTTGGTCAAATGCATCATTAATTGGTTAGTTATTTGAGTAGTTGATTTGGTCACCTTATCTTGATTAGTGACCCATAATATTTGGCCCATGGTATTGTTGTTATATAGTCCTATATATGTTGTTTCTTAATAATGAGAAAGCAATCATTATGACCACTTGTGTTTTTCATCCTTTCCTTCTTAGCGTATGGCATGATCCATTCCCTTTTTCTTGGGTAAGCCTTTTCACATAGTGGAGAGCACGCACACACTGAGGTTGTGATCAAAGACGGAACACATCGAGGAATCGGGTGTATTTTTTTTTCTTTTTTTTCTTTCTTGGAGTGCTGACACACCCTTCCTGAAGGAAAAGAGTGTTAGTGCCCCACTGATGCACCCTTCATTAGAGGAAATTTCAACTCAAAATGGGCCTCCTAAAATGAACTAATAAAATAATAGTTAAAATAATAAAATAATATTTATTAATTTTGGAGGAAGAAAAGAAAAAACTACTTTTTGTTTGTATTTTTGACATATCTCCCCGTGTTTTTACTCAAAATTCGATCGGGAGAGCTCATTGGATGCAGAATTAAATTCTACATCCAACGAGTACCCACTCGGCATACTTTTGACGGACTCCTCTGCCCCAAAAAAAAGAAATATCTGAAAATACATCATCATTCTATTTTTTCAGGTATTTCTTGTTTTTGGGGTAGCGGGGTCCGTCAAAAGTATGCCGAGTGGGTACTCGTTGGATGCAGAATTTAATTCTGCATCCAACAAGCTCTCCTGATCAAAATTTGAGTAAAAACACATGGAGATATGTCAAAAATACAAACAAAAAAGTAGTTTTTTGTATGATACCTATCCCCAAATTTATATTAAAAAAATGTTTAAGACCTATACGGTATTTCAAATTTAAAGCAATTTCATTGGCTAACACATGATGACATGGAATTTGAATAAAAGTTAAAAGGCCCATTTTGAGTTGAAATTTCCTCTAATGCCTGAAGGAAAAGTGCGTCCGTGACGCACCTTGTCTAAATAGAAACTGCACCAATTACTCACCTTACAAGAAGGAAAAGAGTGTCACTGACACCACTGACACAGCTTGTCCAAATGAAAAGTGCATCGGTGGCACACCTTGTCTTAAGGAAAACAGCGTCGATGACACACCTTGCTCAAAGGAAAAGTGTGTCGAGGACTCTTCACTCACAAGCTTTTTGATTGACGCCCTATGCTAGCTCTACAAGGGGTCACTGAGTTAAAGGACCAGATATTCTATAAGATCTCCAGGTCCTTTTTTATTGAGCAAATAATCATAAGAATATGGCTACTACCAGCACAAGCACCTCAAATTTGAAGTATATATGTGGACCCGTACCAACTATGAGTTTTGGTCTAGCAAGATGAAGCTGTTTCTTCAGCTGAACAAATGTTGGGATATGATTGAAAATGAGTTCAAGGAACCTACTATGAATGCTCTAGCTGGAACAAGTAATTCCCAAAAGAATGTCGTAGAAGCTAGCCAAGACCGAGATCTCACAGCCAAAATGGTTGATCCAAAGTTGCATTAAGGAGTCCATTTTACTCTGGATCTAAGGAGCTACCAGCACACATCAAGCTTGGAATCTTCTTGCATACACCTACAAGGAAACATACCGAGTAAAAACGGTAAGAATAGAAACCCTTCAACTTTAGTTTGAAATTTTGAAAATGAAGGAAACATAAAATGTAGATCATTTTATGACTAGGGTTTCAGGCATTGTAACCCAATTTCAAACTTATGGAGAACCTATAGAACATAAGGTAGTTGTTCAAAAGATTATAAGGCATCTCACCAATAAATTTGTTATGGTAGTGACTACCATAGAATATGCAAAAGATCTGTCTCAGTTCACCCTATAAGAGTTGACTAGATCCCTTCTATCTCATGAAGCTCAACTCAATCAAGAATAAAGGTCATTGGCCAATGCTTTCAACACCCAAGCTTCCCTCAACAGAGGTCCAGGGAGAGGAGGATGAGGTAGAGGAAGACGAGGCCAAGGGTCTCCTCATACAAAGGACAAAACCAGTCATGAACATTCATATCACTCAGAGAACTCTTCCAAAATCTCAAGGTCAGAGGGGGAGAGACAAGATGGACCAATAAGCCCAATATTCAATGTAACTACTGGAAGAAGTATGGCCACTATGAACGAAAATGCAGAAAGAAGAAAGTAGACCAAAACAGTGGTAGAGTCTATGTCTCTAAAGAATAACAAGGCTTGTTAGAGGTGGTGTTCCTGGCTTATCAAGCTACTGAAGAAAACTGCATCTCAGATCTATGGCCACTAGATAGCGGTTGCAGTAATCACATGACATGTAACAAGTCACTATTCTCTATTTGGGATTCCTTTGTTGTCATGAATATCAAGCTAGGAGATGACTTTCTAGTTCCAGCAAAAGGAAAAGGTAGTGTTCCTGTACTTACAAAGCATCATGAAAATAATTTTATTTATGATGTTTTCTATGTACCACATTTGAATGTAAATTTGATTAGTATAGATCAATTACTTCAGAACCAATATGATCTTAGATTTTTTATACATATTGTTCCATTTATGATAAACCCCCCAGTAGGAGACTCATAGCCAAATTTGAAATGACCATGAACAAACTATTTCCTCTCAGTCTCAAGAGTGCCAACCTTCCATAGTCTGTCACCCATATTGTTTCTAGTCTAGATGAATCTTGGTTATGACACTGTAGATTCGGTCATATTCCCTTCAAGAGTCTTAATCTCTCGCACAAACAGGCCATGGTAAAGGGGTTACCAGTTATACATGAACAATCCATCTCATGTGAGGATTGTATTATTGGGAAACATCAAAGGGACAACTTCCCCACTTCCACATCTTGAGCCAAAGAACATCTTGAGATAGTTCATACAAACCTCTGTGGACCCTTGCAAACCCAATCCAGAGGAGGTATATTTTATTTTATGACATTTATTGATGATTTTAGCAGGAAAATATGGGTTTATTTCCTCAAAAACAAATCAATACCTTCTCTAGGTTCAAAGAGTTCAAGGCCTTGATGAGAAGCAGTCTGGAAATTTCATTAAATTAATCAGGTAAGATGGTGGAGGTGAATATGATTCACATGAGTTTTCAAACTTCTGCAAGTAGCATGGCATCCAAAGATAGTTCACCACCAAATACACTCCACAAAAAAATAGAGTTGTTGAACAAAATAATAGGACCATCATGAACATGGCCTGTAGCATGCTTCCACACAAGAAGCTATCAAATGAGTATTGGGTTGAAGCTACTGCATGCTCAGTCTACTTGCTCAACAGATCACCCGCAGTGAGTTTCTAGGACAAGATTCCTGAAGAAGCATTGACTGACACAAAGACTAGTGTTTCACATCTAACATTTTTTGGTTATGTTGCATTTTCTCATGTACCTATTAACTAAGAAGAAAGATGGATAAGAAGAGTGAGAGGTGTATTTTCACTGGTTACAATGAAAAAAACAAGGCTGACAAGTTGTATAATCCCGTCACAAAAAAAATTGTGGTGAGCAGAGATGTGAAATTACTTGAAGACAAATTATGGAGTGATCCTTGAGACATACAACAACAAGAAAGTTTAGATATGTCAGATCTATCTATCAGGCTTCCAAGATTGGAAGTACAACAAGAAGAAGAAATATCATAAGATAGTTTATCTCAGAACTAAAAAACAAGAAGTTTGAGAGAGTTATATGAGCAGACTCCTGTTATTGGTGAGCAACTTCAATATGATTTGTTTACCTGTCAGCCCATATATTTTGATGAAGAAGTAAAGGATGGACAATGGGTACAAGCAATGAATGAAGAAATTGATTCCATTGAGAAAAAATATACTTGGGATCTTGTTGATATCCCTACAAACAAAACCAATATCAGAGTCAAATGGGTCTATAAGACCAAATTGAATTAAAAACAAGAACTTGAAAAACACAAAGCAAGATTGGTTTCCAAAGGATATGCACAACAATATGGTGTATATTATGATGACACCTTTCTCCTATAGCAAGGATGGATACCATCAGAGTTGGACTTTCCATTGCAGCACAAAATCAATGGCTTGTTTATCAAATGGATGTGAAATCTTCCTTTCTTAATGCTATTATTGAGGAAGAAGTTTATGTAGACCAACCACCTAGATATACTGTCAAATTTCATGAACACAAAGTGTTTAAGATGAAAAAGGAATTGTATGGTATAAAATAAGCTCTACGAGCTTGGTACAATAGGATTGACTCCTACCTCTACTAGGATTTATAATCCTCCCTTGACCAAACTGTCTATTAGATTATTTTATCCTAACTTAGGAGTTTTATTTAATTAATTAGGTCCACTAGTACCATTGGGTCCACATGGATTAATGGAGCCACATGTACTAGTTACTAGAGTGTAGGGAACACTGAAAGAGGCTAAATGCCACTGACTACACTTGCATGCATCAGTTTAGGAACCTCCTAGGACATTCCCTACATTTTAGGAGCCAGTGGGAGTCTCGACACCAACCTCCTGTAGTTGCTGGTTGTTAGTTACTAGTTAAGCTTAGTTATTCCTCAGTTACTTTCAATTAGATCAAAATCAGTTCAGTTAGCGCCAGTTATGCATGGATACATGTGGGAAAGGTTCCTTTGATCATCTACCACCTCAGTTATACTGAGTTAACTTATTATAACTGATTTCTTGAATGGATTAGACATTGGGAGTTAACTACTTGGACTCCGATATTGATTGAGACATATTTAGTTAGCTAGTCAGTCAGATACAATCATATCCAGTTTGGAGATTCAAATTCATTCCTCATGATTTGATTTCTTTTCTATGTAACACTGTTGTAACACCATATTATGTAATGAAACATGATACTATAATTATCTGAGTTATACTCATCGGTTTCCTATGTTGTTTGATTTGTTCAATGTCCATCTTCATTCCTCTTTTACTGCATCAATAATATTTGAATCATTGCTTGAATATCTTAATGGAACAATAATTATAGCATGGTATCAAAGCCATTTCAAGAAAGCTTCATGTCTTTCTACTCTCCACTAAACACCAGAAGCAACTGGGTTTCCACAGAAGTTCCACAAAGAGTTCCTTGCTTCATCTGAATTTATTCATAGTGGAAATGCGATTGTGATAGACCCTGAGAAAGTGTTCATGTCGAGATGGAATGCATGATTCTAACATAGTTCGAATGTTTTAGTGTTTTGCAGTGAAATTCTATAGGTTCTACATAGCTTGTGTGAAGATATTGTATTTTTGCAGTCGAAGAATTATGGATTCTCAATATCCTACACCTTGGATCCTAACACCCTTCAATTATATTGATTGCAGGATTGATATGCAGATGGTCTTGCGCAAGCATGGCTACCTCAGGATAATACTTGGTAGGGAGGCCTAGCCCCAACATCCAGTTGAAAGAAACAGGTTTTTGAACCACATAGATGAAGCTTTTGATTATCTATGAGCTCATATATCCAGAGATCTCCTCTTCCACCATGAATGTTTGAGGACTCCCAAGGAAGCTTGGGAGGAGCTTGGATACTTGTTTGGAAAGCAAGATGAGCTTCGGGGACACATTCTGGAGAACGAGTTGGTAGCCTTACATCCAAGAAATTTTTAGATGGTACAACAATTCTTTACTAAATTCAAGTTTCTTGCACTCCAATGCAGACAGTGTGAAATACAAAGAAAGGATGAGCAACATGTGCTCTCCATAATCAACAAACTACATCTTGAGTATTCTGTATTTGTCTCAATCTTCCATTCCAGGAGATATTTCATTCCTCATTGGAATATTCCCTCACTTGATTCCTTTGTTGAGTCCTTAATACAGGAGCAAGAGAAGTTGATCCAGATGGGAGTCATCAAGACTTCCAAAGATCAAGCTCTCATAGTGACAGACTCTACCAAAGTGAAAGCTAAAGGGAGACCTAAGGGGAAGGACCATAAAAATACTGATTTGAAGCCTAAATAGAATCATAATACTTCTGAAGGAGCTTCGGGCTCTAATAAGAAGAAAAGTCTTGAAAAAAAAAAGTGTCCCTATTGTATGAGAGTTTTTCATCCAGAAGGCTCGTGCATGAAGAAGAACCTTGACCAGTTGAAATATCTATGTGTACAGAACAATATAGCCATTCCACAAGGTGCAAAGATGTCTAATGATGAAGAGCAAACTAAAGAACTTGAGAGATGATTTCATGAAATCCTCACTTCGTTGAAGGCTTATTTGATATATTCTGGAGCATCCAACCACAAGCAATGCCTCCAGGAAATCCTTCATCACTTTCCCTCTATCAAGAGGAACTAGCAGTCATATGGGAGATGACTCTAAAATCCCATTTGTTGAGAGAGGTTTAGATAAAATATAGCATGATGATTTCATGCCCTCTCCTATAGCAAAGAAAATTGTTGAATATGAAGAAGAAGCAGAATTTTCCTCACAGACATTTTGAATTGAAGAAAGTCTCCTTGGAGTGAATCCTTCTCCTATTGCTATGGAAGTGTATGATATCTCTGATATCTCATCTCCTCACATGGCTGATCCAGAATAAGACATTCGAATATTTTTTTTGAAGAAAAAATCTCTTTCCATCCTTTGCAAAAATTCTCCAGTGATTCTTCTATTTTAATTTATGTGCATAGTTTACCGATGATTGTTTCAAAAAAAAGAAGAGGAACTTGATTTCTCTATCTCTAATGGTGTTGATGGTGTGCAGATAAGTAATACCATGGATATTTTGGAAACAATATCAGATTGTAGGAGTTATCCATTCACTTTCATTGATCTAAAGCTTCCAGCAAATTCCTACATGATTACATGCACCAATTTTCAGAATTTTGAAGAAGGAGAAAATTGTGCATCTACCATCTCGGTGGAGCACACTCTTGGACCTGATATGAACCTATTTGTATCTGATATGATATTATTTGTATATTATCTGATATTATTTGTTTCAATTTTTAAATTTCAAGAGATTTCAGTAAGGCTTGTAGCTGCTCTCATCAATTTTGGTTTGAAAAATCAAGTACCGCAAGTCTCCTTCCAAATGGTTGTTGGGAATTTGATATCATTCCTCAATTTTGGATCCGATATGAACCTTTTTGGATATTATCTGATATTTGGTTCATTTTTTAAGTTCCAATAGCCTTCAGTCATGCTTGTAGCTGCTTTCATCAATTTTGGTGTGACAAATCAAGTAGCGCAAGTCTCCTTCAAACTTGTTGTTGAGGATTTGATGTTAGTTTCCTCTTATGAGTTTGCGGATATTTTAATTTGTGAATAATTGATTATTTATGAAGCTATATCATATTATGGATCTCAATAATTCATTCTCCATAGTCCTGGGGATTCTCTACCTATCTATTTGATGACATGCTCATCTCCTCGCAGAACTAGTAAAGATGGAGACATTCTGCATTTGCCTGGACACTTGGGGATGACTTTTCCTCACATGGTTTGATGTTCAAGGTTGAAATATATCAGTTTATTGGGTGTAAATTACATGGATTGAATTCTCAAGCACCTTTTCTCTCTCATCATTTGATTTCAATTGCTCTACATGGGTCCAATTTTCATCCAACAGTTATCTATATTTCTGATTTAGTTGAGAATAGTATTCTTCTTCAAAAGAGGAATATTCCTCCAGAAATAATCATTCAGTTTGGATTCATAGGTTCACATGTACAGATTCAGGATGTTGCTACACAGAAGAACAAAAATATTGATTTGTTGTTGCTTAGTGCTGCAAATTGCAGCAAAAGATTTTGCAAGTTTTTAACTTGTATTTCCTGATTCCTGCTTATCTTAAGGGAGGGGGGGGGGGTTCCCATGAAGTTTTACTATATTTCCTCGGTTTATTAAGAAACATTTTATATTTTAGATTGTATATAGGTGACTTATGGCCTTGTTTCCAGGGCCCATATTTGTCCAAGTTAGGATTCAGGGGGGGTGTTAAGATTTATAATCCTCCCTTAACCAAACTCTCTATTATATTATTTTAGCCTAATTTAGGAGTTTTATTTAATTAATTGGGTCCACTAGTGCCATTGGGTCCACATGGCCTAATGGAGCCACATGTACCAGTTACTAGAGTGTGGGGAACACCGATAGAAGCTAACTGCCACTGACTGCACTTGCATGCATCGGTTCAGGCACCTCCTAGGCCATTCCCTACATTTTAAGAGCCACTGGGAGTCCTGACACCAACCTCCTACAGTTGTGGGTTGTTAGTTACTATTTAAGCTTAGTTATTCCTCAGTTACTTTTAGTTAGATCACAATCAGTTCATTTAGCACTTGTTATGCATGGTTGCATGTGGGAAAGGTGCCTTTGCTCACCTACCACCTAAGTTAGACTGAGTTAACTAATTATAACTAATTTCTTGACTAGATTAGACATTGGGAGTTAACTACTTGGAATCTGATATTGATTGAGACATATTTAGTTAGCTAGTTAGTCAGATATAGTCACATCCAGTTGGGATATTCGAATTCATTCCTCGTGATTTGGATTATTTTCCTATGTAACACTATTGTAACATTGAATTATGTAATGAAAGGTGATACTGTAAAAATATGAGCTATACTCATCTGTTTCCTATGTGATTTGATTTTTTTATTATGTATCTTCATTCCTATTAAACTGAATCAATAATATCTGACTCATTGCTTGAAGATATAAATGGCACAACAATTCTAATAACCTCATCAATAATGGGTTCAACAAAAGAAACAATGAGCCCACTATGTCACCTATAAACCGTACCATCAAGGTAAAATGTTGATGGCATGTCTTTATGTTGATGACATGATTTACACTGGAAATTTAATGCTTCAAGAATTCGGGACAATCATTGAAAAGAAAATTTAAATGACTAATATAGGACTAATGAAGTACTTCCTTGGTCTAGAAGTTACTCAAACTTGTCAGGTGGAATAACTCCCGAATTCATATTATTTCTCCATAGAATGCCTTTATTTATACATCTATGATGACTATTGGGATCACACATCCGAGAGTCTCTTCATATTCCTAATATTTACAATAACGTATAATCCTGACGGATTATATTCCAACAATCCCCCCCTTAATCCGAAGGGGTGTTAGTAATTCCGAGCATGTTTCTGAATCTTTCAAACTTTTCTCGTCCAAGCGCTTTGGTGAAGATGTCTGCAACTTGATCATTTGTGGAACAATGTCGAAGATGGACTGTCTTGGCCTCTACATGATGTTGAATCAAATTATACTTTGTGTTGATGTGTTTGGTTCGATCATGGAATCTAGTATTCTTAGCCAGCTTGATTGCGGAAGTATTGTCGATCAATAATGGAGTGGAGTTCTCTTGTTTTTCTTGCAAATCTTCAAGTATCTTCCTGAGCCATACTATTTCTTTCATTGCTTCAGCTGCAGCCACATATTCTACTTCTGTTGTTGAATCTTCCGGAACTGACTATTTGCGTTATCTCCATGAGAAAGCTGCTAATCTAAGACTCATAGTGTATCCAGAAGTTGATACTCCTGTCTCCTTATCGCCATCAAAATTTGAGTCTGAGTACCCAATAAGTTTGAAGTCATCCACCTTAGAGTACTTGAGTCCAACGTCTTGAGTCCCCTTCAAGTATCTTAGAACTCTTTTTGCAGCTGACCAATGTCCTTCACAAGGTTTATGCATGGACCTTGAAAGTATGCCAACAACATAAGAAATATCTGGTCTAGTTATTGTAAGGTAGATAAGTCTTCTTACAAGTTGTCGATACTTGGTCGCATCCTCAAATTCTTTTCCTTCGCTTGATGTGAGCTTGATTTTCTGTTCCATTGCAGTAGAGATAGGGTTGCATTCTATCATGCAAAATTTGTCCAGTAGTTCTCCAACATATTTTTTCTGAGATAGGAATACGTACTTAGGATGTTGAGTGAGTTCAATTCCTATGTAATAGTGGAGATGTCCCATATCTGTCATTTCAAAGATCTTTTTCAAATCTTTCTTTATGGATGCTATATAGCTCTCATTGTTCCCTGTCATCAAAAGATCATCTACGTACACCACAAGATACACAACAGATCTTCCAAATTTCTTTATAAACAGTGTTGCATCATCAAGATAAAAATGTTTGAAATTTAACTTCAAAAGATGCTCGGTTAATTTTTCATACCATGTGTGAGGCGCTTGTTTTAGGCCATACAAAGATTTGACAAGCTTGCATACCTTTTGTTCTTTTCCTTTCACAACAAAGCCTTCTGGCTGAGACATGAAGACATTCTCTTTCAAGTCTCCTTTCAAGAAAGCAGTCTTCACATCCATCTGATGAACTTTCCACCCATTCTGAGCAGCTAAAGAGAGTAAGGTACGGATGGTATCCCATTTTGATGTAGGAGAAAACGTTTCTTCATAGTCAATTCCTTCCTTCTGTGCATAGCCTTTTGCTACAAGCCTCGCTTTGTGCTTGTCAAGTGAGCCATCTAATCTATATTTGTTCTTGTACACCCACTTGCAGCCAATTGGTTTGGTTCCAACTGGAGGGTCAACCAGCTTCCAAGTTCCATTCTTCATGAGTGCATCATACTCATTCTGCATAGCTTCTTTCCACTCAAATCGAGTAGAAGATTCTTCAAAGGAATTTGGTTCAAAGTTAGTAGATAAATTAAATTCACAATCAAATGATGCATCCATGTCATCACCTGAATTATCTGCTTCTCCTCCATCTTCATGTCTTTTTGAACTTCTCGTTCCCATCTTTCCAACTTCATCCGGATGGACACTTTCAAGTGTCTTTGTGGCCCATTTAGGAATCTTCTGTGATGGTCCTAGTTGATCATCTAGTGGTGCTTCATTTCCTTCAAGGTTGAGTCTTCCCATTCTCTCAATCACATCATCCAGTTGAATCTCTTGTTTAGGTGAAGTAGTAGGAAATTCTTCATGCGAGGGAGTTGGTGCTTCATATGGAAATTCCAAAGGTTGATCTAGAAAAGGAATCCCCCCTTCAAGGTTTGGAATTTCATATTCATTTTCAGAATATTTCTTTGGATGAGGATATTTTTCCAAATGATCAAACTATCTCTCAATGGATTGGTCATTTTTATTAGTCTCAAGAAAAATGACATCTCTGGAAATAACAAACTTCTTGTTTACCTCATGATATAGACGGTATGCCTTGGAGTTTTCTTCGTACCCCAGGAAAATGCATTTTCTGCTTAGAGCACCAAGCTTGTTTCTTTGCTCCTTTGGAATCAAGGCATAACAGGTGGAACCAAAAACTCTGAGATGCCTGACTGAAGGGAGATGGCCAAACTACATTTCATGTGGATTCTTGTTATCAAGAGCATTTGAGGGACTTCTGTTTCTCAAATAGGCTGCACATTTCACTGCATCACCCCAAAAAATTAGTTTTACATTCTTAAAAAAAATCATTGAGCATACCATATTCATTATGGTCCTGTTCATTCTTTCTGCTACACCGTTTTGTTGAAGATTGTAGGGAATTGTAGTTTGATGTGCAATTCCATGTTGGCGAAGATAATCTTCAAAAGCATTTAAAGTGTATTCTTTCCCATTGTTAGTATGAAGTGTACCAATTTTAGATTGTGCTTGTTTTTATATCAATGCATGAAAGTTGTTGAATGTTTGAAATGCTTCTGATTTTGTCTTTAATGAGTAAATATAGCACATTATTGAGTAGTCATCAACAAAGGTTATAAAATACTTATTCCCATTGGCAGAAGGAGTTGGCATTGGGCCACATAAATCAGAATGCACTAATTCTAATTTCCTACTTGCTCTGAAATTAGATTCATGGAATGGCAACTTACTGTGTTTCCCTAATATACATGCATCACATTTGCTCTTCTTTTTGGGAATGGTGGGAAAACCAAATACACCAAATGTATTTCTCAACAAACGAAGACTGTTATAATTTAGATGACCAAATCTTGCATGGCAAAATAAATTTGATGACAAATTACCTTCTCCATGCTGAGAGAGGTAGGCATAGTTCTAAACCCTTGCAGATGAACCCTTTAGCTTCAACAGCTTCCCATCTTCGTATCCAGTCATGATGACTTGGTTGTCAGAGGACTTTCTTATTTCTACGATTCCATCAAACATTTGGATGGAATGGCCTTGCTATCAAATATGCACCAAGGATAGCAGGCTTCTCTGCAACTCTGGAAGATAAAGAACATTCTTCAACAAGAAATCAGGGAATCCAAGCATCTTTAGCCAAATGGTGCCCATTCCCTTTGGTTTAAGACTTGACTTATCTACAAAGTAAACTATGCCATTTATTGTTTCATTAAGTTCTTCAAAACAGTCTTTTCTAAAAGTCATGTGTGATGTTGCACCAGTATCAAGTAGCCAACAATCTGTGTAAGATGAAAGTGAAGTCATTTCATTAATACCAAGATTACAATGTGCAACAATACAATGAGCAGAATATGAAGATTTAATAGCATCTTGGTTCTTATTGTCATCTTTCTTCTAGTTATGTATGTCTTTGATGGAGTCCCACAAAGCCCAACACTGATCTGCTATGTGTCCAATATTTCCACAACGCTTGCACTTCAAATCTGATCTTTTGCTGGAGTTGTTTCTTCTTCCTCTACCTCTTAAGTTTCTTCTTCCTTTGCCTCTCTTTCTTCTTTCTCCTTTGGGATGATCATTGGATTGGTCTTTGGTGTGGTTCTTTGCTTTTTAAGCAAAGCAAAGTGATTCTCCATAATGCTCGGTTGTCTTCTTACCAAAAGCTTTCTCTCTGTCAGCTATCTTCTCTATTATGGTGTCAAATGTCAGTGATTTGAACTTGTCACTTGCTTGCAATGACTCAAGATAGTTGGAGTGAGAAGGATACAAAGATTTTACAAATGCTGCAAGGGGAAGATCTGGTTTCATACCAGTGGCTTGAATCTTGTGCATGATAGCTTTGATTTCAGAGGCAAGTAACATGGGATCATTGTCTTTTACTTCTAAACTGAATAGTTTTAGCATTACTTAAATAACTTCCATTTCAGAGTGTGAATCATACAAATCTTTTAATGTTTTTAGTGCTTCAAAACATGACTTTGCAGGCAATATGTGCTGCCTCACCTCTTCACTGACTATGGCAGTGATTACCGCTAAAGCTTTCTTGTCTTTTGTTTTCCAAATGGCCCTCTCTTTCTCAAATTCTGGAGGTCCTGGGTCTCTGGTTATGGGCCTTCCAGCTTCTGTCTCTATTGTGGTGCCTTCGCAAATACCATCCCAAAGGTCATTGTAGATGAAGGCAGATTTGATCTTCCTCCACCATTCTAGATAAGTGTCTTTTCCAGAGAGAGTGGCACCAACTATAGATGCTATAGATTGCATCTTCTGTGATTGAATCTTGCAACTAAAACAATAGGAAAAAAATAAAAAAGAGTAAAGGTGCAGGTCTAAGTCTCTGCCACCTTCCTCAAGCTTTACAACAATGTCAATGTCTCTGCTATTGTCATACAAACTTTGAAATACAAACTTGATCCTCTCAAGCCTACAATACTAACTTTAAATATGCTTTCAATGGCTTTCAAACTAGTATAAAACAATCTCTCACCAACGCAAAGGAAGATATGTGCAGCATTTACCAATTAAACTCCACGCATAGTTCTAGGGTAGAAATTAGGGTTTTTGTAGTTCCCAATAGTCACAAACAATTGCAACAAAAATTGTCAAAGGGTTTTACCTCCACTAGAGTGATTCTTTCAACAAGCTCTCTCAGCCTTTTTCAAATCGCTCACGTCCAAATTCAGTTGGTACACACAGGCTCAAGCATAGTCTTCCATGAGTTCGCGACTCTCAGCAATTTTCTTGGCAGGTCACAGCAACTTCACAATCAATTGTAGATCATTGTCTCCAGATTTGGTAGTCACAGCTCCAAGAAAGAGGATAAAATGCACAGTTCTAATAGCTTCAAATGGAGGTCGCATATGTGAGGAGGGAGTGGCAGATTGCACAACCCTCTCCAGGAAGATTTCAAATAGTCACAAAAACGTCGAATAGAGTGGTCGTAGACAGTCACAAAAATGTTTCAGGATTGAGGGAGTGACAGATAATCACAAAAAAGTTTTAGGAGGAGATCACCGAGCAGCACAACGTAGAGGGTTGGTGGCTCCAGGAATACGAGCTGCTATGGTCTTCAGTCATCGGGCTTCAAAGGATTTGCAACAGCAATACAGTTTCAATATTCTTGCAAATGAAAAAGCATAAGTATTAATCCTTCTATCATTGTTCTCCAACAAACTTATAGCAATAAAGTAGCAATGCGGCTTCAATCCCTTAGAGCATGGAGCCCGAATGTGTCATTTTCACATTAGGCAACAACTATTTATTTCACTTCTCCGTAGATATAATAAAGGGATGGATCATGACCCTCCAAGATAGGTCAACAAACACAATAAATTCAGTACCAGGATGTAGCTGGAGGATGTAGCTAGAAGACGTCTCAACATTATCGTGAGTGTAGAATTAGAGAATGCAGTTTTGGTACTTAAGAGTAGACTCTCACTGATAAAACATTGAAAGATTTATTTAAAATCATGGATAGCAAGTAGAGGAAAACTCTACAATGAGAAAGAAGTAGGGTGGAAACATGATGGGGAGGTCTCAGCAATAACACGAAGTATGAAATGAGACGGTGAACAAGAGATGAACTTCTTATTGTACAAAAATAGGGTTAGGAATATAATCGTTCAGGTGGTCATATAATGCAGCAAATTGAGGAAACGTACCATTTCATACCTCAAACGCAGGTCTATAAACATTCAGTGAATAACGCATACAATTAAATGCTCGCAGGCTGGTAGGAAAGCATCCGGAGGTAGACTCACAATTGCGGGCACCATGAAAAAAATTGGCAGAGGGAAAAATGGATGTCTGGTAGGAAGAATGCCAAGACTGAAATGCATTCAAGAGTTATGGCAGGAGTTATGAATCGCTCTGATACCACTGTCAGGTGGAATAACTCCCAAAATCATACTATTTCTCCATAGAATGCCTTTATTTATACATCTATGATGACTCTTGGGATCACACATCTGAGAGTCTCTTCATATTCCTAATATTTACAATAACGTATAATCCCGACGGATTATATTCCAACAAAACTGATAAAGGTATTTTCATGTGTGAGCATAAGTATGCTATTGATATTTTGCAGAGATTCAGAATGGATAAATGTAAACAAGTAGAAACCCCCATTTCTCTAGGCACCAATTTAACAAAGAATGATAATGGACCAATAGTAAATGCTACACTATATAAAAGAATGGTTGGAATTTTAATGGATTTGACTGCAACTAGACCTAATTTGATGTATGTTGTTAGTCTTATTTCCATATTTAGGGAGTCTCCCAAGGACTCTCATTGGAATGTTGGAAAATCTGTTATGATATATGTTGCAAGAACACTTGGATATGGCCTCTGGTACACTCATTCACCAAACAATACTCTCATAAGGTACATTTTCAGTGATTTTGTAGGAAGTAGTGATGATAGGAAAAGCACATCTGGTTATTCTTTCAATTTGGGTACAAATATGATCTCTTGGGAATCTTAGAAACAACCCATTGTTGGCATGTCTTCTGCAGAAGCAGAATATGTGGCAACCACCACAACAGCTTGCCAGTAGTATGGCTAAGAATACTTTTAAATGACATGGGTCACACTAAAAAGGATCCAACTTCTATTTTATGTGATAATAGCTCTGTAATACATTTGTCCAAACATAATTTCTTTCATAGAAAAGGAAAACACATTGACACTTGCTATCATTTCATTTGTGAGTTAGTCAATGATGGACAAATTTCATTACAGTTTTGTGGCTCTAAGGATCAGTTGGATGATATGTTCACCAAACCATTGGGAACAACTACATTTGAATGTCAAAGAGAGCACTTAGGAATTGAAAATGTTGAATATGTTCTACTAGTTGAGATTAAGGGGGTGTGTTGAAGAATGTAATCTCGATGGTCAAATGCATCATTAATTGGTTAGTTAGTTTAGTAGTTGATTTTGTCACCTTATCTTGATTAGTTACCCATAGTATTTTCTGGCCCATAGTATTCGACCATGGTATTGTTGTTATGTAGTCCTATATATGTTTCTGCTTAATAATGAGAAGGAAATCAATATGCCCACTTTTGTTTTCCATCCTTTTTTTCTTCACTTGTAATCTTTAACATAATGGAGACTTCAAATAATAACCAAATGAAAATGAATGTCCACTCTACAGTGGACACCATTGTAGCTTTCACTATCGACAAAATTGTGGTTGCTTTTGTTGTGTATAGTTTGCACACAAAGATATCTTAATATTGGAAATATATGGCATTGGTTTAGTACTTCAACATCATATACTAAAACTATATAGTCATAATAATATTAAATGGCCCCCCTTGACATACAGTATAACTTTGTCATCCATATTTCAATTAAAGTAAGCGAATGATTACCACAAGGCATTCACTTAGTGAAACCATGCCATAGCATGTCCGTTTGTGGCATGTGAAACAATACCCATATTTTCAAAAATATTGGAAAATACCTCCCAAAATCAATTTTTTAAAACCCCCTCCTAATATGACTTCCCAATTTAAAAAACCCCTATTTTTTCATTTACATTTTTTATACCCCTTTATATTTATACCTTGTATATTGACATGATACCCCACATGCATTCTACAATGCACCTTTCTTCTTCAATGTATATTTTGGATGCACATTACTTCACCCACAATGATCAACATCACAAAGATCACATTCCTCTCCTAAATTAACACTTGTTTGTCACTCTTCCTTTGAAATTTTTCCTCTCAACAATGGATAGTCAAATCTAGGTTCTACATGATGTCCAAAACATAGATAAACACTCACTACTTGACACTACTTGACTATTTTTCAAAAGAAAGAGCAAAAACACCAAACGCTTGATAAAACTCAGAGTATATCTACACAAATATTGCTAAATTCAATTGACAAATAGAGATATTTTTTGACCTTTTTCCTCTCAACAATGGGAAGTCACATAAAGGTTCTACATGATGTCCAAATAATGGATAAACACACAATATTAACATCAAAAACCCTAAAACCATGCCCAATAACATAAGCAACTCTCAACTTGTAGTCTAAAAGTTTTCCATCCCATTTAGTGAGTGGTGTGGCCACTATGATAGTTTGACAACATGAAACTAAAATAGCTCCAAATAAATTTATAAAGGCGGCTGGACAATTAAGTCTGTAGTTGAAAACTGGACATGGATGGAGAATACATAGAGTTTTGGCTGTAGTTTTTCCCTAACAAAGGAAAATGGGTATGTTTCATGTAACATGCATTAGATACTAGGGGAAATAAAATACCTGAAGCCTTAAAACCATTAACAAATAGTATCATACAATGGGAGATATGTCTATGTTTGTAAAGTGAATAGGAAACAACATGTCAAAATTTCCATTCTAATATCATGATCAAAATGAAAATGAAATAACTCTATAGGTTTACCACCAGTTGTGATACCAGATGTGCCACCCTTATGTGTAGGATCTGTGGCTCTGATCCAAATCCACCAAGATCCACATAGAATCCACCATGGAAGAATATCCTCTAGAGAAGGAAATGGAACCTGAGCCTATGAAACAGATCCCATGAAAAATGAAGTGGATCCTGAAATTTTGAAACCGGTCCACCAAAGATTTGTTTTTTAATGGAAAGACTTCCAAAACCCTATATTCCTAAAGGTTAAAACCCTAAACCATGAAGACTACAGTTCCTTCTTAACAAATGGTGGAAAAGAAAATGCAACTACATGGATTTGCAATCCAACATCATCATATTAGTCTTTAATACATTATATATGAAGTCTCTAAATTATATTTTCTAGAATTACTAGCCTTGTCATATGAGGACAAGGACTTGCAAGGATTTTGGTTTGTCCAAGTTGAATCAATGTCATAGTTTACATATATGAGACAATTCCTTGAAATCTTTCGGACATAAACATACTCAAACAAATCTAATATGTTTATTTTATATCAAAAGCTTGCATTTTAATTCTAAAATATATATCCTTCATCAATCATCACAAATAGGACTGTCTTAAAACACTAGACTATGTTAAGCTTCTACCGATAACAATAGGAATTCCACATTAAGACCTTCAGAATTGATAACAAAAAAAATTACACTATTTCTTATTATATTATTAACTGAGGACCCGTAATACTTTGACTCAGAAATGACATTAATTAAGTCCAGTTTTATATTACTTCCAAAATAAAATTGTCATAAATAGGATATAGTCTAAAGAGTCTAGGAATATTAACTCTGAGTTATAAAACTTAGTTTCAACCTTCTGCTCTTCAATGGGATTGATGGGATTTCTGAAATCTATTGTCGGTCCTTCGGTTGAGCAAATAACAAGAACCACGAGGTGGCAATGTCTGTGGTATTTGGGTTTTGATAGATATCTTGTAAATAAATATAAGAGTAAATTCATGACGATGTCCTTATTACATTCTTATGACAAGTCAGATTTACATTTTATTGATAGGAATTTTGCACATGACACTTTGCCTTTAATAATTTTACCCTAACTGCACACCTAACTTACTTTAGTTATTTGATTAAGGTATTGAAAACAAATAATTTACTACACAATTCTCTACAACTCTTCTCTGAATCCTTTAGCTATTTTATTAAGGTATTAAAACATTTATTTGACTACACAATTTTCAAAAGCTTTTCTCGGAAACTTTTGTTGTTTGACTAAGGTATTAAAAACAAAAAAAATGTGAACCATTATTGTATTGCAAATGGGGCGTGAATAACTGTCATTTTTTCACTTGTCTTATTAAATTAGAAAAAATATGCTTCACTATAAGTGTGATTGTTCCTTTTATGTTTTTACATTAACAATAAACATAATAATAATCAATAAAATATACTATAATCATAATGAGATTTTTTTTTCAGAAACCTATTTAGTTTTAATAAGGTTTTGTAATAAGTTAAGTTGTGAAAAGATTTTTTTTGCTTGATATTATAAAATAGTATACATTGATATACACATAGTACAAACTTATAAATACTTTATGAAAAAATAAAATTAAAATTGATTACTATATGAATATATTATTGATTTTCACAATAAATTTTACAATAAAAAAATATTGTTTTCTTATTCATATTTTCACCTCATGCTATTTAAAATATACATTTTAAATACTTCTAGCCTATTTAAAGTTCAAAGACATAAAATTAATTACATAACTTAAATACCTCTTATTTTTCTAGAAAAAATAAAAAAGTCAACCCAAAAAAATAAAAAGTCAAACTACATGGATATAGATTTTCACATTTCCAATGAAAAAAAAAATCTATTTTCATATTTAGGATGAAAAGTAGTTTAAATAAATTTTTTATTATATAATTTTTAGTTAAATTACAATTTTTTTGAATTTGTTTTTAAATATATAAATGGATTCAATTTCTTCAAAATTCTTTTTTTATTATGAAATTTTGAGAAAAGAAAATATCAGAATTATTTTGGCAATATTAGGACAAAACCCATATACCATCAACAATTATTGTTCCAAGATCAAGTCGTCTAAGTTGGAACTAAATGCTTAGTGAATGATGTATCACTACTTCAGAGGATCAACATGGTACTGCAAAATGGTTGTGGCATATGATCTACAACATGAAGCTTGTGGCATATGATATACAACATGAAAATTTGTATATTGTTATAAGAATGTGAATTGATCATAACACATCAAATAGCAATCGATATATTCCGAAAATAAAATTGGAACTTGGAGTCGTTTTTCAATGATGTAAATTTTTTTTGGTATTCTAACAATCAACAATAAGTGGTACCTTACATTAGAAGGCCTAACTGTCCAACTTGAGTATTCGTCAATTTTTCTTTCTTCTGAGATGTCATAGGAAATGCTTGTTCAGTCGTGAATTCTACACATTGCAGAAAGTGATTATCTTGGGTTCCATTGAGTTGAATCCTTTTTAACTAAGATGTGCCTTATTTCTACAAATTGACCAACAGATTTACATTTTTTTGCAAGAGATTGTGTTCATATACTTGCTTAGCACCAGAAAGTGACTAGTTTCAAGAAAACTCCACATCATTGGAAGAGAGGGATGTTACTTTTCATCCTTATACTTATGCATGTCACCCAAGCCACAGGGGGCATCTAAAATGTACGAGGAATCCATTGATCCCTAACTCTATCAATTTAAAAGCGAAACAACCAAGGAGAAGGAAGAGGAATTTAGAGCAGAATATAATCAACGCCCATTAATGTTGATTATTAGCTAGAATAACCAAGGAATGTAATATGATATCAATAAAAATGGAGCATGCTCAACCATTATATAACACTTGCACTTCTAATAAAAGTAAAAATTCCTCATTTAGTGTTCTCAATAACTTTAAGGTATCTGGGGAATTTAAGATGATAGATAAAGCATTGTGGCAATCATTAAAATCATCCTTAACCCGCCCCTTGACTGCTTCCCTGTCTAATATTCACAACTCAGGAACGATATCCTATCTACAACACTCTCTAGATTACCAATAATAGTCGTTATAATAGAAAACATCTGAACCTTGGCATCCTGATTGACATAGGTCCAAACATAGTAAAATCCACTTAGAAGTCCATGGACAAACCTAAAAGTATGCCAACCTAGAACAAGATACTTGGACCTAATGTGTTCAAACAAAAATATTCAGACATGAATAGGGTATCCTAGACAGCGGAAGAAATAAGAAATAAACATTACAAAAATATCAGAAAACAATGGGAAAGCAACAAACTTAAAAGCACTTTATCCTTTTGAGGACTAAGCCAAGGGAAAAAATCCTGTCATTCATTAAAAAAGAACTATCAATTCCCGTGAAGTGAAAGAAGAGAAGTAATGTGCATAACTTGGAAGATTCAACCCATTTGTTATCTATGAATTCGAGATGGGGGCACAATTTGGCATAATTAAATATCATCTCTTCTTTTGTCTGCAAGAAGTATATTATATACTCATGATTGTTAAGGAGCTTCGTGACCACACCCATCATTCTCATAAGCATCAACTTCCTCATATAGAATAAACTGATCTTTACTCTGCTCCAGAGGGATTGGACTTATGTGAAGCTCATCTACTCTATTCCTTAGTTGTTTTGTGTCATCCTCATCATTCACAAGGTCTTTGTACCCCACCAAGTACCCTTCCCCCTACTTTTTTACAAGTCATGCATAGAACCAAGCCCCTCTGAACCCCTCTTCATCGCTGGACACCTCCACCATCTTACCATTGCTCAACTTCAATTTATTAGATTGATTATGGGAAATCCAAATCATGTATTGACGAAATCTTAAAGGATTCTGCAGATAAAGTACAGTTTACAAAAAATGATAAAATCCAAGAAGCAACTGATGAGTCATAGGAAATGTTGAAAATGCAAAAAGATACATCTAATCAAATGCATTATGAAACTTTTGCCAAGAAACATGATATTAAGAGGGAAGTACATAGGAAGGAAAACTTGCAAAAGACACATGGGGTAGGTGAGAATAAGAAAAATCCTGCTACATCCTTGATATTGTCTGATAAGAAAGACAGGAAGATGCTCAATAGTTTAGGTTGGGATTAAAAAGAACGGTTCATTATCAACATCTAAATCCGACAACATGAGGTCCATACTAAATATAAAGAATCCTACAAGCCATTTTGAGGACCATTTGAGGTTTGATGTTGCTGGTGCAGTGCCCACAAGCCATTTTGAGACCATTTGAGGTCTGCTGTTTCTGGTGCAGTATCTTTAATAATTGGTCTAGAGCTGAAGACAACAAAGAGAGACTTTAAAAGTTCATCAGAGAGTGAAAGCAATATTCATAATGATGGAGACAATATTTTGAATTTTTCTTCTTATCTTGAAGAAATTAGGATACAATCACCAGATACAAGCGTTATTTCAGAGCAGACCATGAGCGAAAAGCAGTTTGGTCAGAAAAGGAAAAGCATGGAAAAATAAATTATAGGTTCTCGATTAGTGCCTGAAAGTGAGTTCCTAGATCGTATAAAAATAGTGACAAATAACATTGTCAACAATTTTGAATATTTTAAACATGGAAACACTAAAGAGAGCATTCAGGTTTCAAACTGTAAAGAAAAAGAAGGGTGAAAAATATTTTGAAAATATTCATGAAAATTATGTTCCTAATGTCAAAGATCATGTTCTTTCTACATTTGTGACTAAAGACAATTAAGTTAGGGTAGTTCCAAACACTTATTTGCATCAAAATTCCATTCTAAAGAAGAAAATAAAGCTCTTGAAGAAACATAATTTAGGGTTATCAACTCTACCAGAGAGATCGGATAATAAAGATAAATATTTTCACGGAAGAAGAAAATGTTCTTGAAGTATTATCTGGAGTAGATCATTGAAATAAAAGGAAACAGGTCAAGGAATGGAAACTTAACTTTGACAAACATTTTCATTTGGTTAAAAGGGCAAGAATTGAAGTTGAAGATGAAACCAAGAAAATTGTAGAAGGCTCGAATAAAGGAGGCATAGCAAGTGCCAATGACAATAATGGAGAAAATATGGCATCAAATAATGCTTGTGTGTTAAATGAATGCCTTTTGAGAACTAATAATATCTTAATTTCTAACAGTCTTGAAACTAAAGGTGATTTGCCACATGGGCAGATGTCTTCAATTTTTATGTAAATTCCTATGTGTTTTCCACCAAAGACTGATAAATATCATTTGCGAAGTGGCCTAATGAGTGATGAAGTTTCCCTTCCTCCCTCTAAACGACGTCACCGGGATCAGGAAACTATGTCTGCATGTGTTGCAGAGGCTACAACTGCTTTAGTGGAGGCAATGATTGCAATTGTAGTGTGGCTTGGTGTGTTTGGCCTTGGCCTTGTTGTAGGAAGAAGTGGGACAAAAAGATGTGATTTCATGGTGGTGAACAAGAGTATAAGAAGCACTCCGGCAAGTGTTGAAATATTTAGTATCTGTGGTAAACATTGAAATATTTGATATGTGTCAATGGGGTTGAGTATGCTTTTGGAGCATTGGAGGATTTTTCCATTCTCAGAAAATATGAAAAGGGTAAATTTTGAAACTATAGCGTGGGGTCAATTTTTTCTCAAAAGAATAGAGACGGTCTCAAGGATGTGGAAGAATCTAGATAACAATGTAGTATAGTAGGTGTTTTCTCAAAAGAAGAATCCAATCCCAATCCCCTCGGGGATTTGAAGGTAAAAAGAAACACTTGCTTCCTAAAGAGGAACTTGATTGGAGGCTAAAACACAAAGCCATTTGGCTCTCAGATGGTGATGGGAATATTACTAAGTTTTTTCACAGGTTCCGTGGAGCATAAATACTATTTGGAAAATCAATAATTTTCATGGAATTAGAGTAAGGAGATGGTTGAAGTGGGAAAAGGGTATTTTGAAAATTTTTAGGAAGATCGTGAGGAAGCCAATACTAGGAAATCATGAAGACCATTAAGTTAATTCCAATGAAATGAATATAAATATGGAGGTGAAGGTGTCTAGGGAAGAGATAAAAAACAATCAAGAGCTCTTTCAAAAAACCAAAAATCCCTAGGCCTCACGGTTGGTCAACATATACTTTCATAAGTTTCTTTAACTTGGTGATAGATGCATCATCTAAAAAGAATGGTAAAGACCTGCAGTCAGCTGATCCACTTAGTTCAATTGCAGTGAAGGTAGATCCTGTGAATTCGTTTTTGAACAGAAATCTGAAACTTAGCGTAGGAAACAAATCCTGAAAGATGCAATTAAGATCATCACTTCAAAACATCTAAAGGGCATATAACTTAAATTTGAACATTTTTTTGAGGCATATGGAAAGAACATATCACTAAAATATCAAATAAGGAAAAATATTAGATAATTTAAACAAATAAATCAAACAACCCAACCAAACAAAGCCATATTTTTCCAAAATAACTGTGATGATTTTAATCTGGACTCTGGACTCTGTCTGAGCTCCCACGACCTCAATTATAAAGTTATTTAGTCTAATCGAGCCATAAAAATATAACCATGACTTATAATATGACCAATTCAGTGAACCCAAACTAGAACTAAACACCTAGTATGGACGGAACAAGTTAATATCATCATAAGCACAAACATAATAAAGTTCGAATACAATAGCCCATTGCTAACTTGTAGTATTTGTGAATAACAGAGCATCCAGAGAAAATATGTTTTAGACCGATCAGAAAGGTGTAATATAGAGCTCCCTATAATGAGAAAACAAGAAGGATTTTGACAGAAACAACTTGAGTATCCATTTTTGAGAAGCCATATAATTAAAATCCCATAGAAATATGCCAGGGTTAGATTATTGCGAAGTCAAGTCCAAGTTTTTTGAATTCCTTTGATCTTGTTACTCTCTCTCTTCTTGTATTCATGTTTTGATGTTTTTACTCATATTCTTAGTAACTACAAGATATATATGTCCTACAGACATTAGAGTGTATATTTGTTTTCTGTGAGATTGTGTCAGATCATCTTCTTGGTACACTTGATTCATCTTTTCAGTTTCAAATGAAAGTAGTAAACCAAACATTAGATATAATGTATCGATCAGGTGATAATGGACAAAAATGATATAAGTGAACTGCATATCTCATTCCCACTCCAAATGTATCACAAGCAGAGTCTCATTCTCTTGATTAGATAATGGAATCTTCCCTAATAAAATACAAACACAAAAAGTCCATGCCCAAACCAAACCACTACCAATCGCTGATAGCCTGGAATTATTGTTCATTTGCTCAGTTTCAAATGAAAATGGTAAACCAATCATTATATATACTATATAAATTAGGTGATAATGCACGTAAATGATATAAATTGAACTGCAAATCTCATTCCAACTCCAACCATAGTGAAAGGATGAGGATCATTCTCTTAAATAGACAACGAAATATTCCCTAATAAAAATGCAAAAATTCCATGCCCAAATCAATACTAATGGTTGATAGTCTCAGATTATTATTCATGTGCTTAGTTTCAAATGAAAACGGTAAACCAATCATTAGATATACCATATCAATTAAGTGATAATGCGCAGAATTAATAATGATATAAGCGAATTGTAAATTTCATTATGACTCCCGTTGTATTCCAGGCCGAGTCTCATTCTCTTGATTAGACAATGAAATATGCCCTGATACAAATGTAACAAGTCCATCCCCAAACCAATACCAATGGATGATAGCATGGCATTATTGTCGCAATGACATTATTATAGCTCAAATGGACCTAACAGTTACGAATATGTGTTTATTGCTTGGAAGTCACATGTTTAAAAGGGAAGGAAGGGGATAGTGTATGTACACCTCTGTATAGCACTCAAATAACTTAACAGAAGGATACCTTATCCACCATTCTTTGTATCACTTAGTTGAAAATAAGGGTTCCCAAACCAATAACAATAGCTGATAACCTGGTATTATTGTTGCTATGACATTATTACAGCTCAAATGACCCTAAAAGTTAAGAAAGTGTGTTTATTTCTTGGAGGCCACGGGTTTAGAATGGAAGGAGACATAGTATGTATGCCTCCGTATAGCATTAAAATAGCTAAAGAAAGAAGAAGAAGAAGGAATTAGAGTATGTACGCCTTTTGAACTTTTTATGGACTGGAAAGAGGGAGAAAAGAAGGAAATATGTTAGTTAATGTAATGAAGTGGCAACCTTGAGAGAAGTGGGAGGTTGGTCCCTAAAAATATATTCATTTATTTAGTTTAGCTCTGACTACAAAACGTTTATGGAAATTTGTCTATAGACTATGGGGCAAGGTCATGGAATCCATATACTTGAGAAAATAGTCTATAATAGAGTGGTTCAAACAATAAAGGAATAACGCAAGTGGTGGATCCATAGATTTGAAATTATTATTGAAAGTATTTCCCTTGGCAAGAAAATGGTTAGCGTGGAAGAATGGATTAGGGAATAGAATGAGGATAGGGGAAGACCCTTATATTGGATGAAAAGGAAACTTCAGTTTGTCTAAGGAGTTGTTAAGAGATCTCCACCTTTTAGGAATTTTTTCCATCGGAGATGCAATGTCATATGATGTTGGGAATGTGTGGCCTTGGGGCTAGAAGAAGGTATAAGATTTGAGTTTGTAGGGGGGGAATGATGAATAGTGGAACCATTGTGTGGGAAGCCTATTTTCCAATGCTATAAAACTCTCAAATCAAGAAGATTTGTTGAAGTGGTAAAAAAACTAGGGGGCATGAGAATGAATTACAAGGTTGGGTTACAAGGAGGCATCAATAGAAGAAGGCTCCATGGGAGAAATATATTAGTGGTGGTACATAGTTTGGAAGTTATAATGTCTTTTGAAAGAATTTGTTTTTCTTTGGTAAGCCCTAGAAAATAAAATCCTAAGTTGGGATAATTGCTAAAAGATGATAAAGTTGTGCCTAGGAAGGCATATAATCTGGTGAAGAATAAGTGAATCGACTTATTTGTTTCCAATCCTTTGGATAGATTTTTATGGTAAGATATTTTATAGTTTTCCAGGGAGAGAAATAAGTGGGAGCAGAGGAATCTATTATATTGTTTTTATTCATGGATCATCAGTAATTCGGTTAAAGTTTTTAAGGTCCTGTATTTCTATATGATATGGCTTATTTGGTTATCAAGAAATAAAATGATCTTCCAAGGTTTCGATTTTATGCCACCACAAATGATCCATATTATTAGGAGTTCTTACAATAAAAAATGGTCTTCTTTCAAGGAATATCCAGTCAAAGAATTAAAGGAACCTGAAATTGATTTTGAATAGGGTTGGGGGTATTTTGATGGGGCATGCTAAGGTGTCCTAGGGATGTGCGGGGTTGGAGCAATTTTATATCTGAATCGACAACACCTAATTAGTTTGAAGTTGTATATTTGATGTTGGTATATTATCCTATGCACAAACAAGGACTATGGAAGTTTACTACAAAATTGGTTGTAAGTTGTTACCCTAAATGATTTTTCATCTATTTACACCTTTATTGCATTAGCTTGAACAATTAAGCAATGACACAATTCTTTTCATTAATGTTTCCAATATTTAAAAAAAAAAACTTTATGGACAGCATGCTTCACTCTCATCTTCAAAGAGTGGCAACAACACAAACCTATATTAGATGACACACAGTGCCCCCTACTAGGGAAATCCTAAAGTCTCTAAATTGCCGCCTTCCCTATCCTTGGCATCCACTGTCTCCTATATTTTCTTGTCCAACAACTCTATTTGTAAATTTATACCATGTTCTTTTCTTTCCTTTTGGTCTTCTTCTCAGGTCAATCTGGATATATTTCTTTTTACCCTAAAATGTGGAGTAATCACTTTCCTATCTATTATTTTTCCTTTGCTTTTGTTATGATTTTCCTCTGCTTCCAATACATACAAGAAGAAATCACATACATAATGTAGTTTCAACATTGCCATCTCATATTGGATATGAAAATGAAGCCCTTTAAGGTATTTGATTGCAACCTAATCTTTGGATACATGTATGTTCGTTCTAATTTGCAATTATATGATCTGCTTTGTATACTCTTACACTAAGAATACCTTTTGTTCTAAATTATAAAATTTCCCAAACAAAGCCTAATGATTGTTTGAGGGTTGGAATTTAACCCCTAGTATTTTTTTCCAAAATCTAATTTTCTCCTTGCCTTGACTTGCCCTAATTTTTCAGTAAGTGGTCCAACCATAAGGCTAGATGGTAGCTATATTCTCCATGTCAATAAATCAATCAAGCTCTTAAACCTAGTCTATCAATGCATTTAAACCTCAAACTTCCTCGAAATTATGATTCCTCCAAATTCGTTGCAGCTCCTATGTTAATATAGTTTCAATGAACATCTTTGTTGGGACGTGCTCTCAGGTATGACTAGCGTTAACACTCATTTCTCCATATTCAAAATCACCATATCTTAATATCCTCTCTATGGCCACTAACCTTCTATAAAACTCATCGGCCATGTACCTTCTATCTGTAATGACCTGCTTTCCTCTTCTTCCTGAACCAAAAACAAACTCTCTTGGAATCTAAATTGTATACAACTACATCACACTTATCTTGAGGGACAAAGGAAGTAAGATACTGTGATATTGATTCCTTACAAATAGAACATGTAGGCTGCAGACCAACATGAACTCTAATGATGAAAAAATTCCGAAGACAATCCATTTTCTAACCCGAATATTCCCAAACAGATTAATCCAAATACAGAGAAGGAACCAAAAACAAAAGAAACTCCACAATTTCTAAAGTAAATCGATATTACAACCAAAGTTTCACAATGGAAATACTTTATATAGGGTTTCAAAGGAAGAACGCGACTGATGGGTTTTAATGAAAAATATTTAATTAAAGTCTCAATAAAAAAAGATAGAGAATGTGAAGCACCTTGGATAGGTTGAGGAGAGTGTTTTCCCTATTCTCAAGAATCATTCTCCCTATTTTAAATGATTGCAAGAACTAATAATATCTTAAGTTCTAACAATCTTGAAATTGAAGGTGATTTGCCACATGGATGAGATGTCTTCAATTTTTATGGAAAGGCCTATACATTTTCCACCAAAGGATTATAAATATCATTTATGAAGTAGCCTACCGAGTGATGAAGTTGCTCTGCCTCCCTATAAATGACGTCACCAGGCTCAGGAAGCTATGTCTACATGTGTTGCAGAGGCTGCAACTACTTTAGTGGAGCCAGTGGAAACTAGTGTGATTGAACAGGATGATGCATACAAGATTTCTGCAGATGAAAAATCTTATACTAAATGCTTTGATAATGATAAGAAGTCAATTAAGGGAAATGAGAAATCTGTCAATGTAGACACATTGATCCAAAAAGAAGCAAAAAAAATAGGAGGTAGTCAGAAACCTGTGGTGTCTTCAGATTCATAGCAATCCTTTATAAGGTTATCTTCAGAACCTACTAAATGGGTAGAGGAGAAGCATATGGATCCATGGTTTGAAGATTCAATGTCCTCTAAGCATATGGATAAATGGAAGATTGAAGATAAGGATGAGAAGAGTGCACATGCTAAAATGACTACTGAATCATTGACTAATCCAAAAATGGAAGAACAAAAGATACAAAGCATGACTCCACCAGTGATACCTTCTCCAAAGAAGAAAGATGTTTCAAATTTAGCTTCAATGCAAGTCAATTCAATCAACACACCTCCTATCAAGGCTTACATTGCACAAAAGGGTGAGGCTGAGTAATATGAATACAAGTCAAAGGGAATCAAGGTGAATAAATATTGTGTGACCCCATCAAAGGAAAATAATAGAGGCCTTAAGAAATATCATGGGAATTCTAGCTTAGAAAAGTTTAACCAAGGGCAGTTAGCTAAGAAGTTGTGTGTTTGCAAGCATGAGCAAGTTTCCCCTATAAAATATGGCACTGGACCTTTATCAAAAAAGGTTATAGGTTCATCAAAATTTAAGGTGAAGATAAACGGTACTTCAACAACAAAATTGGATGGTGTGTCACTATCTATAGAGTTGCATTTAGAAAAATAAAACAAGCTTAGACAAGTGTAAGTCTTATATTAATTCAGTTGCATTTCAAATACATTTTTTTACCTTTTGTTGGATGATACATGAAGACATAATTTCATTAAAGTGTACAAAAATATCTATGCTAATCACATGTAACTACTAACATTCAAAAAACAACAAGGATGAAAGGGAAAAGGTCCAAAGAAAGACCAAAGGTGCTATGTTGTGCAACAATTTATGATAACCAAAAATTTATTTTAAATAGGTAAATGCACAAATTTCTTCTCCTCTGAAACAATTTTACAACTTCTGTAGGATTTTCCAAAATGGACACTAGAGCTATCCTCTATGTAATGTAGGAGAATCATTCTCTCCATCCAAATTCGAGTTCAAAGTCTGATTAGGCCTAGAAGGGGTCTTAAATTTTGAATTGATGGTCTTCGAACTATCACTTGCAGAGATGAAATAAAAAAGAATTGCAGAGATGAAATACCGTTGTAGAGATGAAATATAATTGCAGAGATGAAATAGAAAATAATACTTATATTATGGAGAAGCTCGTCCCACAACCAGCTATGTCACTGCAATGTTCCACTCAACCATAGGCTAGTGTGCTTCTTAATTTTTCAGCAACACTGCCACCCCCTAGTTGGGCATGATTCCCCAAGGAAAATGAAACTAAGAAATCTCACACATAGCCAAAGATATGTCAAAACTCAATCAAACCAAAGCTAGGTTTGGTTTTATCAGACTGCCAAGGGAACGCAACAACACATAACCAAGCCAACAACTTGGGTTTATCAGGTTATCAGAAGATGGAAGAAATATCTACTAAGCTAGTGGGTTCACTGAAGAGCTAAGGATGCCTTCACTGGAACTAGCTTGACTCCTAAGACATCCACGCACACCCAACAAAAGAAATCATTCCCTTCTCTGCTACACAGTCTCTCATGACATGACTTCCCTTCTAGTGCTATTCAAGGGGTGTAGAGAAGAGAGCCATCCCTCTAGCTCTGTCCATGAGGCTCCTGCACAATACTAGGTTTGTCAAGTAGGCTCCTTTCCACTCCTACACAATCCAAAGACCAATTGCATACACGGAAATATACAACATTTCCGGGTTGAGGAAAACAGTTCAGCCACAAAATTAGTTGCCAAGGAGGGTAAGAACAACCCATGACAGAAATTCAATTTCCCAGGAACATTTTGGCCCTAACGTGGCCAAAAAATGAATTCAAACACAACCAAGAGAACGTGGTCTCTCCTCCAAATCATTGGGACATTCAAAAATGATTTTTAGCTTGGAAATCAGTGGGGAAATGCAACAGAAACATTGGGGAAAGAAACCCAACCACATATCATTACCAAAAAATAATCCACATCCCAGGAGAATGAGGAAATGACTACCCACATGAGGGGAAAACACACCCACAACAAATCAAAAACGAATTTCACACACAGATAATTCCTAGCCGCTTAAGAGAACCCCAATGTGGGTGAATGATGAAGATGAAAATGCCCAGGAGCCCAATCGTGAAGGAGAGGATACCATAGGAAAAAATTGTGGAGGTGAAACAACTCCCAAGCTTCCCTACATGAGCAAAAAATGAAGAACGTGGATGTATATCCCAATGGCATGCATTTTTTGGTGTTTACTTGCCCCAAAAGTCAAAATTGATTTTCCCCAAAATGGGTTTTCCCCAAATTCGAATTTCCTACCCATACTCCTCCCATCCCCATGCAATAACTACTTTAACCAATNAGTTGACTGTTTCATGGGTTCTCCCTTTGACATTTGGCTTTTCCCCATTGGCCCCAAAGGTTAAATATTTCCCCCTCCTTATCCTTAGGAAAATCATGCCCCCATGTCTTTTAATGTTGCATAGACATAGCTGGTTGTGGGTATTTTAATTAAAATGCATATTTACATGATGCAAAAATTATAATGTGTCATCTTAGCATGAATATACCATTGGCAAGGATTTTAATCACCAGAACATAAAATGTTAAATCAATGGTGGGGCTTTTTCCTTTAGCTCCACACCATGATTAATTACAATATATACATCATATACATTTTTAATGCAAACGGGGTCAAAGCCGGGGTGTTAGAGATGGTCATGATTGTACCAGACCAAGGATATTAGAAAACAGGTTCTGATATTAGTTTGTATGTACATTTTCATTAGATGAATGAAAAATCCCATTTTGGCATAATTTTGTGTGTGTAAATTGCATTCTGTCTGAATGCGTGAAATTGTGAGTTAAATGCTTGTTTAATTTATGTAAAAGATTGACAAGTATGTGTATGAGTTCATGGTTTTTGAAAGTGGGATAAAGATAGATCGATTGATTGATTCTCAGGTCAATCGAAGGAAAATTAGGTAAAAAATCCTTGAGGATTTCATTAATGAAATGTGCATGCAGAGTTAACCTTGTTGTGGGTTATGGATCGAAATCGATGAATGCAAGAATCAATGAAGATTGAAGGTGGAAGTCAAATTATGTAGTTAAATAAATTAGATCTGGAAAATTAAATGAATTTCTACATTTGATCAAAGATCAATGGGCAGAAAACATTCTGCAAAATAAATCGACAGTTGAGGACAAGATCTGCATCAAAATAATGACCGACAGTCCAAATACGCCCCGCAGAAGATCAACGATTTAGACATAAGTTGCATGAAACAATTTGCGAGAGTCGTAATTCATAAAATTAAAATGTGCATCTCACATCCTGCACGCGGAAATACCGTTGCGGGCTCGTAATTGTGGGAGATCCATTTTAATTGGAAAAATGTATTCCCGCATCCTGCAAGTTGCGGAAAAGGAGTTGCAGAAAATGTGTTGTAGAAAAGGGTGTTGGGAAACAGAGTTATGGAAACTTTGTTGCGGAAAACGTGTTGCAGAAAAGGGTGTTGGGAAACAGAGTTGTAGAAACTCTGTTGTGGAATTGAACCTGCGGAAGCAGAGCTACGCAAAAGAAGATTTAACCCAGAAATTTAGCTTCTAGGAAAGGTTTAAAGTCCCTCCATGCTCCAAAGTTCATGTTTCTAATCTCAGATATGGAAAAAATGCTGACTCAAGGGTCATATTGGCATCACTATGGCTCCTAGTAGTTGAGAACTTACTAGTTTTCAACACTTTTTCTTATACAAAATGGGTCCAAGACCTACTTGGACAACTTAGGAAGAAAATCAGTGCATGAGAATCAAAATATTTGTATCAAGAGAGATACTATTTCAAATGATAATTATGTTGATATCCTCTGCTCAAATTGATAATGCTCCTGTCAATTTTTGTACTCCTTGCAAATTAACAATTTCAAGTTTTTGCGACTTGCTAGCCTTTGGCCCTTCAGGTACAGGTATACTTTTCTCTATGACTCATACGAACTGGGAAATTTCCAAAGTTGAAAGATGACCAAAATCCTATCAAGAGCCTGCCCCAGTAAGATCACATTTTCCAATTCTATTGTTCAAGGACATTTTTATCTAGAATTCTATTTTTTTCTCTCACCGTTGAATAGTAAATACTTATTTTTTCTTTTTCCAATTCCTTGAATTCTTTGAGGAATTCTTCAAATCCATTTCTAAGTTATGTTCTCCACATTTAGTTCTTTCTATTAAATTTGTGGTTCTTTTTGCGTTTCTCGTAGATTTCACAGTCCAACATTGTAAAATGCAAAATATGGCATGTTCTTCAAACTAGCGTTGAATCTGCAAAATCTCTATCAAAACTTTTATCTAGAGAATTTCGTTATAATGCTTTTAAGAAATATAGTCAATTGAAATTAACATGCAAGGGATATCTGAAAACCAAAAAATTATTTCCATACTTCATTTTTTTTATTACTTTTATGTTTTCATTCTCCCTTTCTCATTTCTCTTCAAAAATTGAGTTCTGTAGCACTGCTAAATTTCAGTCAGGTGACTAACTCACTAGCTTCTCTTTGTTGAGAGAATTCCATTGAGTATATACTATAAACATGCTCCTTTTTGGATTTTTGCAATCTCTCACGCCTCTCAGAAAACTTCCTTTTTAAGTTTTTTAGTACTCCTGTCTGTTTCTCTAAGGATTTTGCTAACTTGATGTAGTATGTACTCCATTGTTGCTCCAACTCCCTGTCACAACACCATCACTCCTTTTATTTGTTACTCTGTAGTCACTCCCACTATGTTAGTATGTGTGGTCACATAGACTCTGTGTCACTCCACAGTCGCTCTGACTTTGTCTTACTCTGTAGTAGTCAAGTTGTGTGCCACCACACTCTGTCATACTCCATGGACCTTTACTCTGCCTATCTATGTACCAACTCACTCTGTTGGCATTGATTTACTCCATGGACATTTACTTTACATATCTATGTACCAACTGAATATTTTGGCATTGATTTACTCCATGGAGTTTCCTCTATTGAAAAAATTAGGATACAATCACTAGATACAATCATTATTTCAGAGCAGGCCATTATTTCAGAGCAGAGTATTCAAGTTTCAAACTGTAAAGAAAATTTGAAGGGTTAAAAAGATTTTGAAAATATTCATGAAAATTATGTTCCTAATGTCAAAGATCATATGATTTCTACATTTGTGACTAAATACAAGGAAGTTAGGGTAGTTCCAAACACTTCTTTGCATTAGAATTCCATTCTAAAGAATAAAAGAAAGCTATTGAAGAAACATAATTGAGGATTATCAACTCTACTAGAGAGATTAGATAATCAAATAAAGATAAATATTTGCACGGAAGAATAAAATGTTCTTGAATTATTATATGGAGTAGATCATTGAAAGAAAAGGGCACAGATCAAGGCAAGGAAACCAAACTTTGATGAACATTTGCATTTGGTAAAAAGGACAAGAATTGAAGCTGAATATGAAACCAAGAAAATTGTAGAAGGCTCGAATAAAGGAGGCATAGCAAGTGCCAATGACAATAATGGAGAAAATATGGCATTGGATAATGCTTGTGTATTTAATGAATGCCATTTGAGAACTAATAATATCTTAAGTTCTAACAATCTTGAAAATGTAGGCTTCTTTGGTATCTTAAGTTCTAACAGTAAGATTTCTGGACTTTTTAGAATGTGATGATGAGCAGAATAAGGTAGAGGAAAATCACTGGGAGAGAGAAGACTAAACTACTCAAATAAAGTGATATAACTTCATCTGCAGGTTATATTTTGCCATCATACATTTAACAATGATGATTGCATAAAAATATATAGCTTCATGTGCAAGTATCTTTTAAGTATCTTTTCAGATATCCAAAAGCATTGCAAGGGATGGTATTTCAGAATATATATTATGAGTAGTTACCTGCATAGGGAGATATACATTGCATGTTTCAAAGTTTTTGTGTACCCTCTAAGTAGAAATTCCAATGGAATATAATGCCAACCAAACCCTCATTATTTTGCAAATATATAATAGAGGGATAAATACTATTTTGTAAACATGTAATCTACAAAGTTTGATGTTTTTTCTAGGCCATACAATTTTGATGTATCTATTTTATGGACATTTTAACAATTCCAAATAAAATTAATAGGGGAAATTGGTTGGAAAAAAAACTAGGCACTAAACTTATCCACAAGATCTATTTTAAAAAACTTAAAGGAGAATCTATATTTGAAAGCATACCTGGCATAAAAATCATCATAATTTCTCATTATGTGTGTATATTTTCATTTTGTTGCTTGGATCTTGTGATGATCAAGTATTATTAGTGTATGAGTACATGGTAGATGGCAGTCTAGAGGATTGGTTTTTTCAAAAGGGAGACACACCACCTCTTTCAGGGTTTGTGCACTTTAGAATTGCTTGGGAAGTGGCCTATGGATTATTCTTCTTACACCCTTCCAAGCTTGATCCCTTAGTTCATGAAGACCTAAAACCAGCTAATATATTGCTGGATAAAAGCTTTTCAAAAAAAATTGGTGTTGTGGGTCTAGCCAAACTTGTCCCCCCAATTGTCACATGAAGCATTACACGGTGTAGACACACATCAATCGCATGGAAATTTTGCTACATTGATCCAGATTCCAAAGTATCATAGGACTATGACACTTGAAAAAAATCTAATCTTTATGCTTTTGTATTTTTTCTTGCAATTATTAATTTCCAAATCAGGAGAGGTCCTTACATATCGCGTTGAAATACCTATGGATAAGGGAAATTTTAGTGAATTCTTTTTATCAAAATGTTAAATAATTTCTTATTGAGGAAGCCCAAAAGCTATCCAAACTTGCGTTGATGGAAGGATAATCCATATTTAGGGACAGTTGTGCTGCTAGAAATTCGAAGATTGAAATATTTTGTAGAAACGGATATTGAGCTTAGGGGAACATGGGACGAGATGACATGGGTTCTATAGAGATGTTTCATTGCAAGCATTGCACACTGCATGGAATTCAAAATACATACAAACAACATTCACAAAAAACAACCGAATGGAAAAACAAAAATCCTAAGTGCTTGGAAAAACCCACTTAACTGGAAAGATAGATAAAGCCATGATTCAAAGTGGATTCAAAGCAGTGTAAAATGAAAATCATAGTGCTGGAATGATAAAATAACCTATGTGAAACACCATATTCTCTGAACTCATCCTCCAGTTCCCACTTGCTCACCTAGAAATCCAAGTTGAGAAAATCATTTGCGTAAAAAATCCCACCGTAGAATCCTACTAAATAGAATCTGCTACCTATGAAACTTAGGGATCAGAGTAAGAAATTGGTGGAACTAGCTATGCTTCTTGTTGTTTTTGGAACACCATCTAGTAACCCATAATCCCATAAGAAAGGGAAAGTTCTGTACCAATAGATATCGCTCACATTATTCAAACCAATATCGATGGAAGAGTACAAAATCACAGAGCCGACAATCAACCAAAGGGAGAATAAAAGGGAAGCCCTCATAAAAACGACATCAAACATTGTGGAAAACCCATGAAAATAGTTTGAAAACCACCAAGACTATGGAAATATTCTTCAAAACTGCCACTGCGAAAATCTCCTCCAACACTGCCAGTGCTCCCTCCACGAAAACCCGTGGAAAACCCTATGCATATGGCACTGCTCCCTCCTAAAAACCTGTGCATATGGCACTGCTGCCTCCCGAGAACCTATGGAAAACCTTGTGCATATGGATCATTTGTGGCTTGTTTGCAATAAAAAAATCCCTCACAATATTCGGTATTTATATATTATATAATATAGGCAATTTTACCCTAAATATAACATTAATATATTGGTTTGAATTTTTTTTTATTTTTTACCCCCCAATATGAACGAACATCTTATCATATTGGCCCCTCAACGACACCCCCATGACGATTACAGAGTAGAATAGGCCAGATATTTGAGTATATAGTGTGATCTAAACCAAATATTTTTGAAATGACTATGAAGACTAATGGAAAATGAGTGAATATGCAGACGAAAACTTCTACTATGCTAAATGCCATAATTTTTAATCAATTATAATAGTTTAGGAGGAAAATAAGAATGAAGTCCAAATATATAGCTAGAAGTTGTGAATCCATCCCTATTTTGAGTGCATTTCAATGTCATGGACGGGTTGAATTCATTTTCTAATCATTTTGAGATTATTCTTCTATAGGATTTATGGCATCAAAAATTTTAGTTTGGGTTTTCTTGCATCAAAAATATGGTGGAGTATCATTTGAGTTGATGACAATGTCAATCCAAAAAAATTTAGTTTGGGTTTTCTTAAATAAGTTCACTTATGTATAATGCTAAAACCCCCATAAACCTAAAATGTAAAAATTCAATAGTATGCATTAAGCTAAAAATCCATCGCATGTTTGAGGAGTAGATTTTGTCTAAAACAAAGAGATGGCTGAGGTGGACTTGGCTATTCAAAGCATTCTAACCTCTCATACCACAAGTAATCTAACTGATCTTGACGCTATCACTACAACAATTTTGACATTTAGGAGCGGTTGTCTTCTGCCTCCAAATNTGGTCTTTACAAAACCGCCCCTAATAGCATCGATGGTAAAAGTTTTGAATTTTAGGGGTGTTTCTGGAGGAAATCAAAACCGCCTCGAAAAGTGACTTTTAGGGGCGATTCTAAACCCTCCACCAAAAGTGACTTTTGGGGGCAGTTTTAAACCCCCTTGAAAAGAGACCTTTGGCGGCAGTTCTTAATCCCCCCAAAAGATTCTTTTGGAGGAAGTTCTAAACCCCCCCAAAAGGGACTTTTGGGGGTGGTTTTGGCTTCGGAGGTGGTCTCTACAAAACTACCGCTAATAGCACTGATGCCAATTTTTTTTCATTTTAGTGGAGGTTTTGGAAGAGATGAGAACCACCCCTAAAAGTGACTTTTAGGGGTGGTTTTGATCCACCCCCAAAAGTGATTTGGGGGCTCTTTTGGATTCAGAGGTGGTCTTAACAAAAATGCCCCTAATAGCACTGACACCAAAAAAATTTCCTTTTAGGGGCGGTTCTAAACCTCCCCAAAAGTGATTTGGGGGTGGTTTTGGCTTTGGAGGTGGTCGTTAGAAAACCGCCCCAAATAGCACCGATGCTAAAAGTTTTAACGTTTAGGGAAGGTCCTGGAAGAGATCAAAACTACCCCAAAAAGTGACTTTTGGGGGTAGTTCTAAACCCCCCCCCTGAAAAAAAATGTCACTTTTAAGGGCAGATATAAACCCCCCTTGTTGGTACCTATGGGGGTGGTTCAAAAATGCCCTTAAAAGTCTTTATTATAAAACTATGGGGGAGGTTTTAAACCCCCCTCGCAGGTTCCTATGGAGGTGGTTAAACCCCCCTCATGCATACCTACAGAGGTGGTTCAAAATCCCCCTCGTAGGTACTGATGGAGGTGGTTCAAAACCCAGGTACCTACGGAGGCTGTTTAAAACCCTCCTTAAAACATTTTACAAACCTTTGGTGGAAGTTATAAATCCCCCTTGTAGGTACCTACAGGAGTAGTTTGAAACCCCCCTAAAACTCTTTGCAAACCTTTGGGGGATATTATGAACCCCCCTCGTAGTGACATATGAAGTCATCTTATAACCCCCCTCGTAGCCATAATTTAAAACATCAATATTGCAATATCATTAGGGAATGAAGGAATCAAACCTTCAACCTCCTACTTGTAAAGCAGGCGCTCTACCATTGAGCTAGAACCCTTTAAGAATTGGGGAAAGGGGCAATATTAACACCAAGATTGCATCATTTCTAATTCTAAGAAAAGATTAATAATCCCAACATTGTTTCTGACTCGAGAGACCTAAGAAATTAGTCTGAATGGCTCTGACCTTATAATTTGGTTGAACTTGAAAGGTTTCATATGTAGCATTGATTCAATGAAGAAAACAATAATACAAAAAAAATATTTCAAAACAAATTCGGAATTCAAGTTCATACACATACTCTAGAAGTGAACATCTAACTTGAATTTCAAGTATTCATGTATAAGAATGAGCATCTTTTCTAATGGTTGCTTGATGGATCCATGTAAGAGTAGCCTTATCTTAAAATTAATATCAGTAGATCAATGGGTTCTATAATTATAACATATTTAGACCCAACTCAATCCAGTCTGGTGATATAAAAAGCATTCAACTACACTATGGATAAATACAAAGATTAAAAATTGCATAGAACGGATAAATCTATAAACTTTTCTAAGATAAACAACTCATAATAATTCATTTATAGATATAGAATACTTGCAATTGATATAATCGTGAATGAACACCACCATCACTCAAAAGGCCAATGAGATGAAGTGTGCCATTTTCAAATCACTCCTTAATGTATTTAAACCCTTCTTCCTCGTATATTTTGCCAGAGGCAAGAGCATAATCCACTAATTTTGATATGCGACCAAAGTCAAAATCAAATTTAATATGTTTCAATTCTAAAAGATGTAGCATAAATAAAGAGTAGAAATATCCTTTCACTTACCATTTATACAATTATAAAGTACATCTTTTACAAATATCATATGATATCACCCCAATTTGTAAGGTGTTCAATAAATTAACTATTACACAACCATGATTTCAACAAAATGTTAATGCTTACCAATTATTAATGCAAGGAAAAATACCCAATATATAGGATTCTCATAAGTCACTTTGAATGCAGAAATGATCCACATGCAAGATATTCCTTCTTCACTCTACGCCTTGACATTTTTCATCAATAATTTTCCAAAAGTAAAAAAACCACAGCAAGCAAAAATAAAGTGAGCTTCTTGTTTACCTTACTAGAAAATAACAGATATCAAGCATAGTAAGTCATAGAGGATAGTAGAGTCGAATAAGGACTTTATTCCTTCTTTGAAAGATCTAGAAAATAGAGTAAGAGTTTTAATTAATCCAGTTGAGTCATTTAAATGGATAACTTTGCTTTAGCTTACAGAGCTTGTTATCTCATAGAAGCTTTTAGGTAGCTTATTGGAGCTTAGTTATCTCGAGGAAGTTTCGATCAAGAGGAACAAGATTAGAGTTTAGACTCTTGGAGCTTACACGGAGAGAGAAAGAGAGGTCTCTATTTGTAATGATCGATCCAGATCCATTGTATTTAGGTTCAGATAAAGGAGCATTGTGAAATAAGATTGTATGCCTATATTTTTGGGTTAATTGAGTCTATTTATTGAGTTTGGAAGCAATTTCCCATTTGAATCATATATTGTGACCATGTTGACTCCATGGTTAGTTGAATGAAAAAATGCCTTGAGTATTGACATTTACACACAATAATTCACATTTAGTTGTGCATTGTGTTAGCACTGTTTTTGTGCTAAATAGTTGGAGGAATACAATCTGCTAAATTTTGCATCATACAACCTCAGAAAATACTGATATTTTTCTATAAACTTCCCTAAGGGCCATCTGGAGGACAATCTAAAAGACTTGATATTTTATGCTTCGATAGTGTGGGCATAGTTGTAGGTAGTTCTACTCACCCTGGATGCAAATTATTCTCTATCAAAACCAAAACCAAAACAAAGAGGCATAGTTGTAGGCAGTTCTACTCATCCTGGATGCAAAGAAGTGATGTTTTGGGGGTGAGTATGTAAAGGATAGAGGTGACAGATAATCGAAGGTCCAGATTCCATTTAAATAGATCTACAACCAAAAATAAAATCCATGGCATAGATCACTTCCCAGAATCCAAAGGTTCGTTGTTTCATGCGTATGATAATTGGAGGCACCATAATGATCAAACAACAGAAGGTAAGTATGGCCCTCACATGGATTGGGGCATGAAAAGCAAGGAAATTCTAATATCGCCACCAAGAGAGGTCAATGAATGCCAAATTTCTGGTCTGCATACCATGATCTAACTAAGCGCTGATGAACATTGGAGCCAAAGGTCACTTTCGCAGTTGGTAGCATGACATCGTAACAAAAAGTGGCGGCATGGCTCATATCTCCACATAAGGATAGGATCTTGAACCCATTTGACTGAGCATGCTATCATCATGCTTCTCAGTGATGGCTTGTGTGAGGGTTTGACAGATCTGTTGCTGAGTTTGACCACCTAGCTCTTTATAAGAACCACAGCCAGAGCCATTCGAAGATACAGACTGGGTAAATTTTGAAGAGAGGCAAAGGCGGTTGAATTTTATTTGTCCAAGAATCCTTAAAGTGTTGAAAGGAGGTCCGTGATGGTTGTCATATTTGAGAAACTTGTTTGTTGAGGTATTCTAGTGGCTGATGGGAACCACTCCAAAATTCTTCCATTCCTAGGATTTCATGCTAAGAAGGATCCAACCATCAGGGTAAATATGTTCATTACATTAGAGAAGTGTTCTAACACCAATAAGGTTGACGTAAGTATGTTCATCACATTAGAAAGACCTTTTGAGGATGGTGAGGGCATTGATGTCCTAATAAAATGCAACATCCCCATGGAAGCAGTGCCTGGAATTTCCTGTCTAATGGGTATCCCACCGAAGCCTCTAGACATGATCATTTTCTCCATAATCACAACATGTAGTATCCATTTCCAGGGGAGATCAGTTGGAGAGGATGCTCATACGGGGGTATGGAGGATCGCAGGCCTTCGTTGTCAGTGCCACTGACTCCACTTGCCAACTTTATTTAGGGTGATGATGAGTCCAAGAAGGTGTCGTGCTGTATGACCTATAGGAGAACCCCGCTCCTGGGATAAAATAAGCACAAGAATGACAATCCCATCTTGTCAAAAAATAGGGAGGTATTTCCCCAAGTCTCCGCAAACAACAGTGTTACCAGGACACAGAAGTATTGGGTGGGAAGCCAAACACAGAAGGCACATAAACCTTTGTGCCAGCTGTGAACACAGGAAGAATATGCCATCAAACACAGAATGAAAATAAAAGGTATAGAAGCAAAATTTCATGTGGCATGCCCAACAGGAGGAGAAAAAACTCAAGTCGAGCCAATAGAAAAATCACTAAAGCTGTCCCAAGTCATCATTTTCATGACTGACAAGCCTGAAAACTATAGATGATGCATTATTGTTTAATTCCAGCATGCAAATCTCTCCATATTCTCAATTATACCCTCTACAGAAGGGGAAAGGGTTGAAACCTTGTAAAGATTTCAGGATG
>LPNX010243486.1:293566-403679 GCA_001517045.1 Pseudotsuga menziesii | reverse complement strand
TTTACACAAATATTTCACACAAATTAGTTGTTACACCCTCAATTGGGTATACTTATGGTTGTAATAAATATGTTGTAATCAAATACTTTCAATATTGTTCATTACATTGCCTGCCTGTGGTCAATATCTATCTCGCAATCAACTTATTTCCTTCAACAAACGTGCAATAAAATCATTTCATAAAATAGACAAGTAAAATTCCACTTAAAATGAATAAATCAACACATTATAATCAATGAAACGAAAATAAGATATCTAATTGACAAATTCATTATGGTGATAACTTACAAATATACATTAGATAACAATACAAATTGTCATTATATTCCTTTCCATTGCGAGGACATGCATATATCATGACAAAATGGTATGTTCATATAAGCCATTGATAGAAATGTAAAAAAAGGCATAACATATATGAAATTGTAAAAAAACAAAATGAAAATACGTGAATGAGCTTCTTTTGGTTTTAAGAATATCTTATTCTCTACTACATAGGGCCAACCACGTGAAGGTTGAAGCTCATATGGCCCCTACCCCACCTCACATCACTCTCAATTCCCCACACCCAATCTATCTACTGTAAAAATAAATGAAAGTTACATAACATAATAAAGCATATAAGATACATACATAAACAGTAGCAGAACAAAAAAATATATGCATGAAAGGAAAATCCAAGTAAAAATCTAAGATGTAAATTTTCACAAATACAACTTAAATGAGAACTGATAAATAAATCATACATGCTACTTACTGAACAACGTCCAACCATGTGCCTTCACAATATTGTCTAACATAATCCATGCCACCATCACCTATAGCTTCGTCCTCTTTGCATTTCGTCCCTTCAAAATCTGCAACACTTGATAAATCTACATACTCCAATTCATATCTATTACAATTTCTTGTTCCCTTCAGAGGGCATGTCAAAAATAGACCCAAGTCATTCTCTACCAAATCTTGTACATAAAATACCCGTTTCACTTGTGATGCTAGAATAAATGGATCATCTTGTGCTCTATCCTTACTCAAGCATCTCTTCAGATTCACCATGGTGAAACTGATTTCATCAACTTTCATTCCATTCTTCTTGTGTGCATCTAACCAATCACATTTGAACAATGGATATTGCACCAAATAGTATTCCAATAACAATATTTCCTGAATCACTCCATAATATGTTTTCATTTGATGTATATGGTTTTTATCCTTTGCACTTGATCTCATTAATGTTTATGCAAGTATGAACACACCACTATTTTGGGTGGCCCTGACATTTTCTAGGTTTTTAACATGAAATATACACCCATTGATTAAGTAGGCATCATACTTAGTTGCATATGTACTTGGGCCATGTGCCAACCATTTAAGGGTATCAAAAATATTTTCTTTTCCTTCCACCTATAAATTTTTAAATGTCATTAGAAAACCATTGAATTTCAAAATATATTAAAATAATCTCACCTTCATACATCATAATATTATTGATCAATGAAGTTAAATTAAAGCTAATATGAATAAAATATCATTACCTGTTTTCTTAACCAATCACTAAATTGTTGGTTGTGGAACTTTTGTCGTAAGACATCATCTTTTTAGGCTTGGATGTTACTGTTCGCAATTTCTGTCAAGTGCATCCTATTTTCAAGTAATGTCAATAAACAGTTTATGAAAATATTGTGATATATTATAATAAAAATTGAGTTCATAAGGATGTGCTTATTACTTACTCTATCCAAGGTTGAATTTCATCTATATTGTGCAAGACCCGTCTATGGGCTTGTAACAAACTAGTTTTATCTAAATCGATAGAATTTCCACTAGATAAGGCCTTCCATATTGTCCAACCTCCCATTATTCATCGTCTCAAGCTTCATTTATATTAGGCATGCTTTGATAATATTCTGTACCTTCAACATATCCAACACAAAATTTTATAAATTCCTCCACAATGTAGTTCTCTGCTATGCAACCTTCGGGCCTCTTCTTATTTTCCACATAACTTTTGAAAAATTTCATGTTCCTAGAGAAAAACACACAATTTGTAGTGAAATCAAAAGTATGAATAAAGAGTTTCTAGTAATGTATTATTATTATATGCACATAAAATGTTGTAATTTATGTGGATTTGGACTTAATAAAATTTCATTGACCTTTCAAAAGGGTACATCCATCGATATGCAACTGGTCCACAATAATGTAGGTCTCACACCAAGTGTACAATCAAATGTATCATTATATAAAAGAATGAAGGGGGGAAATATTTTTTGAGTAAGCACAAATTTTCCACAACATCATCTTGTAAGTTATCAAGATCTATTGGATCCACCATTTTTGCACAAATTCGCCTATAAATGAAGCAAAGCCTGCAAATAGTGTTTCGAACTGATTTTGGTAGCACATGGGGAAATGATACTGGAAGGATTTGTTGTGTGAGAACATGGAAATCATATGCTTTCATACTATGAAGTTTGAGATCTTTCATAGATACATTATTTCCAGGGTTTGAACTATATCCATCTAGAACTTTTAACATGGACAAAACACGACAAAGAGTCTATTTCTCCTTTTTTGAAAGAGCGTGTGGTGCGGGTGGAAGAAATATTTTCTACCTTTTTATTGTGGCCACAATGACTTCCTTATACCCAAATATTGTAAGTCACCACGAGAATTTTTCCCATCCTTTGATTTATCTTTTACATCTAGAAGGGTTCCAAAAATACTTTCGCATACATTTTTTTCTATGTGCATTAAATCTAAAATGTGATGCACTAGGAGTTTCTACATCCAAACGTATAAAAAATAAATTAATTATAACATCAAAGAAAAACTAAACAATATATTCCAATTAAACACAATGAAATCCTTCAAGCATCGTGCATTTTAGGCTTTAAGTTAATGTGTGCACATACCTCCCAATATGGTAAATTGAATAGAATTGACATTTTCTTTCACACGCTAGTCTTTGGATTTTCACCTTTGTTTAAATTTCTTTTTCTTTTTTTACTTTTAGAATTTCCCCATTTCTGTTCCCTTCCTTGTGTTTCTGTAAAAATATCTGACACTTGTACAATTGTAGGTGCAATGAGATGCTCAGAATTCCTATCAAATGATCCTTTTTTAGAATGATAGTTATGATTTATTGGAAGATATAGCCTATGTCCCATGTACACACACTTCCTACTATATTTGAGATACATTGAATTTGTGTTCTTTCCACATATAGGGCATGCACAAAACCCTTTAGTCATGCAACCAACCATATTTCCATAAGCAGGAAAGTCATGGATTACCCACATCAGTATAGCCTTCATATTAAAGAATGACCTTGAATGAGCATCGTATGTCCTTGCCCCTTCATCCCATGTTAGTTTTAGCTCATTTACCAATGGTTCCAAATAAAAATCTATGTCGTTCTTGGTGGCTTGGGACCAGGTATTAACAATGACAACAAACAAAAGCTCCTTTCCATGCTTAACCATGGCAGAAGGTTATATGTGACTAGTACTACTCGCCATACACTATGAGTACTATTCAATATTCCAAAAGGATTAAATCCATCCACTATCATTGCAAGACATACATTGTGACTATCGTTAGAAAAATCAAGCCATTTAGAATCTATAGTTTTCCATGCCGGGCTATCAAATGGGTGGCACATTATTCCATCCTTACTTGCATTCTCATGATGCCACCTCATTTTTTATGAAATATATGTAGAGCTGTAACAAAAACATAAAGATTCATATATACATTGCAATACTTTGTAGATTAAATAAGATGATTTTTTAGTAGGTTGGTAGTACATGAAGGTGTATGATATAATGGAATTATAAGAGTTCAAAATCATACATGTACATTCTCTTCAACCTTGGCACTATAGGGAAATACCTCAGCACTTTAGCCAGGACACCTGTACGTACCTTTTCAGAATGAGCATCAATTTTCCATCTTGATTCGCACATGTTGGGCATTCATTTATTTTTTCACATTTTCCCCAATATAAAATGCAATCATTGTGGCATGCATGTATCATTTCATAGTGCAACTCCAATGATTTAATCAAAAATTTTGCAGCATATGTAGATTCTGGAAGTGTATTTCCTATTGGAAGCATTTCTCTTTGCAACTTCAACAACTAGGTGAAACTTGCACCATACCATCCATTTCTCACTTTAAGGTTATACAATTTCACAGTGGCCGATAGCTTAGTGAAACTAGTGCAACCTGGGTACAATGGTGCCTTGGCATCTTCAATTAAAGTTAGATATTGATTGATACCATTTTTTTCTTCCATTGATTGTACTTGGTCATTTTCACAATTCACATCTGGATTTTCATTATAATATTGATAAGCATCATTCACCATTTCAACCATATGATCATCGACCATGGTTTCCTCGTGATGCTCGTCATTCTTAAGAAATTCAGTATCATTTGTAAGCAATGTTGCAAACTCATCATTATGATTATCATATTGATGTCAGACTATATGCTCAGCACCATGTGTAATTTCTCGAGGAAAATAATGCATCTCTATTGTGTGTCATTTCTTGCTCTTGTCAAATATAAAGTCCTAGTTAGGAACTTTCTCTCCATGGAAAAAACCAAGTTTTATATGAACTTAGTATACCATGAATCATCAAGTGGTCTTGTACTTCCTCAAACATCAATACTGCAACATTGCAACATTTTTTACAAGCGCATCTTGTGGTGTTATTATCCTTTGAATGTCTTTTTGCAAACTCTATGAATTATTCAACCCCGACTTGATATTCCTTTGACATCCTACACAGAATCAATTTGCACATCACGTAAGAAAAAACCACTACAAATTACAATGAAGGCATATGTTATAAAATATCATATTGAAGAATCAAATATAAAAGTATACCTCATTTTTCAAATCTTTCCAATCCCTTTTTTTGGCCATTTGAAAATAAAACCAACCCAATTTCTTGAATTGGCTCCTCTAGAGTTGGCCTCTCAACTTTCTTCCAATATATGGTTACGAATATTCATGTAGTACACCCACATGATTTCCAAAATAGCCTTTACTAGCACATGACAACCATATATCACACCATACAAGCTTCCACCTTATAATAACCAAATACAAACATCAACTACATAATATTTTTGTTTTATATTAAATCCAAGATATTTAAGATTTTAACCCATTAATATAACTCTAAAGATAAAAAACAAATTTGCAAAATCTGGCGGGCCCCTCCCCATTGGATATTGTGCTCAAAGATTAGAGGTACAAAGGTCACTTTTAGGGAGTGCAATGGTTTATATGGTCACTTTCATGACTGCACGAAAGTTCCTTGAGGACTGTTAAGGGTCCCAAGCTTGTATATGAAGGTACCATGACCTACTATGGGTTACTAAGGGTGTCATGAGGGTGTGTAAATTTGTTGAAAGCCTAATTGTGTACTGCTTGACTAGGGTGTGATCTGTTAGTATGGATGGTAGTCTGTGTGACGTCTAGTAAGTGGGTTGCTACCCTTTATTGGACTAGTTATACAACTAATGAAACCCTTGATTTGATGCCTCTCACCCATGTGCTGGCTACCAAGTTGGGAGAAAATCTCACATAGGTCAGAAAGAATGGAACCTACTCCTGGTTGAGGCCTGATGGAAAAACACAAGTAACCATTGAGTACAAAAATGAGAGTGTTGCATGGTTCCTCTACGCATTCACATAGTTCTCATCTCCACTCAACATGATGAGACAATGACCAATGAACAAGTGTTATCTAAAGGAAGTGAGAGGGTTCAATTTTTATACAAGGGGGATATACTTTGAATAGTAAACTGTAATGACCCCCATTAGATCCTACTGATTTTTTTGGCTTATTTGCTTATGTAATTTGGTTAATGGATTTCGTAAAAACAATTGTCAAAAAAACCACCGAGTTGTTCTAAATAGTCTTAGTTGGATTTTGTATTCAATGTAATGTTGATATGTTGATGTAGGATCATAGGCTCAAGAGGTAGAAGTCATTCATGAATTCACAAGGTCAATGGAACTCTTAATATACCTAGGGTCTCTTACATTTGTAATTTTCTTTATTTTGTAAAAGCTGAATAAAATGGATAAGGAATTTAGATCCTTTTCTAGATGTAATAGTTAGGATTGAGTTAGTTGTGAGTCATAGGGTTAGTAGATATCAATAAGGATGATACTCCTTTGTTATAGGATCTGGAAATAGAATCCTCTTGTATTTAAATCAGTTCGAGTTATTTTCTTAGTAGCTTAGTTAGCTTACAAAGCTTGTTGGCTTGCCAAAGCTTAGGTTAGCTCATGGAGCTTAGGATAGCTCATACTGGTTTGAGGATAGCTCAAAGAAGCTTTGACTATATCGTAGAGCTTGAGAGGGATAGAAATTCCACATAGCATGAATGGAGGAATGAGAGGTAGACAGAAGAGTGAGGGAGGAGTGAACAAGTAGAATTATCTATGTGTATTTGAATTTCCAGTGAATTGAATAAACAATAGAGGATTAGAATCTATGTGTGGTTTTGATAGATTTCATGTCTTCATATAGTTATGTAGAAGTATTAATTAATCCCGCATTCACTCCATATAACCCTGTATATAAACTATGTAGATTTGGATTTCCATAGTTATCGAATTGCAGAGAAGAACTGATCTTATTCATGATCAATTAAGTGAAGCTTTGTAGATGGTTAAACCTTAACCAGTCACTCAAATAAAACAAGATCGTGGAGTGGGGATCAATCATGGGGAATATCAATGGTTTATAGTGATATCATCGGGAGAAGTTGCAAACTTTGAAAAAAAAATCATGTGCACAATATTCTATGGAATGCGCCTAATAAATTTTGGAATCCACCGTTGATTTGGTAGAGACACTGATCGAATGATCAGAAATCCATTTCCCTGCATGTAAAAGTAAGTTGTATGAACATTCAGTCTGGTCATGAAATTGATAGATCAACAATCGAGATCGACGATGTGGAATAAGCGTTGTTTAGAAACTCTTGTTTGGGAAGTGTCGAAAGTCGAAAAGTTGACTTTCGATTCTCTCCTTCTGGAAAGAATTCCACTGCGGAAGGGAACATGTGGAAACCTAGAATTCTACTGTGGAAGAAAGTTAGACAGTGCAAAAAATTTTCTAACACAAAGAGTTTGTTTCGGATCTCAAGGGTTTTTAAGTATGTATGCAAATCAACGCCATAATATGTGTAATGTTTGGCTTGTATATTGACTATAATTTTTAGATCTTTATTTTCATAGTGCTAACAGTGAACAGTAAATGAAATAGAGATTTCTTTGCATAAATAACAAGGAAAATAAACCCTAAATATCATATTCATATAGCTTTGAGTTTACAATGACTATAATAGCAGTTCTAAGGTGGACAAGCAAATATGAAATTACTTTAACTCTAACCTGGAGCTTCCTGGGTGTTCATAATGATTTATGGAAGTGAGCTTTGGTGTCTTCCCTGCCCTTCCAACTCCTCAAAACAACCCAAATTGTCTTCTTCTCAGGCTCCCTTATTATGCTGTAGCACCCTCCTTCACTACCCAGAAATGTTATGCAGAGTCGTAGTGGATTCCTGTAGGTGTCAATATGGATTGTAGCTCCCTTTTTAGTTGTGAAAACCCTTTATATTGTCCTAGATGAAGCGCAGGTATCATTGTAGATGTGTAACTGTAAGGATATGCAGCCAACAGAAAGTAAATCATCCTCACAAGAAAGACTATGTCCTCTCTAGACGATTTCATGGCCCATGCAGACCAAACTCACCCAACAAATGAAGAATACGACCTCCACAAGATGAAATCGGCCCCTTTGTTACTCCCTTTTTTTCAAAAACATAATAACCAAAAAGATAATATGCATGAATCTATAGAATCTTATATCTAGATGGGCCTGAAAAAATTGTTGTGTGTATAACCACGGCATGAGCCTATAATCCTAGGTATAATATAATATTGTTACTTGTTAGACTCATTGTTACGGAGAGAAATTCCTATGGCTTGGGGTACCACAACAGACAGCTAGACTCCATAAATCAATCTTTCCCAATATGCAATAGAAATTAAAAACATCTAACACTAAAGGATCGAACCTCGTACCTTATTCCGGACGGTTGAAGTAGATCTCCATTGAGCTTTTCAATCTTCAGCTTGAATTGTTATAGCACGTCCTCAACAACAAGTAAAAAATACAAGCATACTATATTTCATGGTGTTAGATCTATTCTAGCATATATAATCAATAATGTATAAGCATTTGGCATATTCCAATGGATGCAACATTCATTCAAATACACATTACTAGACAGGAAAAGATATTTCTATTAATATGAATCAGAGATTACAAGTGACAACCTCTGACGACACGTCTGCGAACCGGAGAAACTGAATCCCCCACTCGGGCCTCCACCATCTCAATCCTCCATCACTCCGATAGCAAGCTCACTAACAAAGACAAGCTTGGGAAGAACACAACAGTGCTCCAAAGGGACAAAGGGATGTAGACTCAAGTATAGTTCTGGCAACAATGGACTATAGTTTCGGTACTCTCAATTCTCTCTTATCTCCCCCTTCTCCCCCCCCCTCTTTAATGTACCAAGGGGTTCCTTATATAGCTTCACAAGGGACAATGAAGGGTCGAATCTGAGCGATCTCAAGGCATATGGAAGGCCAGGAGTCGAATGAGTCGGATCCAAGTCAAGGAAACTTCCAAAATGATTTGGATTATGCACACATCCCGATGTACACGACTATATAGGGAATATCCGCGTATGTACGCGGTTATCGAGGAAAAGGACGCGTATATCATTTTTCTAATGTTTTTAGGGATGGTCAATGATACATCAAAAGACAATAAATGGTCCATAGGGAATAATGAGTCTGCAGCGGGATAGGGGAAGGCCATACAATGTGTGATTCACCTAGTGTGGTGAAATCTACTATAACAGATGCCCCCTAATGTATGAGATTAGAGGGTTTATACGATGGCCGAAATACATTATAAGTCCATCCCAGAAGTGAAGTGATGGAGGTACCCAAATGGAAGACCAGCCACCCAATCAGCATAATACCATAATACAACTCTGCATATAACTGCACATACATATAGCAGTCCCGGATACATAAGAGTACAATGGCCATGAATAGGCATGAAACATGATAGAACATATGTGGTCATCGCCACATACAATATACATAGATCAGAATCTCCATGATGAAGATATACAAAGCACAATGATCTCCACATAGGCTGAAGATATATAACAGATCAAGATCTCCATAGTGGCTGGAAATGTCTGACATATACTGGAACAAGTCACGAGAGCTGAAATCTCATGAACACTGGCATGATCCAGGAGGTAGCATATAGTGAATGCCACCAATATGGAAGGTCTTCTACACAAACCGCTACGAGTACATGTCCTACTATGCGAATAGATGTGTCGAGGTCGAACATAGTAGTCCATCATCTGATTACCGGTCATTAATGTATACCGTTAACAGACGCGAGATCACCCACCAATAATGAAAATGGGAATCAAGGTACTAGAGTGCAAACTAACAAGTGTGAATAAATGTGTTGAGGTCGAACACTTGAGAGAATCCATCGATCAGGGGACATTGATGTATTCCCAAAACTGTCTATGGCGAGAGAACCTGCCACTGATGACTGCAAGTCTCAAGGCACTCAAAATGACTCTAGACTCCAATCCCATCATAAATGATCTGAAGTCAATGGGATGAAATCCGCTGGAAGGAGGGCATTAAGGCATCCCCCATCATCCAACACGAGGTACTCAGCAAGGCTGTATAATATGGAAGAACTCGATCATAAGGTGCACAAACCAGTAACTGTACCGGGAATGGCCGACATGCAAAGTCAAGATAACTGAGGAATTGCCGACTCAGGTTTCAACTTCCTTCGAACAAGAGCATAACAACGTATGGTCACTGAATGAAGGCAGCATAGACTCGATATACAAACTGGGACATCTCTATGATGCATGAGGCATCAATAGAGGCTCCATAGGGACTGGAAGCTTAACTAGTCGGTGGAGATAAAACTCAGATAACGAGTACAACTCCTAAAGTCAAACTATAACCCAACCAATGGATGTGATATACAGTTCTCTATTCGAAGGCGACACGACTCGACAGCTGCCAAAGATAATATCTTTTCTTGTCCGGCTTTTTGGTTTTTTGATTTTTTTGGTCTTTTTCAATTATTTGAAAAGCTTGAAAAAAGAATAAACTAGCTTTATAGTTACAAACTAGGAGGAGACGAGTGTCATAAAGGCAAACAAACTAGTTCCAAGCAGTGGAACATACCTATGCTCAATGCAAGGATACATGTGTAGGATATCGACACTCAGGGGAAAATCCCCTCCTGGTAAAAAAGGGAATCAAGCTGCGAAAGATATCAATAAAGGCTCTGCATGGTTAGACATGAGACAAGCTTGAGCTATATGGCTGAAACGCAATGTCAAGGGAGCCGGCATAAAGCTCAATAAGACAGGCAAAGCTCATGATAATGCATTCACAACTCGATATAAGGGGAGTCCGGGGGGATACAGGCCAGCATAAGATCAAGAGGAGTATGAGGCTCTTGCTAAATGTCATGGCAATACTATACAACAAACTCCCACACCCTAAAGGGGGAACATCGGCATGGGCACCAAATGCAAATAAGGCGCTAACTAGGGTACCCATCTAAGGTGAGTCTCTACCACTCACATCTTGCCACTTCTATAGCAGCAAGAAGGTTCCGTGACATAATAGAGTGGGTTCGTACCTAAGGATATAGTGACATGGTCATAAGGTCATGCAAAATGAAAACGGTGGTGAACCTAACCTATATTCCAGTATAAACGTGATACCTGAGAAAAGCATGAATGGTCTCTAGCCACAAAAGAAGCATCCAACAGACAACTTCAGACCCAAGGAAGACCCAACCACACTCACAACCCACCCAGCAACTTCCCACAACATCAGACTCACCAAAAGGGAGGATGTGCATGACTGTATAAAGAATAGTTGCGTATGTACACGACTTTTGGCCAAAAATCCACATATACACGCGACTGTTGGCCAAAAACCCGCATATACAGAGAAGGCAGTGGTAAAAAGTAGGTCAAGGCCAAACCAATAAAGGGGAGTGTCAATGGACAAACATACTATAAAATGCGACACAGAAACAGGGAGAAACCAAGAGCAAATCAATAATATCAAGCCCATTGTGCTCGTAAACCCCAAATAAAAACAAGGGACATCCCCAGTGGAGTCGCCAATTCTGTTACGGAGAGAAATTCCTATGGCTTGGGGTACCACAACAGACAGCTAGACTCTAGAAATCAATCTTTCCCAATATGCAATAGAAATTAAAAACATCTAACACTAAAGGATCGAACCTCGTACCTTATTCCGGACGGTTGAAGTAGATCCCTGTTGAGCTTTCCAATCTTCAGCTTGAATTGTTATAGCACGTCCTCAAAAACAAGTAAACAATACAAGCATACTATATTTCATGGTGTTAGATCTATTCTAGCATATATAATCAATAATGTATAAGCATTTGACATATTCCAATGGATGCAACATTCATTCAAATACACATTACTGGACAGGAAAAGATATTTCTATTAATATGAATCAGAGATTACAAGTGACAACCTCTGACGGCACGTCTACGAACAGGAGAAACTGAATCCCCCACTTGGGCCTCCACCACCTCAATCCTCCATCACTCCGATAGCAAGCTCACTAACAAAGACAAGCTTGGGAAGAACACAACAGTGCTCCAAAGGGACAAAGGGATGCAGAATCAAGTATAGTTCTGGCAACAATGGACTATAGTTTCGGTACTCTCAATTCTCTCTTATCTCTCCCTTCTCCCCCCCCCTCTTTAATGTACCAAGGGGTTCCTTATATAGCTTCACAAGGGACAATGAAGGGTCAAATCTGAGCGATCTCAAGGCATATGGAAGGCCAGGAGTTGAATGAGTCGGATCCAAGTCAAGGAAACTTCCAAAAGGATTTGAATTATGCACACATCTCGATGTACTTGACTATATAGGGAATATCCGTGTATGTACACGGTTATCGGGGAAAATGACGTGTATATCATTTTTCTAATGTTTTTAGGGATGGTCAATGATACATCAAAAGACAATAAATGGTCCATAGGGAATAATGAGTCTGCAGCGGGATAGGGGAAGGCCATACAATGTGTGATTCACCTAGTGTGGTGAAATCCGCTATAACACTCATAGGAAGACCCCCTTGGGATAAACCTTATTATATAATATGGTATGGGGATGGCAATAGGGAGTCCTATTTTCTTATATTCTTATTTTAATTATTGTGTAAGCGTTTATAGCTTCTATTTTATTGCTTGTCAAGGATATTTACAACTTACATCGTAGGGAGGCTCTATGGGTTAAATATAAATATATTTCTAATGTGGAGATATCCCAACCTATATACTAACTAAAATATGTTGTTAGTATGATAGGAGATCAAGATGTTAAAGTTGTCACCACCATTTTAACACATCAATGTATTTTTAGGAGGAGTTAGAATTGGCTTTGATCACCTCATTTAATGGCTTGGAAGGTATGGGAAATTTCATTTCCTTTAGAGCTCAAGAAATATCACTTGGGAGTGAGTAAATTAGTCAAAGGTGCAATGTAATGGCCATAACATTATTAGATATCACTTGGTTCAATAATTTCATATGCCACCTATCGTTGACTCTCCAATGACGTAATTAAATAGAAATTCCCATGCATGCATCTATAAAAACTACTACACTTCCACCACTAAAATGGTTCATTGAATAATGCAAATACATAAATGAGGTGGAAGCTATAGATTGGCATCGCATGATTAAATGTAACACCATATATCTCTTCTCATTATTCTAATATCCCTAGTTACCTAATTCATATGTCAATTAAGAAACTATATTTGTAAGGAATACCACCATAGAAATTTTAGCTCATATGATTTCCATAAGAAAAGAGATCATAAATCCAACCACGAAAGAAACAAGAAATAATTGTTTGAATGCATATGATAGATCTCTTAGTAAGGCAAGAAACAATAATGAGTCATATCATGCCAGTAGTTACAAATAGCATATAAAATAGAAAATATATTGTGTAGAATCATAAGAGAGTCTATGGAAATAGAATAATTTAGTACAATTATTTTATCCTTATGGTATCCTTACTTATTGGCATGGGTGGGCCTAATGGTTAAGAGCATGTGTTTTCTCTTAGGAGGTCACAGGTTCAAATCCAGAGGGGGTATTGTATGTACACCTATGTAGACTTTAGCAGTTAAATCGTTGTGCAGAGGGGGGTCCCTTGTCCCACTAACAAGGCGGTCTCATACAACAATTTGGTGTCTCGCTTGGCGGTGACATAAAAATATATTATTATTATTATTATTATTAATTTGATCAAGTAACGGTAAATCCACCTAGGAAATAATACTATGTTTGGATATTGCAACCTCAACATCTAACCTCAGATGAAAATGGAATCCCTTAGGTGGTAAGCTAAAATTGATTACTAGTGCACTTGAATTCATTGAAACAAAATCACTGCCCCCATCCTTCTACAAATAAACCTCACAATCAATGCATTATAATCCATGGTTATTACATTATTTAACCAATTCATGTCATCCACCACAATAGGCTAATATACATGGTCAATTTCATGGTATACCCTCTCAACCTCCTTATAATTTTTATCAAGTCATTTTCCTTGTGAAATCCATTCATCAAAGGATTGTAAGTATGAACATTTGGTTGATCACAACCATTTTCCTTCATATGCTCCACTAGTGCAAGATAAATGACAACTTTTCCTCCTTTGCAATGTCCATTATTTCAGGTAGTATATGTTACTTCATTTGGTCTCAATCATTTTCAGTTAGGGATGTTGGTTAATTAAGGGAATACTTAAGGATATATTAGATGAAATTTTGGATCTATATAGCCATATTTTTATCTGATCTAGATACAATATTGTCATGGTTCAATAATTCACATAACAAGTGTTGTAGGAATTATAATGGTGCCCTATCCATCATTAACACCTACAATACTAGCTGGTATATACCTATAATTTGTTTGATAATTATAAATAGATAGAGGGTTGACATTGTAGGTTAAAAACTATACTTATAAGGATATGGCGGTCACATCATATTCATATGGTCCATCAAGCAAGCTATCATATTTTCATTAGGAGAATAGTTTCAATGGTATCATACTGGTCTAAAAAACATAGGTTAATGGTTCAAATTACTTTTATCTTTATAATAATTGCATATGGTTGGAAGAGGTTATACTAATGAGAAAAGTTCTTAATATTTAAAAGGATTATATAGGTTCTTGTAGGTTTTTTCCAGGTAGGATCTTAACCAATGTATTAATGAATTGTTAAACTTATGGAGAGCATATAGATTAAATGTAACACTGTATATCTCTTCTCATTATTCTAATATCCCTGGTTACCTAATTGATATGTCAATTAAGAAAGTATATTTGTAAGGAATACCACCATTGAAATTTTATCTCATACGATCTCCATGAGATGAGAGATCATAATTTCAACCAAGCTCTCTTAGTAAGGCAAGAAACAATTACAAGTCATATCAAGATGCCAGTTGTAGTTACAAATAGCAAATAAAAGAGAAACTATATTGTGTAGAATCATAAGAAAGTCTATGGAAATAGACTAATTTAGTACAATTATTTTATCCTTGTGGTATCCTTACTTATTGGCATGGGACCTTGAATGATATATAAGTAATTTGATCAAGTAACTGGTAAATCCACCTAGGTATAAATGTAGTAGCTACCAACTAGAAATAATACTATGTTTGGATATTGTAACCTCAACATCTAACCTCAGATGAAAATGGTATCCCTTAGGTGGTAAGATAAAATTGATTACTAGTGCACTTGAATTCATTGAAACAAACTCACTTCCCCCATCCTTCTACAAATAAACCTCACAATCATTGCATTATAAGCCATGGTTATTACATTATTTAACTAATTCATGTCATCCACCACAATAGGCTAATATACATGGTCGATTTCATGGTATACCCTCTCAACCTCCTTATAATTTGTATCAAGTCATTCCCATTGTGAAATCCATTCATCAAAGGATTGTAAGTATGAATATTTGGTTGATCACGACCATTTTCCTTCATATGCTCCACTAGTGCAAGATAAATAACAACGTTTCCTCCTTTGCAATGTCCATTATTCAAGGTAGTATATATTACATCATTTGGTGTCAATCACTTTTAGTTAGGGATGATGGTTAATTAAGGGAATACTTAAGGATAGATTAGATGAAATTTTGGATCTATATCACTATATTTTTCTATGATCTAGCTACAATATTGTCTTGGTTCACTAATTCATATTACAAGTGTTGTATGAATTAGAAAGGTGTCCTTTCCATCATGAACACATACAATACTAGCTGGTATATACCTCTAATTTGTTTGATAATTATAAATAGATGGGGGCTTGACATTGTAGGTTAAAAACTATACTTATAAGGAGATGGGGGTCACATCATATTAATATGGTCCATCAAGCAAGCTATCAGATTTTCATTAGGAAAATAGTTTCGCTGGTATATAATTAGAGGAAATTTCAACTCAAAATGGGCCTCCTAAGGAAAATTAATAAAATAATAGTTAAAATAATAGAATAATATTTATTAATTTTGGAGGAAGAAAAGAAAAAAACTACATTTTTGTTTGTATTGTCAACATATCTCCATGTGGTTTTACTCAAATTTCAATTGGGAGAACTTGTTGGATGCGTTATTTAATTCTGCATCCAATGAGTACCCACTCGGCATACTTTTGACAAACCCCTCTACCCAAAAAACAAGAAATACTCATCATCACATTTTTTTAGGTATTTCTTGTTTGTGGGCTTGAGGGATCGATCAAAAGTATGTCGAGTGGGTACTCGTTGGATGCATAATTAAATTCAGCATCCAACGAGCTCTCCCGATCGAAATTTGAGTAAAAACACTGGGAGATATGTCGAAAACATGAACAAAAAAGTAGTTTTTTTTTATGATACCTATCCCCAAATTTATATTAAAAATTTGTTTAAGACCTATACGGTATTTCAAATTTAAAGCAATTTCATTGGCTAACAAATGATGACATGGAATTTGAATTAGAGTTAAAAGTCCCATTTTGATTTGAAATTTCCTCTAATGATACTGGTCTAAAAAACATAGGTTAATGGTTCAAATTCCTTTTATCTTTATAAGAATTTCATATGGTTGGAAGAGGTACTACTGATAAAAATTATTAATATTTAAAAGGATTATATAGGTTCTTGTAGGTTTTCTCCATGTAGGACCTTAACCAATGTATTAATGAATTGTCAAACTTATGGAGAGCATATAGATTAAATGTAACACCATATATCTCTTCTCATTATTCTAATATCCATGGTTACCTAATTGATATCTCAATTAAGAAAGTATATTTGTAAGGAACACCACCATTGAAATTTTAGCTCATCTGATATCCATGAGAAGAGAGATCATAAATACAACCAATATCTCTTAGTAAGGAAAGAAAAAATAATGATCCATATCATGATGCTATTTGTAGTTACAAATAATAGATAAAAGAGAAAATATCATATGTAGAATCATAAGAGAGTCTATGGAAATAGACTAACTTAGTACAATTATTTTATCCTTATGGTATCCTTACTTATTGGCATGGGACCTTGAATGATATATATGTAATTTGATCAAGTAACTAGTTAATCCACCTAGGTATAAATGCAGCAGATACTGACTAGAAATAATACCTTGTTTGGATATTGTAAACTCAAAATCTAACCTCAGATTAAAATGGAATCCCTTAGGTGGTAAGCTAAAATTAATTATTAGTGCACTTGAATCCATTGAAACAAACACACTTCCCCCGTCCTTCTACAAATAAACCTCACAATCAATGCATTATAAGCCATGGTTATTACATTATTTAACTTCATGTCATCTACCACAATAGGATAATATACATGGTAAACTTCATGCTATACCCTCTCAACCTCCTTGTAATTTGTATCAAGTCATTTTCATTGTAAAATCCATTCATCAAACGATTATAAGTATGAATATTTGGTTGATCATAAACATTTTCCTTCATATTCTTCACTAGTGCAAGATAAATGACAACTTTTCCTCCTTTGCAATGTTCATTATTCAAGGTAGTATATCTTACTTCACTTGGTTTCAATCATTTTCAGTTAGGGATGATGGTTAATTAAGGGAATACTTAAGAATATGTTAGATGAAATGTTGTATCTATATAGCCATCTTTTTCTCTGATCTAGCTACAAGATTTTCATGGTTCACTAATGCATATTACAAGTGTTGTAGGAATTAGAAAGGTCTCCTTTCCATCATTAACACCTACAATACTAGCTGGTATATACCTATAATTTGTTTGATAATTATAAAGAGATGGAGGGTTGACATTGTAGGTTAAAAACTATACTTATAACGAGATGGGGGTCACTTCATATTCATATGGTCTATCAAGAAAGTTATCATATTTTCATTAGGAGAATAGTTTCACTAGTATAATACTGGTCTAAAAAACATAGGTTAATGGTTCAAATTCCTTTTATCTTTATAAGAATTGCATATGGTTGGAAGAGGTACTAATGATCAAAATTATTAATATTAACAAGGATTATATAGGTTCTTGTAGGTTTTCTAGGTAAGACCTTAACCAATGTATTGAGTTGTCAAAATTATAGGGAGAATATAGATTAAATGTAAAATCGTATATCTTTCCTTCTCATTATTCTAATATCCCTAGGTATAAATGCAGTAGATACCTACTAAAAATAATACTATGTTTGGATGTAACCTCAACATCTAACCTCAGATGAAAATGAAATCCCTTATGTGGTAAGATAAAATTGATTACTAGTGCACTTGAATCCATTGAAACAAACTCATTGTCCCCATCCTTCTAAAAATAAACCACATTCAATTCCTTAGAAGCCATGCTTATTGCATTATTTAACTTCATGTCATCCACCAAAATAGGCTAATATTTCATTTCCTTTTGATGCATTTATTTGGTTCCCTCCAACCTTCCTTTGGTCCACCTACATGACTTGTAGTGCCACCAGGGTTCTTCCCCTTATGAAAAAACGAAGAAAAAAAAAGGGAACCCTAACATAAGTTTTCACATTTTATCTCCCACGAATAGTTTTGCTGAGAAAGGGCAACATTTTCTTTTGCACAGGACATCGTCTACTTGATTTTATTCTAGTTTTCAACACCACGAAAGTTGAAGCTAAGTTGTTGGGATATATTGAGGTGAATTGCATCAGGTGTAACTTAAGTTCTGCTTTATGCATTATTGCAGGTGCTTTATCAATGCTTTCGTGAAAACAACATAAAAATTGAAAACAACAAACATTGAAAACATTATGTGGTTTCTTTATTGAGAGAAATCAAAATAGTGGTTCCTATGCTACAAACTTTTAAGTGTAATACGCATTCTGTGCTGCATTTTGTACAAAATGTTATCATATATTTAGTAAGTGTAATATGCATTATGTGGTTTCTTTATTGACAGAAATCAAAATAGTGGTTCCTATGCTACAAAATTTTAAAAATTCTGTAAAAATTTTGGTTTCCTCTAGGGATGATTGTGGATTGTGGTGGCAGTTCCTAGCTGAGTCGTGGAATGTTTGAGATTCATTTATCTGGGTTGTGATTGTTTTGTGACCACTATATTCGCACTGCACTTTCCCACTGCTGCAAGACTGTTACCGTGTTCGTCTTTGGTGCTTCCTGTGTAAACCTTCTCCTACTTGCAACCTATAAGGCTAAGGGGTCTTTACTCTTGGAGACTGAGATATCTTGTTGGCTACTATACGTTTCTAAACTAAACCTACAACACTCTAACCCTCTTTCTCTCCCAAGTTATGACATCTCAAGTTATGGCATATGTTCCCTTTAGCAAATAGTCTTCCCTTTTACTTTTGAAACTTGTTAGATAGATTAATCGTTTAAAAAAATTTCAGTTAGAAATTGAGTGATGATAGACTTTATTTTTTTGGTTATACAGGCTTTGTACAAGTGGAGACATGGAGGTAAGTGATTGTTTGTGATTGAAGTATATCATTATTTTTATTTAATTTAAATTGTTTTTTTTAACAGAAACGAGTAGGTTTTATATTAATAAAACTGTGGCTGAGCCACCCAAGAGGTTACATCTGTGAGTTATTTGCCAAAAACAAAATTCCCCATCACAGCAAATGGGAATACTACTTTTATTTAATTTAATTTTTTTTAACAGAAAGCAGACAAAATTTTATATATAAAAAAAGGTTGAGCACAACCATCATTACAAGGTCTCTAACCAAAATTTTTGAGCTACTATAGAATGAAAAACATAGGTTTCTAAGATATAAACATAAAAGTAAATGATTCTAGACTTCTTGCTGAAATAATTTAACCCATGGAATGGTACTACCTTACAAATTGTTTGATCAGGAAAATACAAAAAATAACATATAAAACTGGGAAGTAGAACCTAAATATTCTAAGCTTCCTACCCATGGTTCTGCTGGACGATCGAGGGCTCTTCCATCTGTAAATATCCAACAATAGGGGAGTCCTGGCAGTGACTTGATTGGGTCATGCTAGTAAGCTTCTGAACATCCTCCTTGACAATGTAAACTTTCCCCATTAATTCATGCAAGTCTCTTGTGTTATCATCAATTCTCGATGCATGACATCCAATATGGTTTGAGATGTATTTAGTTTATGCTACAACAATTCTTTTACCATTGACACTAGTGCCAACAATTCTATAAATACAGTGCATACCACTCTGCAAGTTTGTGAGAAAATACTTCATGATCTCTTTGATGTCCTTAGGGGTTTCCATTCTATCCTGATCCTGCATTACCAAGTGAGTCCAATAAGGAGGGTTAAAACTGTAATAAGAAATATACATGTTCTCAATGAAGCCTGGGTGGAAATTTGATCTTGAAATAACCACTATGGTTCTGGTACCTCTTCTGCGAGAAGATGAACCAATTCACAATCAGCCTAAGAGCTGAGAAAACATGCAAAGAGGGATGAGATATCGTCTTCCAAAGGGATGATTAGTAGAGAGCACATTTCCAAGTCATAAGAGTGCCGAGAGGAGTTCATGATGATCAGCAATCCTGTGGAGCATGCGAGAAATTCGTTGTGGAATGCAAAGTACATGGGGAAGGGACTTCCCATAAATCCCTTTACATGGCTCAAAATTCCTCCTTTCAATGCCTGTCATGTCAGAGGATTCCTGTTCAGAATGCAGAGAGGGAGGACATTGAGGGGGGTGGAGGAGAGTAGGTTAGAAGACCCTCTAGGTGAATAAGGGCTAAGGAACATATTTGTAGTGGTGTTGGTCTATTATTGAGACAATTCCCAACTTATTATTAAATCCTTGATTTTCCATTTTATCCGCAAGGTCATTGTTCTTCCTTAAGATGTGGTATAAGGTGGCATGAAGAGTGGTGCTCATTCTGCTAATGCGCTCATACAATATTTTGCTAATGTGATTATACAATCATTTTCTAAATGATATGTTTGGACTCTCCAAAGATGATCTTTCTGATATTTTCATTTTTGACTAGTTCCATAACAAGGTATAGGGCTAGCCATTTGGCTTCATTGTTGGTTTTTCGTCCAATCCCCCAAGCATAGGTTGCCACTATATTTCCTCTGGGATCAAAGATAATCCCACCTGCACCTTCCTCCCCAACATTTAATTTAAATTGTTAGAACATAATACTTTGTACTTTAATAACAATCTAATACGCTATGGCTAATGAATACTCTAATCATTTAAAAAAAAAGCCAAAGCAGGTTATGACACAAAATTAAAATAATCTAATTATGAACTTTACAAAAAGAACACGTCAAAATTATCAAATGGGAAAGAAAGGGACATGCATCTCACAAGGTAAATATTTAGAAATAGAACAATGTATTTCCTTATATAGTTATATAATGCTTATTTTTATTGTATGATGATGTTAGGCATATTTTTAATAACATTCTTAGCTACAGTTACAAAGAAGAAGAAAATACAAACAATAGCAAAGAATATTACACCTTCTATGCCTTTGAATGACTCTACCAGTCCTAACAAAGAAGCAAATGACAAAGATACATTTTCCACTTTTTAGGAGGATTAAGAGAAACATGAACAAGGTAAGCCCATTAATTCATATTTTTCTAGATCTTTATAACTATAAATCTTATGATTAAGAAATCCATAACACCTTTATGTACCCTTCTTTTATAGAAGCTGATGTTCACAAACAACCATGCCATATGGATAACAGTGTAGAAGGGGAATATCACTTGACACAAAAAGAGGTGGAGCAACATGAAGAACAAGGTAAGCTCATTAATATATAATTTTGTAGGCCTTCTAAATAAAATTTAATGACTTAGAAATCCATAACAGCTTTACATGCCCTTCTTTTATAGAAGATGTTCACAAAGAACAATGCCAACAAGATATTAGTATACAAGGTGAAGATCCCTCTACACAAGAATCGATAGAGAAAATAAAGAAGAAAGTTAGAGGAGCAACTAAATGTGAAAAATCAATAACTTGGAGGAAAAGATCGAAATTCATATCAATGAAAGGAACCAACCAATTGGTCCAAACTCCGTGAAGCTATCTTCATTACTAGGTGTGCTCGTAAGGGAAATGGTTCCAATCAATTATTCTGATTGGAGGAAGGTTTCAGATCAATTAAAGGAGGACTTGTGGAACATTATTAATGTGAGTATGAGACATTACGTGTATTTGTTTTCAACATTTCTATTTTTGGAAGATTTCGAATATTATTTTCAAACCATGTATGACATCTAAAAATGCAATTCTTGTATGTTCCAAGAAAAATTCATAATCTCTGTCGTCCTTAAAGAATATTGTATGAAATCCATTGGCCATAAGGCAAACATTCATAGATATCAATTGACCAAAAAATACTGTGACCCTTATGATTCAACAGAGGAAAGATTAAAAAATATTCCTCCAATTAGGATAAGTGAGAAAGTGTGGAGAGAATTCGTCCTGTCACGAGCCACCACTAAATTCTTGGTAAGAAAAAAGTTCAAATATTATAATCAAGTTTTTTAGAATTTCTATTGGCTTGTAATGTTGACTTATATATGTTATTTTCAATTGATTTCTAGGATATAAGCAAAAAAAGCAAGGAAAATAGAGAAAAGGAGAGGGACTTGCACACCTATGGACGTCGAGGTTATCAACAGGTCGAAGATGATATGGTAAACAATTGTCATGATATTTTATTTGATATGAGAAATATTAGCATATTTTAGTTTCATTGTAATTTCAAAACTTAACCATACTATTTTACTTGTTGTAACTAGAAAAAATCTATAGCCTCTGAGATACAACTACAAGCATTATTAGGGCAGACTTATGGAAGAAGTGCCATCAAAAGAAGGATGACAATCCAATCACATCAGCTGTAGGAGAAACAATAGTATGTTCTCAACCTTTTAATTTAGATACTGATTAAAATTTCATTTTACATGTTGGAAATGTTTTCTTCTATCATATGATTTTATTTTATGTCAATGTTAGCAGAAACTTGAACAAGCACAAGTAGAATTTGCATCTCAAGACTTTGCAGCTAGGGATGATTCCCTTGACAAGGTACTAGGGGTTGATGCAAGAGAACGATATCATGGCATTAGCTTAGGAGTTACGCAAACTAAATTTTTTGGAAAAAGTCCATACAAGGAGGTGCTAGATGTAAGCAAAGCTACAGTGAAAGAAAAAACAAATGAAATCAAATCTTTGAAAACAACAATAACTGAACTACTGAAAAAAGTAGAAGATATGGAGAGAGAACACATGGTCTACAAAGAAAGTGTTAGTTTCCAATTCTTTACTCTTGTCTCAATATACATATTTTCACACTAATGATCTGAATTCTAATATTTGATTGCTTATATAAACAATGTCCTACTGTACAATATGCTCATGCTAAAATCACGCCTATGGTGGAGGTTAGTTATTTAATTATTATTTTAAATAATATTTTTTCATCTTTTGAATGTATATATATATATATATATTACATTTTTTTGCCTTAACAGAGTAATATGGGGGACATAACAACCCCTATGAGCAGACTAATACAAAAGAAATTAACTTCAATGCATACTCCATCATCCCTAGTAAGTATTGAAAAATTTCGTAAATTAGTTCAATCTTATTTTATTTTATCAATATATTAGAAATCATTTTTTGTTGGGTGCAAAGTCATGAATCAAAATATGATGAACATTTGGTACAGAAAAAAAAAATGGTTCGATCAAGACTGCAAATTGACAAAATGAAAACACCAGTTCATGTATGTAATTATTTAATCTAGGATCATCAATGTTATAATTCGTATTTCCATGCATCTATCTTACTTTGTCTCATTTATCTGCAAGGTCAAGATAATGCTAATGAGTTGACACCGACTTCCTAATTAGGGATGGAAGGAAAGAAATGCTTTCCCGTTGCATTAAACTCAAGGGTTAAAGTTGCAAGGGATACAATACATAAGACTGACCCAAATGCAATGGTACATTGTGTCCCTATTGGAAAAGCCTATTATATTGTGAATCCGACAGAGATTTTAGAATCCTCTATTTGAAAATATAGCTCTACCACGTCCGAGTAGCGCTTTATGTAATCTAGAAGATGTTGTGTTGAGCTTCATTCCTTGGCATAAGGATGACATTGAACTATGTAACTAGTGCTTATACTTTGTGACTAGTGATTTCAGTGATGTTGTATCAACTGAGAATAGTTTATTTATTGAATATTTATACTTATATCAGGACATAGTTTATAATTTTTTTGTATATTGGGATTAATACATTTAATTAAAATTTTGGGCAGAAGTTGCAATTATATGCCATGGACACAATTTCTGATTTTGTAATACATCAGTATTATATAATCTTCGTTGCATGTGAAATGAGATGTTGTGTTATGAATATGTGGAATGAGCAGTATGTCTATCATATTTTCATTAAGTTTTTTTTTTCTTCTGTAAATTAGTTTATCCTTCTATTTCCAAAAATAGACATTTACAGAAAAAAACCACACTAATATAATTTATTTTCCACATTGTAGCAAGAATAAGAAAATGACCAAAATTAAATATTTAAAGGAACAATCTTGCATCCAGAAACAAATTCATATGTAATGATTAAAAATAATAGTAAGCTGATTTCTTAACTCAATTGAGGCCAAGACCTTTTATGTTGTACAAAACAGCCAATATACAAATCATTTTGAATTTGAAAATCAAAACTAAGTTTAAATACAGAGTACTCAATTTGCACATTAAAGTCACTGTGTTATTACATTGTTCATTCTATGTTTGATAGTGGTCTTGATGGATTCACCTTGTTGGCCTCTACCCATTGGGTATCTCACTTTCCAAGTTTGAAGGAAAACTGAAATCATCTTGGTGACCTAGGGTTTAAACAGAACTGGTTAAGTGTTAGACAAAGGTTTGAGAGACCATTTGGAAATGCCCACAAGGGGTTGTTCCTTTGATAATAAAATTCATAAGATGATATGGTCCTCCTCATTGTTGAAATGGCTATTTATCCATTCTCTTGGTTTTTATTATGGTAATCAGATAAGCAAAATATCAACCTACCAAAATAGAAGAAAAATCCTTTTTTGCATACTAAAGACAAAGAAAAAATGGCTAACTGTTGTAAAGGGGCTAAGTGATGTCCGCACTAAGGATGATGGCATCATGGCATAGATGATGATGTGGCATGAAGATGAAATAATTTTTTCGTTATGACATCATTTTGGAGAAATACGACAAATTAGTGAAAATCAGGAAATTGGCTAAGTATGGGAAAATTGTTCCAAGTAGCCTTAAGAGGATGTCCGCCACAAATGGTTTGTTGAAGAAAATGGCCGCAACACATGGGGATATTGTAGGTTGTTGTTGTTTCTACTCAACCATGGTATCAGTTTGTCGAAAGAGACCCTGAAGAAGAATTTATGGACCTGCCACAACTATGCTTTAGGGAAATTAGACCAAGCCTAGGAGAAGATAAAAAATTGTTAAAGTATGGAATTATTGGTAAAATATTCCTAACTGGACTTAGGTAAATGCCCGCCACAACCCATAGGATGATGATAAAAATATTTTGAGAGTGTGGATCTCTAGATTATTGTATGGTGCATCCAACCATAGCATTATCCTTACCAAAAAGTCTTTTAGTTAGAAGATATCAATCTGCCAAAAGTGCCTCTCAACCATATTTGCACTGCTCCAGAAAAATGCTTGCCGATGAGAGAGAAAGAAGCTCCAGAAGATGAAAGTGGTATTACTAGATTCACCTTGTTTGCCTCTACCCATTGGTAATATCACTTGCAAAATTTGAAGGAAAAATGAAATCACCTTGGTGACCTAGGGTTTGAAGAGAACTGGTTAAGTGTTAGACAAAGAGTTTGAGAGACCATTTGGAAATGCCCGCAAGGGGGTGTTCCTTTAATGATAAAATTCATCAGATGATATGGTCCTATTCATTAGTGAAATGGCTATCTATCCATGCTCTTGTTTTGTCTTATGGTGATCAGATAAGGAAAATTTCAACATGTCAAAATAGAAGAAAAATGTTATTTTGCGTAATAAAGATAGAAAAAATGGTTGTGTTGTAAAGGGGCTAAGTGATGTGTGCATTAAGGTTGATGCCTGCACTAAGGATGATGCCTACATGGCATGGCATGGAATAGATGATGATTTGGCATGAAGTTGAAATCATTGTTGCATTATGACATCATTCTGGAGAAATACGGCAAATTAGTGAAAATCAAGAAATTGACTAAGTATGGGAATATTGGTCCAAGTAGCCTTAAGAGGATGCCCACCATAAATTGTGTGTTGAAGAAAATGCCCGCACCACATGGGGATATTGTAGGATTTTGTTTTTTCTACTCAACCGTGGTCTCAATTTGTCCAAAGAGACCCTAAAAAGGAATTTATGGACCTGCCAAAAATGTGGTTTAGGGAAATTAGACCAAGCCTAGGAGAAGATCAAAAATTTTCCAAGTATGGAATTATTGGTAAAATATGCATAACTGGCCTTAAGGAAATTCCCACCATGCCTCATTAGGTGATGATCAAAATATTCTAAGAGTGTGGATCTCTAGAGTGTTTTATGGTGCATCCAACCACGTCATTATATTGACCAAAAAGACTTTCAGGAAGAAGATATCAATCTGCCAAAAGTGCCTCTCAGTCATATTTTCACTACTCCAGAAAAATGCCCGTTGAGGAGAGACAAAGAAGCTCCAGAAGATGAAAGTGGTCTTGATGGATTCACCTTGTTGGCCTGTACCCATTGGGCATCTCACTTGCCAAATTTGAAGGAAAAATGAAATCACCTTGGTGACCTAGGGTTTGAAGTGAACTGGTTAAGTGCTAGACAAAGAGTTTGAGAGACCATTTGCAAATCCCAAAATTAAATATTTAAAGGAGTAATATTGCATCAAGAAACAAATTCATATGAAATTAAGGCCAGGATAAGTTCATGTATTATATGAAAAATATTTATTTCATATGATATAGGGGCATTGAAGTCATAACCCAATATACCTAAATTTGTGAAAAAAAGCAATATACGTGACATCAATTAAAAAAAACTCATTTGTGTGCATTCCTCGGCTTGCATTCCTAATATTGCATTCCTCAGAGTACATTCCTTGACATGCATTCCTAAGCTTGCATTCCTCAGCATGAATTCCTCGGCGTGCATTCCTAAGCTTGCATTCCTTAGTGTGCATTCCACAGCGTCCATTCCTAAGCTTGCATTCCTTATTATGCATTCCTTAGCATGCATTCCTTAGTATGTGTTCCTTAGCATGTATTCCTCAATGTGCATACCAAACCAACCATTACCGTAATTGAAATTGGGTTGTCGTGTACTATGGCAATAGATGAAACAAGGGCATCTTGCACCATAGCAACAAACACAGGGGCCTTCTCTACCATGGCATTAGGAGAAGCACGAGGTTCCCAGGTTGAATGGTTCACGGTGAAAAAAATCCAATATAATGTTGATGAATGGAGTGATACAAGCATATGGCCAATAGGTATGTTAAATATCCTTTTAAGAGCATGATTGGATAGGTTTATTTTTGGACATTTTAATTTCCAAAATGACAAGATAGATGATGCCATCTATAGTTATGATCATAGGGATATGGAATTGAATATTTTTGGGAAGAGGGTTCATCTAGACCCCAATTTGGTTTCCATAGCAACCAAAATTCCACGAAGAGAGGGGGAAATGTTAAACTCATGGAAAATCCCCAAGCTAGAAAAGATTCATATGGCCAGTAAAATTTGTGCGAAATGGGTTGTTGTTCCCAGGAATGGTCTAAAAATGGATATGTTCCTAAAAAAATATACAAAACCCTAATTCAAATTATCCTTAGGACCATTATGAATCACCACAAGCGAAATGATATTTCAGGTGATTGCATGAAGTTGGCCATACACTGGGTTGAAGACATGGCCATAGATGTCCCTCATCTATTGGCTAGGAAATTGCACTCTACATTACAAGATAGTAAAATGAAGAGGGTCAAGTTCAGTTACCCGAGCACACTACAAAAAATAATTGATTAAGGTCGACCCAGTGTTGTGGGGTCAAATTCTATTAGAACATACATTAGGAAGCCTAAAGAATAATAAAAAAATGATGAATTACCTCAACCGTCTTTAAAGAAAAATGTAAAAGGAGTTTCTACTATCACTACATCAACAGTACATGGAAAACCTTTCGAGGAAAATATGGGATCTGTGGGAAATGACATCCCTTCAATTTTCCCTGAAGAAGATGTTGCTGCCACAACTTTGGATGGAATGCATGGAAATGAAAATGGAGATTAATGGGAGGAATTTGTAAACAATTATATGTACCATTCACCGAATAGTGATGAAGACCTATGGCAATTTGTGCATTTCAAAGAACAATATACATTGTGGGAGGATTCCTTCATAGCTAGCGATGAATTGTGCAGAACTAAGGATGTCCAAATTCTTGATTTGGTACATCGTCTTACAGGTTTGGAGAAAAAAATTGTGGAAACTAAAAAATTAATAGGCCAGAAGAATAAACTTACTAAGGATCAAATGTTCTACATTTAGCGTAGTTCTAGAAGGATTGATTGCTGACCTTGACAGACTGAAAGAAAATTTTCACGCTAAAAATAAAAAAGATGAGGAAACTATAGGGAGACTTGAAAATGAGCTAAAAAACAAGACTCAAGTTTTGAACATGCCACCACTGAAGACTGTATTTGGTAAAGAAGCAGAATTTCAGCAAGGATTGAAGTAGAAAGAAACATTTATTACAGGTTTGAAGGTTGTGTTTGAAAAGAAATTGAGAGAAATTATCATTAGACAGAAATGAGAATGTAGAATATGAAACAAGATTGGAAAAATTGAATAAAACAATTAAAAAAAAATGAGTTGCTGAGAACTTAAGAGAATTGAAAGGATTTAACCAACTCTTGAGGCTAAAAGAGGTGGAAGAGGAAAATAATCAATGGTCAAGGGTAAATAGGTCTAGTCACCAGAAGACTCAACAATCAAGGGTAAAAAAGTCTACACACCAAAAGAATCAACAGTCAATGGTAAAAAGGCCAGCACACCAAAAGAATCCAAAGTGAAGGGTAAAAATGTAGCACACCAAAACTTTTTGGCAGTACAAAACTTGGTGATGTAACTATGGAGAGCTTGCTCCAGTTTCATAAGTCCTTGCAACAATGATAGAAGACCTTGAATGAAGTTGCTTCAACAATCCATGTTGTAGAGTTAACAATTGGCTCATTAGATCCAACATTGAAGAAGAAGATAGCGGAGAAGGAGGCCAAAATTAGAGACCTTCACCAAAAAATATTGGAGAAGGGAAAAGAACTACATTTGGGATGTGATAGTGAGATACAAGATTTGAAATCCCAAATTAAATCTTTTCAAAAGAAACCTGTGGCAAAAGCAATTGTGTATACTCCATCTGATACAGATTTTATGGCACAAGAGCTCGAGAAGGAGGTACAACAATTTAAGAGAAAATTAAGTGCAATTCAATATGAGCTGAAGTGAATTAAGGATGATTTTAAAAGAAAGGAATATGAGAACTCAAAGAAGAAAAATAATAATGTAGATATGTTGAAGAAATTCCTAGAAGAAAAAGATAGATTGCATACAAAAGTGATAAGCCTTGCAAACAAAGTGAAAGAGAAATAAAAACAATTAAAACATATGGCTGATGAAGCTTCTGTAGAATTGGAGGGTTCTAGAAAATGAAAGAGAAGCTATAGCGAATTTTCTTATTCTAAAAAGGAGGAATTGCAAAAACCTCCCAAGCAGCCTAGAGTTCTAGAATAATATGGTGTACATTTGATGTCTATGTACATACTAATATTGATGTAATATAAATTGTAAGTATTTATCAATAATGCATATATTTTGATATAGTTAACGTGTTTCTAATGTGTAATACAAGTGTAATGTGTAATCAATATGTACATTTTTCCTATATCTACAAGATCATAATGTGCAACCTATACTGAGAAGTGTGTATGAAACTACAAATGATGAAATATATTCTTCGTACTATATTCTACAAATGGATTTCCATATCATCATCTCTAGTGCAATACATAAAAAATTCCCTTCAAAATGGGATTAAAACTAGTTCTTGAAATTTGATCACTCGAGGTTATGAAAAATTAACACTTGGTCTGCCTCACACTAAAAATATTCTAAAGGAGAAAGTATCAGGTAAACATTTGGAAATATTATAATTCTAAAAGGGGAGGAATAATAATAAAAAAGACTCTCCTATTTTATTCATTGAATTTGACAAATAAATTAGGCATGTGCATGCATTTTACCGAAGCAAGAAAATTTTGGATAGCTTCACTCAAATGCATGCCCAGCCTGCATTACAAAGCCAAATTCACTCATTCAAACCACAAAGTGTCTGTTCAGGCATAAAAAATGTAAATAATCTTTCAATGTTTAAATTTTAGATATAAAAACTTATGATATGCAAGGAAACTCCAAATTTATGTGATTTCCACACTGTAAAAAACATGGTTGAGTCCCTTGAGGAAATGCACACATTGGCATGCATTTCATGTTATATTGAATAAATTGCACTATAACATAGACATACCAACATTTTCTACAAACTCTTGTACTCATTTATGTAAATTTTATGATCTACAATGAAATCCAAGTCATCCAAAACAACAATTGATTTTCCAAATTTTCATGGTCGTAACTAAAAATGCACACCAATTCCAATTGAAGTACACTCTAGGTATGAAATTTGGAAGTTTTCATACAAAAATATAATTAGACTAGTATAGTTTTAATTTCAGACATAAAAACTTCTATTGTGAAATAAGAATGCATCCAACATTTGAAATGAGAACAGGACAACTGTAAATGTTGGTTTATTGTTCACGGGCATCATAGTTTCTCTAGTAAATCTTGAGTTTATAGAATTTTGGCATCACAAAGATAGCTTAGAAAAGAGGTTGAATTAAATAGTTGTTTGGAAACCAATCTCATGGCTCTGCAAGTTTGTATCATCTATATCTTTTTTATTATAATATAAATCATAATCCTTCCTTACAAAGATAAATAAACGAGAACATAACAAATATAATACATTCCCAGGAAAAAAACAGAGATAATGCAAAAATATAACCAGATCGATACTCAAGAAATTTTTAAGTGGGGCCCAAGAATTTTTATTTTTTTTATATTATGATTTCATTCCAGAGCAGAGGGATAGTTTACAGTTGAATCAGTAACATCAAACAACTCCTTCAATAATAATTGTCCCTACTACCTATTACATTCTATTTATAGACCTCAAGGGTCGGATTGGCCATGTTACAAATGGATTTCATTAGAGTGAAACTAAAATGTTGATTCACCCTCGATCCAACCCATCCTCTGTTGTACTTTCCTGGATTCAAACGAAGATACCAACTACTGTGAAACAAGGCTAACATGGCAGTGCAACACATGGGGGAAAACGGGACTGAAATGGACATGTTTTAGCAACAGGGGTAGAAATGGAGTGGATGAGGAAGTTGCATTATAGTTCTCTAGATGGGAGATGCAAGCAGAGAAGAATTATAACAGTGATACACATTGCGTGAGAGGTCTCAAAAAAACAAAATGGAAATTCCAATGATATAAGAAAATGATAAAGAAGAGAGAATTGTTGAGACAAAAATGGCTCAGTGGAAAAAAACATGCAATACCCATATAGTATGGAGAAATTAATAGTTGGAATTGAAGAAATCGATCCTTCTATGCCATCAAGATGGAGTGCTTGGGTTGTTGAGGAGGGACAGGGTGTTTACTCAGTGTAGGAAAGACTTCACTGAGTGATGGGAAAGGAATTCCAAACGAACATAAAAGCTATTAGATGGAATGGAACTTCCAGTTAAAGCCATCGAACCCAGATGAGACTGTCTCCAATTCTTTCCAATTCTACCCATTTCACTCATACTATCAATGAACTCAAATTTGCACACATTTGTGTCCATACTAGAAAACAATTAATGAACATATATAATGGAGTCAATACATAGCCTGCTGATAACAATTACCTCTATTTATCAATGTTCCATAAGAACCAGAATGATTGGTAATTGACTATAACCTCTAGGAAGAAATCCATGGGGTCAGGCCAAATCTGGATATGTGTACTGTGTTGGCTCTCTGAATAATTGAAGAAGAAGATAGAGGAGAAGGAGGCCAAAGTTGGAGACCTTCACCAAAAACTATTGGAGAAGGAAAAAACACTACATTTGGGATGTGATAGTGAGATACAAGATTTGAAATCCCAAATTAAATCTTTTCAAAACAAACCTATGGCAAAATCAATTGTGTATACTCCATCTGATACAGATTTTAGGGCACAAGAGCTCAAGAAGGAGGTACAACAGTTTAAGAGAAAATTAAGTGCAGTTCAATATGAGCTAAAGTGAACGAATGATGATTTTAAAAGAAAGGAATATGAGAACTCAAAGAAGAAAAATAACAATGTATATATGTTGAAGAAATTCCTATAAGAAAAAGATAGATTGCATACAAAAGTGATAAGTCTTACAAACAAAGTGAAAGAGCAAGAAAAACAATTAAAACATATGGTTGATGAAGCTTCTATCGAATTGGAGGGTTCTGGAAAAGGCAAGCGAAACTATAGCGAATTTTCTTATTCTAAAAAGGAGGAATTGCAAAAACCTCCCAAGCAGCGTAGAGTTCTAGAATAATATGGTGTACATTTGATGTCTATGTACATACTAATATTGTTGTAATATAAATTGTAAGTATTTATGAGCAATGCATATATTTTGATATAGTTAACATGTTTCTAATGTGTAATACAAGTGTAATGTGTAATCAGTATGTACATTTTTCCTATATCTCAAGATTTTAGTGTCCAACCTATACTGAGAAGTGTGTATGAAACTACAAATGATGAAATATATTCTTCGTAATATATTCTAGAAATGAATTGACATATGAAGTATTCTTGAAACATATTCTACAAATGGATTTCCAAATCATCATCGCTAGTGCAATACATCAAAAATTCCCTTCAAAATGGGATTAAAACTAGCCCTTGAAATTTGATCACTGGAGGTTATGAAAAATTAAAACTTGGTATGCCTGACACTAAAAAAAATTCTAAAGGAGAAAGTATCTGGTAAAAAATTGGAAATATTAAAATTCTAAAAGGGGAGGAATAATAATAAAAAAGACTCTCCTATTTTATTCATTGAATTTGACAAAGAAATCAGGCATGTGCATGCATTTTACCGAAACAAGGAAATTTTGGATAGCTTCACTCAAATGCACGCCCAACCTACATTACAAAGCCAAATTCACTGATTCAAACCACAGTGTGTATGTTCAGGCATAGAAAACCTAAGTAATCTTTCAATGTTTAAATTTTAGACATAAAAACTTATGATATGCAAGGAAACTCCAAATTTACGTGATTTCCACATTGTAAAAAACATGGTTGAGTCCCTTGAGGAAATGCACACAATGGCATGCATTTCATGTTATATTGAATAAATTGCACTATAACATAGACATACCAACATTTTCTACAATCTCTTGTACTCATTTATGAAAATTTTATGATCTACAGTAAAATCCAAGTCATCCAAAACAACAATTGATAGTATTTTCCAATTTTTCATGGCCATAACTAAAAATGCACACCGATTCCAATCAAAGTACACTCTACGTATGAAATTTGGAATTTTTCGTACAAAAATCTAATTAGACTAGTATAGTTTTAATTTTAGAGACATAACATTCTATTATGAAATAAGAATGCATCCAACATTTGAAATGAGAACAGGACAACTGTAAATGTTGGTTTCTTGTTCACGGGAATCATAGTTTCTCTAATAAATCTTGTATTTATAGAATTTTGGCATGACAAAGACAACTTAGAAAAGAGGTTGAATTGGATAGTTGTTTGGAAACCAATCTCATGGCTCTGCAAATTTGTATCATCTGTATCTTTTTTATTATAATATAAATCATAATCCTTCCTTACAGAAATAAATAAACGAGAACATAACAGATATAATACATTCCCAGGAAAAAAACAGAGATAATGCAACAGTATAACCAAATTGATACTCAAGAAAATTTTAGAAGGGGCCCAAGAATTTTTTTTATTATATTATGCTTTCATTCCAGAGCAGAGGGCTAGTTTATAGTTGAATCAGTAACATCAAACAAATCCTTCAATAATAATTGTCCCTACTACCTATTACATTATATTTATAGACCTTAAGGGTTGGATTGACCATGTTACAAATGGATTTCATTAGAGTGAAACTAAAATGTTGATTCACCCTCGATCTAACCTGTCCTGTGTTGTACTTTCCTGGCTTCAAACGATGATACCAACTATTGTGGAACAAGGCTAACATGGCAGTGCAACACAAGGAAGGAAACGGGACTAAAATGCACATGTTTCAACAACAGGGGTAGAAATGGAGTGGAAGAGGAAGTTTCATTCTAGTTATCTGGATGAGAGATGCAAGGAAAGAATAATTATAACAGTGATACACATTGTGTGAGAGGTCTCACAAAAACAAAAGGGAAATTCCAATGATATAAGAAAATGATAAGGAAGAGAGAAATGCTGAGACAAAAATGACCTAGTGGAAAATAAACATGCAATACTGATATAGTATGGAGAAATTAATAGTTGGAATTGAAGAAATCAATCCTGCTATGCCACCAAGAGGGAATTCTTGGGTTGTTGAAGAGGGACAGGGTGTTGACTCAGTGCAGGAAATACTTCACTGATTGATGGGAAAGGACTTCCAAACGAACATAAAAATGATAAGATGGAATGGAACTGCCAGTTAAATCCATCAAACCAAGATGAGACTATCTCCAATTCTTTCCAATTCTACCCATTTCACTCATACTATCAGTGAACTCAAATTTGCATACATTTACGGCCATACTAGACAAAAATTAATGAACATAGATAATGGAGTCAATACATAGCCTACTAATAACAATGACCACTATTTATCAATGTTGCATAAGAAGCAGCATGATTGGTAATTGACTATAGATTCTAGGAAGGAATCCATGCAGTCAGGCCAAATTTGGATATGTGCACTGTGTTGTATCTTTGAATAATTGAAGAAGAAGATAGAGGAGAAGGAGGCCAAAATTAGAGAATTTCACCAAAAAATATTGGAGAAGGGAAAGCACTACATTTGGGATGTGATAGTGAGAGACAAGATTTGAAATCCCAAATTAAATCTTTTCAAAAGAAACATGTGGCAGAAGCAATTGTGTATACTCCATCTGATACAGATTTTAGGGCATAAGAGATTGAGAAGGAGGTACAATAGTTTAAGAGAAAATTAAGTGCAGTTCAATATGAGCTGAAGTGAACGAAGGATGATTTTAAAATAAAGGAATATGAGAACTCAAAGAAGAAAAATAATAATGTAGATATGTTGAAGAAATTCCTAGAAGACAAAGATAGATTGCATACAAAAGTGATAAGTCTTGCAAACAAAGTGAAAGAGAAAGAAAAACAATTAAAACATATGGCTGATGAAGCTTTTGTAGAATTGGAGGGTTCTGGAAAAGGCAAGAGAAGCTATAGCAAATTTTCTTATTCTAAAAAGGAGGAATTGCAAAAACCTCCCAAGCAGCCTAGAGTTCTAGAATAATATGGTGTACATTTGATGTCTATGTACATACTAATATTGTTGTAATATAAATTGTAAGTATTTATCGGCAATGCATATATTTTGATATAGTTAACATGTTTCTATGTGTAACCAATATGTACATTTTTCCTATATCTACAAGATTTTAATGTGCAACCTATACTGAGAAGTGTGTATGAAACTACACATGATGAAATATATTCTTCGTAATATATTCTACAAATGAATTGACAGATGAAATATTCATGAAACATATTCTACAAATGGATTGCCAGATCATCATCTCCACTGCAATACATAAAAAATTCCCTTCAAAATGGGATTAAAACTAGCCCTTGAAATTTGATCACTAGAGGTTATGAAAAATTAACACTTAGTCTGCCTGACACTAAAAAAACATCTAAAGGAGAAATTATTAGGTAAGAAATTGGAAATATTAAAATTCTAAAAGGGGAAGAATAATAATAAAAAAGACTCTCCTATTTTATTCATTGAATTTCACAAAGAAATTAGGCATGTGTGTTCATTTTACCGAAGCAAGGAAATTTTGGATAGCTTCACTCAAATGCATGCCCAGCCTACATTACAAAGCCAGATTCACTAATTCAAACCATAGAGTGTCTGTTCAGGCATAAAAAACCTAAATAATCTTTCATTCTTTAAATTTTAGACATAAAAAATTATGATATGCAAGGAAACTCCAAATTTACGTGATTTCTACATTGTAAAAAACACGGTTGAGTCCCTTGAGGAAATGCACACATTGGCTTGCATTTCATGTTATACTAAATAAATTGCACTATAACATAGACATACCAACATTTTCTACAATCTCTTGTACTCATTTATGTAAATTTTATGATCTACAGTAAAATCCAAGTCATCCAAAACAACAATTGATAGTATTTTCCAATTTTTCATGGCCAGAACTAAAAATGCACACCAATTCCAATCAAAGTACACTCTAGGTATGAAATTTGGAAGTTTTCATACAAAAATATAATTAGACTAGTAAAAATATAATTAGACTAGTATAGTTTTAATTTCAGACATAAAAAACTTCTATTGTGAAATAAGAATGCATCCAACATTTGAAATGAGAACAAGACAACTGTAAATGTTGGTTCTTGTTCACAGGCATCATAGTATCTCTAGTAAATCTTGTCTTTATAGAATTTTGGCATGACAAAGATAGCTTAGAAAAGAGGTTGAATTGGATAGTTGTTTGGAAACCAATCTCATGGCTCTGCAAGTTTGTATCATCTGTATCTTTTTTATTATAATATAAATCATAATCCTTCCTTACATAAATAAATAAATTAGAACATAACAAATATAATACATTCCAAGGAAAAAAACCGAGATAATGCAAAAATATAACCAGATTAATACTCAAGAAAGTTTTAAAAGGGGCCCAATATTTTTTTATATTATATTATGCTTTCATTCCAGAGCAGAGGGCTAGTTTACAGTTGAATTAGTAACATCAAACAACTCCTTCAATAATAATTTTCCCTACTACCTATTACATTCTATTTATAGACCTCAAGGTTCGGATTGACCATATTAGAAATGGATTTCATTAGAGTGAAACTAAAATTTTGATTTACCCTCGATCCAACCCGTCCTCTGTTTTACTTTCCTGGCTTCAAAAGAAGATACCAACTACTGTGGAACAAGGCTAACAGGGCAGTGCAACACAGGGGGGGAAACGAGACTGAAATGGACATGTTTCAACAATAGGGGTAGAAATGGAGTGGACGAGGAAGTTGCATTCTAGTTATCTATATGGGAGATGCGAGCAGAGAATAATTATAATAGTGATACACATTGCATGAGAGGTCTCACAAAAACAAAAGGGAAATTCCAATGATATAAGAAAATGATATGGAAGAGAGAAATGCTGAGACAAAAATGGCTCAGTGGAAAACAAGATGCATCTAGTATGGAAAAATTAATAGTTGGAATTGAAGAAATCAATCCTACTATGCCACCAAGAGGGAATGCTCAGGTTGTTGAAGAGGGACAGGGTGTTGACTCAGTGCAGGAAAGACTTCACTGAGTGATGGGAAAGGAATTCCAAATGAACATAAAAATTATAAGATGGAATGGAACTGCCAGTTAAAGCCATCGAAACTAGATGAGAACATCTCCAATTCTTTCCAATTCTACCCATTTCACTCATACTATCAGTGAAATCATATTTGCACACATTTGCGGCCATACTGGACAAAAATTAATGAACATAGATAATGGATTCAATACATAGCCTACTAATAACAATGACCTCTATTTATCAATGTTCCATAAGAAGCAACATGATTGGTAATTGACTATAGCTTCTAGGAAGGAATCCATGGGGTCAGGCCAAATTTGGATATGTGTACTGTGTTGGCTCTTTGAATAATTGAAAGGTGGGAAAAAGGGTTAATCACAAGGAAATGTTGATTTCACATCTAGGTGATGCAATCATTCTCAATGCCGTGAGAATTAGACTCAATTCAGCTTGATTGAATCATAGAATTTGATGGTCTGTAATCTGTAGAACATTTTTTCCTTGTTAAGTGACGTATTTGAAACTCAATTGAAAATTCATAATATGACAGGTATGGAAAATCAAAAACCACCATTTACATGTTTATAAGATTAAATGAAGTATTTGACACTCAATTAGTTCAGCACGTGTTTGACAAGTTGAGGTATGGGAGAAAAAAAAAACCACCTTTTAGAATTTTAGAAAAATAGATGTCTGGAAAAACTGTAAATTGCAAATCAAGGTTGAGTCCCTCAAAGAAATGCACACATTTTCCTAGAAAAAAAACAATATTAGGGCTAGAAGTTAAAAAAAATTCTAAATGAGAAGGTATCAGGTAAACAATTGGAAAGATTAAAATTCTAAAAGAGGAATAATAATAATAAAATACTCTCCTATTTTATTCATTTAATTTGACAAAGAAATTAGGCATGTGCATGCATTTTACTGAAGCAAGTCAATTTTGTATTGATTTACTCAAATGCACTTCCAACATGCATTACAGATCCAAATTCACTGATTCAAACCATAGAGTGTCTGTTCAAGCATAAAAAACCTAAATAAGCTTTCAAAGTTTAAAGTTTAGACATAAAAACTGATGGTCTGCAAGGAAAATCCAAATTTGTGTTTTCCACATGGTAAAAATCACAGTTTAGTGCCTCGAGGAAATGCACACATTGGCCTGCATTTCATGTTATATTGAATAAATTGCACTATAACATAGGAATACCAACATTTTTCTACAAACTCTTGTACTCACTTCTGTAAATTGTATGATATACAGTAAAATCCAAGTCATCCAAAATAACAATTTATATCAATCTGCCAAAAGTGCCTCTCAGCCATATTTGCACTACTCTAGAAAACTTCCCATCGAGGAGACAGAAAGAAGCTCCAGAAGATGAAAGTGGCCTTGATGGATTCACCTTGTTAGCCTCTACCCATTGGGTATCTCACTTGCCAAGTTTGAATAAAAAATGAAATCACCTTGGTGACCTAGGGTTTGAAGAGAACTGGTTAAGTGTTAGCCAAAGAGTTTGAGAGACCATTTGGAAATGCCTGCAAGGCGGTGTTCCTTTGATGATAAAATTCATCAGATGATATGGTCCTGTTCATTGTTGAAATGGATATCTATCCATGCTCTTGAATTTTCTTATGGTGATCAGATAAGGAAAATATCAACATGCCAAAATAGAAGAAAATTATTATTTTGCATTCTAAAGACAAAGGAAAAATGGCTAAGTGTTGTAAAGCGGCTAAGTGATTCCCACATTAAGGTTGATGCCTATACTTGGGACGATGTCGACATGGCATGGAATGGTATAGATGATGATGTGGCATGAAGTTGAAATCATTGTTGCATTATGACATCATTCTGTAGAAATACGACAAATTAGTGAAGATTAGGAAATTGGTTATGGGAAAATTGGTCCAAGTAGCCTTAAGAGGATGCCCGCCACAAATTGTGTGTTGAAGAAAATGCCCACAGCACATGGGGATATTGTAGGCTATTGTTTATTCTAATAAATCATGGTATCACTTTGTCCAAAGAGGCCCTGAAGAAGAATTTATGGACCTTCCAAAACTGTGGTTTAGGGAAATTAGACCAAGCCTAGGAGAAGATCAAAAATTGTCCAAGTATGGAATTATTGGTAAAATATGCCTAACTGGCCTTAGGGAAATGCCCTCCACAGCTCTTAGGATGATGATAAAAATATTCTAAGAGTTTGGATATCTAGAGTGTTGTATGGTGCATCCAACCATAGCATTATCCTGACCAAAAAGTCTTTCAATAAGAACATAACAATCATTAGAGGAAAATTGGTGTCTAAAATAGGCCTTATAAGAAAACGCACCAACAATAAATTTTGTGAGTTGTAATTCAGGAACCAATAGAATTTCAATAAAATAAGTCAACCATAATGGTTGAATTGACATATTTGTCATAAAAGAAAACTACTTTTTTGTTCGTATTTTCAACATATCTCCCTATGTTTTTACTCAAATTCCAAACGGGAGAGCTCGTTGGATACAGAATTTAATTCCGCATCCAACGAGTACCCACACTACATACTTTTGACGAGCCCACTGCCCCAAAAGTAAGAAATACCTGAAAAAACATGATGATGACATCATCATCATCATGTTTTTTTCAGGTATTTCTCATTTTGGGGGTAGTGGAGTCCATTAAAAGTATGAAGTGTGGGTACTTGTTGGATGCAGAATTAAATTCTGCATCCAACAAGCTCTCCCACTCATAATTTGAGTAAAACCATAGGAAGATATGTCGAAAATACGAACAAAAAAAGTAGTTTTTTCATTCTTCCTCCAAAATTAATAACTATTATTTTATTATTTTAACTATTATTTTACTATTTTAACTATTATTTTATTATTTTCCATAGGAGGCCCATTTTAGACCTCAAATTTCCTCTAATGCTTCCAAAAGTGCCTCTCAGCCATATTTGCACTACTCCAGAAAAATGCCCGCCAAGGAGAGAGAAAGAAGCTCCAGAAGATGAAAGTTGTCTTGTTGGATTCACTTTGTTGGCATCTACCCATTGGGTATTGCACTTTCCAAATTTAAAGGAAAAATGAAATCACCTTAGTGACCTAAGGTTTGAAGAGAACTGGTTAAGTGTTAGACAAAGAGTTTGAGAGACCATTTGGAAATGCCCCTCAAGGGGGTGTTCCTTTAATGATAAAATTCATCAGATGATATGGTCATGTTCATTGTTGAAATGGATATATATCCATGCTCTTGGTTTTTCTTATGGTGATCAGATAAGGAAAATATCAACCTGCCAAAATAGAAGAAAAATGTTATTTTGCATACGAAAGACAAAGAAAAAATGGCTATGTGTTGTAAAGTGGCTAAGTGATGCCCACACTAAGGATGATGCCCGCATGGCATGGCATGGCATAGATGATGATTTGGCATGAAGTTTAAATCATTGTTGCGTTATGACATCGTTCTAGAGAAATACGACAAATTAGTGAAAATCAGGAAATTGACTGAGTATGGGAATATTGGTCCAAGTAGCCTTAAGAGGATGCCCACCACAAATTGTGTGTTGAAGAAAATTCCCACAACACATGGGGATATTGTACGATGTTGTTTTCTGTACTCAACCATGGTCTCATTTTGTCCAAAGAAACCTTGGAAAAGAATTTATGGACCTGCCAAAAATGTGGTTTAGGGAAATTAAACCAAGCCTATGAGAAGATCAAAAATTAAGTATGGAATTATTGGTAAAATATGCATAACTGTCCTTAGGGAAATTCCCACCACAACTCATAGGATGATGATCAAAATATTCTGAGAGTGTGGATCTCTAGAGTTTTGTATGGTGAATCCAACCATATCTAAAAGGCTATAATAAGAGCTTTTTTGGACAGTTTGAAGACAGTATAGAATCATCTTCACAATAACTCACAAGCTAGGAAATGCATATTATTGTTTCAAACTTAAAAATTTCACATATAATGAAAAATTTATTCAAAAAGGAAAACCAATTATAACAGAAACTTTTCTCTTGCATCTTTGGTGACTGAAACATTTCTTAGCCTTCCATTTCTGGTCGATCTGTTTTGCACCATTGATATTCTGTGCTATTTAGATTTCGTTATTCTCCCTCAATTTTTTTGTTGCCCTTAACTTCTATGCAGCTCGCATTCTGAAATTATATCTCAACCATCGATCTCATCATGGATCCTTTTTAACCACTGCTTTCCTATTTCCTTACTGATTCCATGATTTGAAATGCACCTTCAGGGTGGGAATCTTCTATTTGTGAAGAGGTTCTAAGTCATAGATCCTTATGCGACCATATATGGATCATTCATCTAGTTATCCCTTTATATTACTTTCACAAGTTCTATATTCTTTCTCACCCTCACATCTTTGCATCATGAAAAACATTTCATCCATAGATCTGACTCTATGGCGAATCTGGATCGTTCACTAGTGTGGCTCCTACCGGATTTCATGATAGGAATCTTTGTTATCTTGCATGCATGTTCCCATCATGAAATCCTTCACGATCTGAGATCTCTGCCTGCTTTTAATCCTCGTCGTTCAATTTGGAGGGCCCTACAAAATTTTGTGGCACCGAGGCAAACTATAAATTGTGCAAGTTTTGGCGGGGTCTTTTCAAACCCCCCCAAAATTCCTTTTTTTGTGGGGGCAGGGGGTGTTAAAAAACACCTCCAAAAGTCAAATTCTCAGGACTTTTGAGGGTGTTTTTTAAGGACCGCCATGAAATACTGAAAAAAAAAAAAACAAAAACAAACAAACAAACATTTTTTTTTGGGGGGGGGTTAGCAAAATACCTTTGAGGGGGTGTTTTAAGGACCACCCCCCAAATACCTTAAAAACCTTTTGAGGGGAGGGTTAGAAAAACCGCCGCAAGCCATCTTTAGGGAGGGTCTTTCTAAAAACCTCCCAAAAAGTCCTGAGAATTAGATTTTTGAGGGGGGGTTTTAAGGACTTCCCCAAATACCTTAAAAACAATTTTGGATGGGGGGGGTTAGTAAAACCATTGCAAGCCACCTTTGGGGGGGGGGGTATTTCTAAACTCCCCCCCCCCCAAATTCTTGATAATTAGACTTTTGAGGGGGGGTTTTAAGGCCCCCCCCCAAATTCCTTAAAACCCTTTGGGGGGGGGGGGTTAGAAAAACCATTGCAAGCCCCCTTTGGGGGGGGGGGGTTAGAAAAACCATTGCAAGCCCCCTTTGGGGGGGGGGGGTTAGAAAAACCATTGCAAGCCCCCTTTGGGGGGGGGGGGTTAGAAAAACCATTGCAAGCCCCCTTTGGGGGGGGGGGGTTAGAAAAACCATTGCAAGCCACCTTTAGGGGGGCTCTTTCTAAACGCCCCCCCCCTAAAGTCTTGAGAATTAGACTTTTGGGGGGGGGTTTAAAAAACCTCCCCCAAAAGTCCTAAGAATTGCACTTTTGGGGGGGGGGGGAGGGTTGTTTAAAAACCACCCCCAAAGGTCGACTTTTTGGGACTTTTGAGGGGTTTTTTAAGAACCTCCCCCAAAGACCTAAAAGAACTTTGGGGGGGGAGGGGGTGCTTAGAAAAACCTCTGCTAACCAAAACCACCCCCAAAAGGGTATTTTGTTGTAGTATGTCCAGCTCTCATAGCTGAAGACTAGGAAGAGTGCTCTTTTGGATCACCATGTATGAACTTGGAAACTCAAAATTTGGATCGACTGGATCAGTGAAGGGGATGTGAATACAAAGTTTTTCATTCTTATGCATATTCCAGGAGAAACTCCAAATCAATTTGGTCCCTTAAGAATCAATTTGGTGTTATGGTGGAGGAGGAGGATGAGCTCAAAGTGATGGGAACTCAACACTTCTCAAATCTGTTTACTAATGAAGGTGACACTTATATTGTGGATCAACTAAAATTTATCAGGCTCTTTCCTAAATTTGTCAATGAGGATGAAAGGGAGATCTTTTCTGCTAATATTTCCCTAACTGAGATTGAAAGTTTCCTAAAAGATTTGAAAAAAGATAAGTGCCCTGGTCCGGATGGATGGCCAGTTGAGTTCTTCCTCAGCTTCTTTGAACTTGTGGGTTCTGACCTCTTTAGAGTTGTGGTTTAGTCTGAGGTCTAAGGCAAGGTTTCGGGTGCTCTAAATTCTACCTTCATCTCACTCATTCCAAAATGTTATAAGCCTATCTCCTTTGCAGATTTCAGACCCATCTCGCTTTGCAACTTGGTTTATAAGACCATCTCCAAGATTGTGGCCATTATAATGAAGCCCTTCCTGGAAAATTCCATCTCAGCTAATCAATTTGGGCTTCTCCACAATAGGCATATTATTGAGCCTATTGGCATTACACAGCAACTGTTGCATTCTATTAAGAAGAAGAAGCATAAGGCGTTTGTCCTCAAACTGGATCTGGTTAAAGCTTTCGACTAGGTAAATTGGACTTTTCTGAGACTTGTCCTCCTTCATATTGGAGTTCCTCTTATTGGGGTAAATTGGATTATGGGGTGTGTTTTGGGTGAAAACATGAAGTTGGGAAACACTTTTGCTTGTTTTCGACAAAACAAATTTCAAAATTGTATGTTTTCCAACTTCAACCCATTCAAACCGATATCTCCCTTAGGAATTTCTCCTTGAAGTAAACATAAATGTTTTACAGAATTGAATTAGATACATACTCATATTTTTTTTTTAAATTATTGACATATAGTGGGGAAAATTTGGAGGGAACAAACGACATATACTTTAAAATTTTAAGTATGAATAATGAGTGACCTTTGTGCCCTCCCTTTTTCTTAGAGATAGTTATTTATTTTAGGGAAATGAAATGTATAATCATAATCTACACTCATTGTAGTTGTGCATGGACTATATGTTTAGTATTTTCAGACTTATACACTATTTTTTATTATTTATCGAAATAATATATGTACCAAAAAAGTTGCCTTATTGACACATGGTTTTGTCATCTCATTTTCTTTTAAATGTGACTCTTATCAAAAAAACTAAAAGCTCCATTTTGAAGAGGACACTTCAAGGAACAACCTTGTGATTTTTTAAAAAAAAATTGGCTTCGTCTTCATGACGATATTGAATTTTTATTGTCACTGATTTTTAAGTCACTAGTTTTTTTAATGATAAAGTTTAGAAAAAAAATCATCAAAAATAGAAATCCTAAATGAAACGAAAAATATATATATATATGTGATGAGAAAGTAGATTGAATGATGAATCTACTAGTATAAAATTCGACAAGTAATTCTCATTTTTTGCAGTGTTTCAACCTTGCTAAAGTAAGACATTTATAAAAACCACAGAGATGGTGTTGGAAATGTAGACTAAAAACCTCTCAACCAAGAAAATATCTCGATCGAGAGACTTAAATTTTCTCGGGTGAGAGTTATTTTCGATCGAAAACTAACCCAGATTTAGGAAAATCTCTTGGCCAAAAGTCATTTTAAACTCTCGAACCAAAAAATAAAATATATCTCGGTCGAGATTTTTCTTCGAGAATATTTTAGGGGCCCACCATTAAACTCTGGTGATTCCGACGGGATTCCAAAACTTCTTGCTCGAGAGGTGTATAAATAATATCTCATCGGAGAGAATTTTTATCTATCTCAATCAAGAATTTGTAAACTACTTTTTCAGCTGAGAGTTCGCAAAGCATTTTTTTGCCAAGAGTTGGCATAGCATGTTTCAACCGAGAGTTGGCAGAGCGTTTTTCAGCCGAAAGTTGGTAGAGAAGTTTTCAGTCAAGAGTTATTATATTCATATTGTAGCCAGGAATTCACATATTAGAGTTTGTAGATCTGCTGAGATTTCACATTATCCAAGTTCTTCAAGCCACAATTTTTTATTTTTATCAAGGTATTTTCTTTAACCCCTGTTTTGGCAAGCTCTTATTTTTTTCATCAAACACCTTCTATGAAAACTAAGACTATGGGGAGATATCCTTCTTAACAAGCTAGATTATGGTAGTTTCATATTTCTTTTATCATTCAACCATTAATGACAGCAAGCATTTTCTCAAGGCCACCTGAGCAAGTTTCCCAACATTTAGTCGTTTTCATGACTTTCTGCAAAGTTTGTCCTGAAACCCTATTTTGGCAGATCCATAACTTCTTCCTCATGAACCTTCATGTCGATTTGAAGATGTGTACAGGTAGAAAAAACACCCATATACACAATTACCATATGGTGCGGTAATTTTCTTCAACCCACAAGCTATGGTGGTCATTTCCTTGAGGCCACTTCTAAGGAAGATTCGCTACTTTGGTGTAAAAGCAACTTGAACCCCTATTTTGGTAGGCTATTAATTTTGTCATCAAACACATTCTGTGAAAACTAAGACTATGGAGATTTATCCTTCTTGACAAGATAGAGCATGGTAGTTTCATATTGTTTTAATCATTCACCCATTAGTTACAGCAAGCATTTTCTCAAGGCCAGCTAAGCTAGTTTTCCAACACTTAGTCATTTTCAGAACTTTCTCCAAAGTTTATCCTGAAACCATATTTTGGCAGATCCATAACTTCTTCCTCAAGAACTTTCAAGTCGATCTGAAGATTTATACAGGTAGACAAAACACCCATATACACAATGACCATATGGTGTGATAATTTCCTTCAACCCACAAACTATGGTAGGCATTTCCTTGAGGCCACTTAGGCAGATTTGCTACTTTGGTTTAAAAGCAACTTGAACCCCTGTTTTTGCAGCCTGTTAATTTTGTCATCAAACACCTTCTGTAAAAAATAAGACTATGGAGAGATATCCTTCTTAACAATCTATAGCATGGTAGTTTCAAATTATTTTTATCATTAACCCATTAGGTATTGCAGGAATTTTCCCAAGGCCACTTGAGCCAGTTTTCCAACACTTAGTCATTTTTACGACTTTCTCAAAAAATTATCCTGAAACCCTATTTTGGTAGATCCATAAGTTTTTCATCAGACATGCTTAATACAAATTGAGATCATGTTTAGGTATAAATATCAATAGTGTATATCTTGACCATACGTTGCGGGCATTTACTTTAACTTATGATTTAAATATGGTGGCCATTTTCTTGAGACTACTTCTAGGTAATTTTACTTTCTTTGGTACAAATCCTTGTTTTGGCATGTACCTATAAGCTTTTTGTATAATAGTTCTTAGCATATTACTCTTGTTAGGTTTGTTGTTATATTTTTCTCAATGTATGTATGTAACTCCCAATTCTCATATATTTTCATGCATTGGATTTTAGGTTTTAATTCCTTCAACATGGGAAATCGAAGGAACTGCGAAAAAAAACAATGATCGCACCAGAACTAATGAAGAGGCAAGGAAGGACAAAAAGCATGAAAATATGAGAAAGTCAAGAGAAAAAAGAGCAATGGAAAGAAATGTGGAGGCACTTGGCGGTGGTGAAGAAATGCAAAATGTGAACCTCGCACATGGTGGTGATGAAGAAATGCATATTGTCAAGGAACACGTTGATGAAATAAATGAAGAGCGTGGAGGTGATGAGGAAATGACAAATGTGGAGCAAACTATGGGTAGCGTCAATATTGAGCCCATGATTGGTGAGTAAATTTAAATTTTGATATATGTTTATAATTTTTACTTAAATATAATATATATATATATATATATGTATGTATGTATGTATGTAAATATTTGATTTGAATGAACTCACAATTAGCTAAATTTGTATATTTATTTTTATCCAAGGTCGACATCCAACATCCAACATCCTACCACACTTACCAATTCACAGAGATTAATTAGAAGCAGCAACAATATCATCAATAACGATACGTTTTTGGAGAATATGGATTCAAGTAAAATTGAAGAAATGGGACCTCTGATGCCTAATCGTACAGCTCACTATAGAGTTAAAAAGATAGTCAAAGAATATTTTGAAGGTATTTCTATCATAGAACAAGCTCAATTGTTAAATATGTTGTTAAAGTGGAAATGTCTAAGAAATGCAATGACATTATTGGGCATTAAAAATGTCAAAGAGGCTAAATCAAATGAGATTGTATCACAAAATTTGACATGAGTCCTTCCATCACTTGCAAAAAAATGATATCATAATTACATGGTTGCTCGTAAATCTATTCTAACAAGGGTTGTGAAAAAAAACACTGTAAACAATCATTTGTTATCTACTGCTACAAGAATGTTAAAAACACCAAGAAAAAGTTTATGGAAGCATAAAAACGCTAGAGTTCAATTAGATGAGGATGATGAAGTTGCCTATTGGGGTGTTGTCTGTAGGCAACCTTATCAAGATAGACTTCCAAATAATGTGAGAGATAGGGTGAAAGAGTTTTGGCATTTAAATTTCCATGTCTTACCAAATGAAAAGGATGTTGTGCAATGTCGTATATCGAAAGGAAACTATGAAAATCATGCCAAACACATAACAAAGATCACTCAAGTGGAAATGTTCAAAACTTTTATGGAGAGTAATGTTGATGCGAAGATTGCCGTTAGAAAATTTATGAAGATTAAACCATGGTGTGTCAGACCCATCGTTGTTCATGACACATGTTGTTTTCGATACCATGTAGAATTCAAATTATATTATGAGACATTTCTAGATTGTGGCATGCAGTGTTGGCCAAATAACCCCCCTCCTGGGAGTGTTCATGAATTTGTATCTAAAATACTATGTGAATGAGAGAATGATCAAGTATTCTATAAGAAACAATGCGTTGGGGGTAAAAAAATGTGAGGAATGTTCTGATTTGGCCCTTTTTAATGATAACTACCACATTGATGCAAACAATCCTAAAATATCAAATCTCATTGTGAAATGGAAGAGATATGAATATGTTGATTATACTCCTGTTATAGATTCAACATCAACATCAAGAAAGATTAATTTAGTTGAAAGTGATATCTCTTTGATAGATTTTATGAATTTGTTCAGGGATCAAATATATAAATATATCAAGCACTCTCACTCAGCACGATGGCAGGACTTACAGTTCAAGCAATCACGAGATGTATTTGGAAAAAGAAAAATATTATCCATTGTCGATTTTGCTGAAAATTATACTTTCACTCCGCAAAAGGAGATACAGAGTGAGCATTATCATTCATATCAGGTATCTATACTTGTTCATATTATGTATAGACATGCAGAGCTTGATGTCGATGGTTTTGATAGCAATGAAAATAATCGTGAAGTGATTAAGGAGTATCATTTCTACATCAGTGATTATCGTACACATGATACATGTTTTGTCCAACATTGTTTTGGTATTCTTTATAAAGAATTACCAAGACGAAAGATCATTTTTAAAGAACATTGGGTGTGGTTAGATGGTTGTGCTGGTCAATTTAAATCAATGCGCTCATTCTTATGGTTGTCTCGCCTTCATAGAAACACGGATGTTCGCCACACATCAAGCTTTTTTGAAACTGGACATGGAAAAGGAGAACACGATGGTGTTGGGGCCTGTGTGAAACATGCACTCAAGATATATCAAATGAATCACTCTGCTTCTCACCTTGCAAATTCAAACGATGTTCTTAATTGGTGCAAACAAAACTTGAGCCATGAATCCAATGAAAGGATGGGTAATGTGAGAAGGTTTTTCTGGAATATTGCAATGGGTGATGTTGACAGATCAATGCCACATAATTGTACTGCAATCCTCAAAACAAGGGGCTTACACTCCATTAGGAGTAAGAAAATGGAAAATATACACGAAATCAAGAAATGAAAGTACTCTTGCTTTTGTATTGCATGTATTAATGATGTAGATTCCTTGGATGAGTGTCATAACCAGACTAACAAATTTTTGAAACCATGGAGACACCAAGAATCGACACCATTTCCCCCATTTGGAAATATTAGTGATGTAGAGCACGATAATGAAGCGCTTGTGATTGAAAAAGATTATGATCATGTTTATGATTTGGTTATAGAAGGTTATGTATTTGTTTTCATTGCACCGATAGATAATCTAGAAAAAGTGCATTATTATTTATTGAGATGCACTAGGTAAAAATCACGTTGATGTAAGAATTTAAAGACCCATCAAATTATACGTATGGTGTGGGTTAAATGGTTATAATGGGACATTTCTTTGCAGAAGTAAGGAAATGTAAAGACCATGTTCTTTTTCAAGACTATGAGTTAGATGTTATATGTTCTCAATATAGTCATTTGGTCATAGTATCCCGGTTGCATTTGAAGGCAGTGAAGAGTAGGAAAAATTTGAAGCATCGACACTGGAAATTGTCGATAGAATATCATAATTCCATTCTTGATAATATGCCACTGACACATTTTGTATGAATAAAAAATACATCAAGTTTGACGATTTTTTTTCTTTGATTCTAGGGTGGGTGGGTGGGAGGGGCCAAATGAGATTCCACCTTCACGTGGTTGGCCTCGTCAGTAGAGAATATATATATAATTCTCGAAACTAAGATAAGCTATTTCTCATTCGTATTGTTCACATGTAGAGGGAAACACTTAAAACAAAGGAGTATAATATATTGAAACATTCTTTTCAAATTTATGTGAAGACAACCTTATGTAATGTAGAAATGGAGGGCATTTACGTGTAATGAAAATAGGTTGGATTGAGAACAAAATGAAATAATATTAAGGATTACACCTCCATTGCATCTGGTTTCATTTTCATTGATATTTTTTTTCTACAAATAGAATGGTTACATACAATTATATCAATTTTAGCAACCTCCCTCTTTGACCTTCCTCAAAATTACTTAAGTTTTGTGTGCTCAAAGTGCTGATATATTCAATAGAAAAATCCATTACCATAACCTTATTTTACGAGAATTAAAACCAATAATGTATTTATATTTTCAATAGTTCTTGATTATAAGTTTCGTTAAAGCTCAAAGTGTTGATATATTCAATAGAAAAATCCATTACCATAACCTTAAGATTTTATGAGCATTAAAACCAATAGTCTATTTTTCTTATCAATAGTTCTTGATTGTAGATGATCAACTCATTGTATTGATGAGCCTATTCTTCCACCATGCTAGATATAAATTATAATGAACTACATTTCCTTATTTGTAAATGTCATTTCCCTTTCTTTATATTTATCATGTCTAAAGGGTTTCCACGACATTTAAATCATTAGTTCCTTTTGAAAAGTGTGTTCTATTGTAGGAAAAGTGTGTTCTATTATTTCCTTTTGTTTGGGTGCAAACAAGATTCATCCATGTAATATTCACAAAATTTTTACAATGGAAACCTTGTCATAGTCATAAGATAGGTTCATGCAATCTCCTTATATTATGTTCACTAAATAAGATATTCAAACCCTAACTCTAATCTATTTCAGCATGCTCATACATGCCAACCATAAACTCATCTTACATTCCTATATATGAGTTTCAAAAAGACAATAAAGTAGTTTTGAAAAATTACAACTATTTATAATATGGACACATGACTAAATGATACATTTTGATGCATTGATTATCTTGGTATGTTGGTGTTTTTCATGCACTGAAAAAATAACTCATGCACATATTGGTATATTAGTATTTTTGGTGTGCTATAAAAATAACTCATGCACATACTCAAAACTTTGAAAATAGGGTGATGAAAAACAAGAACATTATGTTGCATGAATAGTGATGGCGATAAAATACAACAATTTTAGCTTCACAAATGTGTCAAGGGTGATCTTATCCCCATTATTTATGTCATGAATATTCTAAAACAATTCCACTAACTTGGCATTAGTTTGACACTCATCGAGCTTCATTTATGAAAGTGCACCACACATCCTTTTCATTCAATGAAACATGAGCATGAAGATGGCAAAACACTTTTCACCTTATCCCTCATAGTATATGGAGGTCTATCTTCATATGGAAGCTTAAAAAATTAACCCAACAACAAAGTTCATCATCTACATCTAATTGAACCATAAATATTTTATGCTTACACAATAAGAACACACTCATTGACATTAAATGCTTGTAACAATTACCTTGTTTTATTATTTGCATCCATTGAAAATGAGATTTGATCATAGCATTTACATTTATGTATTGTCTTAAATTTTATTTGCAACCATGTTCTCAAATAAAACAAGGAGTGGTTCAAAATTCTACATGAATTATGTGTCAAAACCATACCAAAAAGATACATCTAAAATTTATCATTTTGCTATTAAAAAAGAGTCAATTTTACAAATACAAATTACCATTCAAATGTAACTGTTTAGATTCAACAAATTAATAATTACATCTATATTCAGTGCAGCCATCATTCTTGGTACCACAGTGCAGCCCTCATTCTGGATAATAATGGCAGTAAAGATGATCATAAGCCGTTGTACATGGTGCTAAAAAACCTGGATAATACGATGCATAAAGATGATCATCAGCAGTACATGGCACTAAAAAGTTTTTAAACACTAAGATGATAAAACAATGTCAACAAAGTAAACTCTGCATATATAACAAGAGGACCCTAAACCCAAAATTCAGAAAATCTAAACTATTGCAACGTATCAAAGGAATAAAAACAACTTCAAAAGAGAAAACAAATAGAAAGAAAACTCAAAAAAGTTCAATTTGATCATCTCAATCACTGGTTTTTGCTGAAATAATCAACAATCAACAATAAATCAGAAATACAAAAAACACACATGCAAAATGTCAACAGTAGCAGAGGATGACAATCAGCTTTGGAAGCTCAGCTTTGTGGGTATGAATGTAAGCCTATGGGCATGAAAAGGGGGAGATTCATCAATTGTTCTATGCTTTTCTCTGTAGGCTATGTGAAGCAAAGGTTTTCTACGCATGTGTCTAACCATCTAATATTGCATTCATAGGTAAATTTCACCATATATGCACAGCATATTTACTCCCATCCATTAATAATTTCTAGACCTCTTAGAAGCCCCAAGACTCCACATTATTAATAGGGTTATTGGCACTAGTCACTCACCTCCAACCATCCTAAATGACTAAATTTAAACAAATCATTTAAATTTATGTTTTACTAAAACAAATATTCATTAAATACTAAGCCCTCATTGCCTAAGCCACTATATCATTGCTGCAGAAATGGCCTCATAAAAAGAGGGATTCAGAAGCTCGATCATAGGTATTAAAGACTACTTCCCCCATAACATAAACTCACCCTAAAGAGAATGATACATACAACAAGCCATTTCCATAATAGCTCCATTGCTTCAATGAGTTATTCCATCTTGTTGAGAGATTGGCTTTATTTTTCCTCTTTTGTACTCTTCTGGTAGATTTTTGCAAAATATTTAGGGTTATATATTTCATAGAGTAAGTAGTTATTTAATATATCCATCTGAAATTTGTACCATCTTTCCTTCAAAAACATTGTGTAAACCATAGAAGGGGACCTACAATTCATTATTTCATTTGAAATCTCAAACATCTTGGTGATGGTAGCCTTTCCAACACATATTGGTGAGAAAAAAACCAAGATTTTGACTTCAGAGACAACCCTGCACATAAGACTAGAATGGGAGTCTCTACCTACAACTTTCATGCTAGGTATATGTATACATATAGATATGTGATCTATACACTTTTTCAAATAATGCCACAACTCATTTTTGGATTGAAATTCATTTGGCTAACTATGAGGCATGAAAGGAATTGAGCTATGTTAGATATTGACAACTTCAGGCATAGTTGTAAACTTGGTTGGATAATTGTTGAACATCATGCACCTTCCCAGTGAACAATCTGAAATATCATGACAACCTTTATTGGAATTTCCTTCATCCTGTCTCTTTTTGGAGGGAGATACCGATATGGGGCAATGAAAGAAATCAGTATGAATTTCCTTCTAGTATGAAGGGAGCTACCGATATGAAGCAATCAAAGCAATTCTTCTCATCACACATTCAGTGTGAGTTTCACAACATTCTTTAACCTCCCTTCAATGTTGTGATATTCTTTTTTTTTATTGTGGAAATGGAATAAAAATTTGTACTATGAATGTGATGTCATGTGTATAAGGAATATATGAAGATATGGATATGCATTGAAATTGCATTGTTTGAGTTGTTTGTATGAAGTGTATGTCTTCTTGCGACATTTTTTTGGAGTGAAACAACAAATTTTTCATTATAATGACTAGAGAATGATCCCACCCCGTCAATAATACAAATGGTCTAAATAAAGTAAAAAAGTGTGGAGGATACAATTTGTGGTTTCTAGCTAGCTTTATTTCTATTGTTTTCCTAACTATTATTTGCAATAGGTCAATTCTGGGCAAGAAAAGAGACATTTGGGAACTTAATAAGGAATACGTGGAGTCAAACTCAACATCACGAAACCTATACATGTTACAAGATGCACACCTATACTCAAGTTATAAACAACAACATTATGGGCATGATCTCAACATTATAAATTCTCAAAGATGTTTAAGAATAGACATGGCATATGCAACATCAAAGGGTTTGATGGTGATGAAGTGATGATTCCTCCACTTGTGTGAGATGTACTCTATTTTTAGGGTGTTGTAGTATATTTTTTAGGTCACCACATCTTATTTGAGGGCTTTATTGTTTCCTTGAGGGTGCCGGTATCATTTTCGAGGGCACTGATGCCTGTTTAGGCCCCCTTGAGGCTGCCACTATCATTGTTGAGGTTGATGTTGCTCTTGTTGAGGGAACCACTACCTATTTAGCAATCCTTAAGGTTCTGGTTGTAATTTTTGAGGTAGCTTATACTCTTGTTGAGGGTTCCATTACTCATGTTGAGGGTATCGTTACTCTTATTTATTGTGTCACTTCTATTTGAGGATTTCATTGTCTACTAGATAAGTGTTGTTGCTACTAGAAATATGCCTCTACCTATTATAAGGGTGGTGTTACTTCTTTAGGTTTGTTTGGGCTTATTGTGTGACTTCCCTAAGGACTCTCATCCACTGCAGTAAGGGTTTAAGGCTGCCATATTCAGTAGTGAGATGCTTGAAAATGCCATTCTTAGTTGGACACTTATTGACTACTTTGGTCAACATCTTGAGGTTGATCTTGAATGCCTTAAGTTGTTTCACTTCCTGCTATAACTATCTAACCCTATCCTTCAAACGTGTGAGTCGAACTTTCCTAAACCTTGTCTCCAAGCTATCGTACCTTTTTTTAGGGTTCTTGAAGGTGTTTGAATGGGTCGTTGTTGTGTATAGGTTGTTTAAGGCATCCCCTGCTTGTTTGACTATTTTTTGTTGTTGTTTAGGGAAACCACTGCATGTTTGACTGTGTTGGAGGGCTGCCACCTTGCTTGGACTATTTTGGGTCTTATTAGGGCAGTCACCACCTTTCTTGGGTTGTTTTGGGTTTTGCTAGAGTAGCTGTTACCAGATGTACCAAAGAGGAGGGGTAATGAGCTATTCATTGATTTATGAGTCGATTTTGTTACCAAAGAGGAAGGGTCCTCATGTCCTCATGTTAGGTGACTTAGCTAGGTACCTTGATGCACTAATGTAATTGCCTAACTGATGTGTTTTCACTTCCTAAGGAAAAAATGAATCACTAGCTATTTTGGTCACTTTGATGTGGATAGGACCATTGTGAGTCCAAGAACTGAGAAATCCTTTACTTCAAGCAGATCCAGCATACTTGAGCCATGTGAAAATTGTACAAAAGTAGTTAGAGCTGCATTCATTCTCTCATATGCACATTCAAGATGGTGAAGGTGTAAGAGGTGAGGCTCAAATGGCCAATATATGTACATCAACAAACTAGTATTCAAAGGCAGACTGATAAATTCCATTAACACAGTCAAATTGAATGTAATGCAGACACCATAGAATTCTGAATACCTGAGGCTCCACAAACTAGTTGGGAAGTCTAGAAGTGGTTCTAGACATCGAGGATAAAGGAACAGGCCTGCCAAAGACAAACATAAATGTGTTCAATTTAAGAAATGAGAATATGCAGCTGGTAGTAGGAGAGGACGTATTTTTAAGTTAGATCATTCCAATGCAATATAAAGCTCTAGTAAAACAGTCACGAGGAAGCAAATGGAGGAAAAAACGCTCATGGAATGGATTGAGAAAAAGTGGATAGGGATTCTAAGCCTTTCTCTAGGATGGATGGGTTTCATTTTTAGGTGGAAGGAGGATGTAGAGAGGATTCAAAAGAGTATATATGGTTCTACATTCCTTCTCTATTAATGATCAAATATTGGTCTCTATGCTTCAATTCAGGCACAAAAAAGGCTCCTAGACACCCAGATTTTCTCCTGGAATCATCACATTTTGCACAATGCTTATGAAATACAGTATGTTGGCTCAAAATATTGAAAACCACTTAGACCTGGACCCAAACCAATAGTGTTCATGAAGTATAATTCCCATACTGGTCTTGTTTCCCACAAGGAATTGTGCTTTACTCCTCGAGGTGAAATCGATGTCTCTAGAGGAAAATTGTTAACTTTTGTTAAATTTGCATATTTGTAAGTGTTATTTAAATTTTCTGAACATTCACAATCATATTCTGAAAATATAATTTGGATCTAGAAGCATGATAGACAAGCACAAGAAAAAAACAAAAATTTATACTAGGAAACCCTCTCGGGGAAGAAAACCCAGCCAACGCTTCTAGAGAAGATCTGAATAATGAAAGTGTTTGTGCCATAAATTTTTTCCAGACTACAAAGAAACAATCCAACACAATCTCAAATATTCAATCAAGCAAAATTAGGTTTTAGGGTTTCTGAAAGGTTTTTCTGGTTGTGAAGTTTGGTGACAAATAGGGAATACATTCATGAGCCAAATAGGAACTGAATCATAAGCAAAGAAGAAAAGAGATGCATAATATTATTACCAGTATCCAACAGAATATGACATTGAATTTCATTCACAACTAACAAGCACTACCAACATACAAACCATAAACCAGCAATGAATTTATCAATTATGTAACTAAACAAGTTAAAAATGAAGCCAAAACACAGACTGAAGGGTGGAAAGGATCATATAATTCATAATTTTGTTCATCAAATACACATGAGAGCTTAAGTACTTATCTCATCAATAAGTTCAAAAGACCTCCTTAAGCCATCCAAAAATTGACCCCCTTGTTCTCTTTCTGATCATCCTAAATTCTGTTTTTCAAAATTCAGTTACGGTCTAAACCCTAACTCTGTTTAGCCTACTCATCGATAGGATAATGTCAAAATAATAATTAAAAAAATAAAGTATTTTTTAAAAGCATAACAAATAACTACTTTAGCTAACAGTGCTAAAAGGTCTTTAGCAGCTTCAGCCAGTAAAGCTATCCCATCTAAGGCTTGGACCTTTTTCCTAGCTTTCTGCTGCTCAACTTCCATGTCTGTCATCCTTCTTGTAAGTTCTTTGTTCTGCTGTTGTAGGATTTTGACAGTCAGCTTCAATTCTGCACACTGTAAATCTGTACTCCTTTTCCTCTTTAGGGCCTCCTTGGAAACTACAGTAAGCTCTTGGTAATGATCATTCACTTCTGGTAAGTCCTCCCTGAGTCTTCTATTAGCTAGGATTAAACCATCATTTGTTTCTTGCATGTACTCCATTTGATGCTTATACTATTTGATGTTTCTTTGCAAGTTTTCATTTTTTGAGTCAAAAGCTTTGCCTACTGTTGTATTCTGTAGCTCACTAGGTAGCCATAGGATATTCAGCTTTCTGAAGATGTCCTCATCTTCATGCAACAGTTCTATAGAAACACCATGACCACTTGGATTTTCTTGATTCTCTATTTCATCAGGTGCATTTTCATCTATTAACAACTTATTTTCTGAATAAGAAGCTTCCATTTCTTCTTTCTATTGCTCCTTCAACATTTCACCTCTTAATTCCAAAAACACAGCTGATAGTTTAGTCTCGGTGAGACTGGACACTTCTACTGACTTCAATGCTTTCTTTCTTTTGCAATCACCCTTGTTAGATTCTATCTTTTCATCTGAAGAAAAAGTAACAATCATAGTCACCTCTGTTGTGTTTAACTTAGGGTTTAGAAGCTTTTTCATGTTCAGCCTCAATTTGTTTTTGGGTCCGGTTTTGGGTCTCCATCCTGAGGCAAGCTCTCCCATCATCTTTAAACTTTTTCCTTGATGTATAACTGTGGAAAACTCCATAGCTTTAACCTTGATCTTCTTTTTCTTTGGCCTTACTGTCTTATCCTCTTGACTGCAGAATTCCCTGTGTGTGCCAACCCTAGACTTATCATTAACTGTCAACTCATCTCCTTCCAGCAAATATCCTTCATCTTCAGATAAAATGGTAATTGGGATTCGTTGTTGGACCTTTGTATCTTCTTCCTCTACTGAAACCTTCTCTCTGACAACAATTTTTTCATCTATAAGTGCCTCTGCTGACGCTTTAATTTGCACAGGCTGAGTTTCCTTTTCAATAATCAGTAAACCTTTTCCTTTACTATCAATTGAAGGCTGCTAAGATTCAATATATCCCTTTGAAGGTTCTGTCACTTCCTCAATCTTGACACATTTTTTATCTTCAGACTTGACTTTTGACCTAATTTTCTAATTAGGGTTTGTCCCTTGTCCACATGTTTTTTGGTAGGCTGTTCTTCCTGCTTAATTTGGAAACCAGACCAAAAGAGAAAATAGTCCCATGTCTTCCCTTCTGTTTGTAGAACAGTGCTGATAATGAGCTTGATCAATCCATGATGGAAGATAAACTATGCAGTGTGGTCATGATGCTCTTTAATCCTGCTTGACATTTTCTGCAAACTCTTCAACAAGAAGAAAGGGAGACTCATCCTTGATTCACTAGCAAGGTGTTGTAAGAACCTGAAATGATACTTAAAGACAAAAGCATACCTCCCTTCACAGGTAATGTAGCTTTATAGGACTTTGATGGGCTCCACCCATTCAGCTCTGAAATTTTGAATGAGCACTCCTTGCTCCAGTTTGGAATAATGCCAGGTAAAAGATACCTTTGGGCATTGAAGGTAAATGGCACCTTTTTGAACCACAACTCTCCTTCATTTCTTACTCCTATTGCTTCAGCCACCAACTCCACAGTCAACTTAAACTTTAGTGTATCAAAAGATACCATTTCTTGGTTATAACATTGGGAAAATGTACGAGAGACCTTGGTGTTATAGCCATCAATCTTCTTAAAGAAATCCAACCATACAGCATTCTCAAAGAGCTCTGTACAACCTGGAAACTTGTCAATCCAATTCAGCTTAGTGGGATCAGCCCTATTGGTCTTGCCACTTTTCTTCATCTGCTTTCCACTAGTTGAATGATGTTTCTGTGTAATTTTAAGACCCTGTCGATGATCTAACATCCCTTTTTCCCTCAAGTTTTTAGAATTTTGACAGTCAGCTTTCTTTGATTCTCCTTGGTTGTTTTCTCTTATTTTTTTAACAATCTGTTTCTATTGTCAACGTAGGAAATGTTTTGCACCAGTCTTGGGTAATTTAGGTCAACAGAGTCCCAAAAATATTTAACAAAATTGATGTTGAACTTAACTAACATCCAATATGCTCATCTAAATGCCAGACCATCTCTGGAATACATAGAGACCTCTATGTGTTGTGATTCTGCACAAATAGCACCCTTGGCTCCTTCTAATGCCACTAATGAGCTATCTCTTTGCAATAGGGATTCTGTATTAGTGCTCTCAATTGCTCGCTTCTTAGATTTAGATTGTGATTGTTTAACTAGGGGATGAGATGATATGAGAGCAATCTTATGTGTGCTAACTTTCTGCTTCAACTTGCATTCAGCACAAAACCAATCAGCCTCTAGAACATACTCAGACAAGGTCTGCATGCAATTGACATGCTCAGCTAACTCATTGTATTGATTACAGGTAACAAGTAAATCTGTGAACCTTGGTTTCCACAAACAGTACAAACCTTCACCCTACCATATTTCCTGGTCTTGACAGGGAAATTGTTCAATGTAACTGTTATTTTTCAACTTATCATTTTCCAAAACATTTAAAACCTTTTAGACTGATATCTGATCATTGAGAGCTTGTTAACAACATAAATTAAAGTTTTCTTTAATCATTTTTAACATAACGAGCCTTAATGGAAAAACCCCCAATTTCGCAGCCACAACCAAGTTTACGCAGAATACCTCACTCCCAGCATACTGCAGACATTTAAAATTGATCCTTGGACTATTTGACTATTGAATTTAACTGTCCAGGTGTCTTCAAGTCTTCAATTTGCTTCCAACTGGCATACTAAGAAAACCCTAAATTTCCTCTGCAACTGCAAATTCTGGATTTTTAGCAATTGTCTTCATTCCACTTTGCCTCCAGCTTCGTAATGCCTATGTGGAGAACCTCTTTCACATCAATATCGGCTCATTCCTCTACATGTCATGATTCACCCAACCTTAACTGTTGATTGCCACGATCTCCTTCACGTCACAGACCACACCTGTTTGCATGATTATTCGTGATGAAACACGTATCAAAACCTATCTACACATGTGATTAGTCATCCAGGAGCGCAATCATGGGATAATTTGGCATGAAAAATGACAATTGTAGCGCCCGTGATAATCTTGTAGCGCCGCAGTGTAAAATTTTGGCTGTTGCGCTACATGAATGTTTTAAAATCAAATTTGGTGCTTTTTAGCCATTAATTCCATTTTGAATAAGGTTTATATGGTGAACTTTGACCTTAGTGTTATTTGTGAAACCTTTAATCAACATATCTCGTATAGAACCCTTCAGAACCATAAGAAAAACAAAACATAATGAAAACCTAAAAGCAAAATTCAAAATTTCACTTTAAACCAAATTTTCCTAAGGTAACCAAATGAGCAAGATTAAAACAAAAATCACAAGCAAAATATAAAACTGAAGAAAAAAAGTTCAAGACTTAATAGAAAGCAATACAACCATGAATAGGCCCTTCTAGAGAAAACAAATATGAGGAATACAAAATATATATACCCTTAATAAGGGTAAGATGCCAAGCAACAATACAAGATAGAAACCTTGGCCTTCATGGGGCTCATCATTGAAGAATAAGAAAGCTCGCTATGTCTCCTCGCAAGAGATTACAAGAATAAGAGAGTGATACCTAATGAAGGCTCATTTCCACATATTTATAGTCTTTCCAAGTGACTCTTTAGATTCCAACATGACCCTTCATTTAACCTTCCAACTGATTTGTCCCTTTTACCTTTATAATTTACACTTTGACTTGCTTGCTTTCGGGGCTTTCTTCAAATTCCCAACGGTATTCCTTTGACTTTCTCGATTCTTTCTCTTTTCCCTAAAAGGTTTTCCACGATGTTCTCCTTCCTTGGCAAAGGGGTTCTCAACATCTATTGACTATTTTCACCATGATCGAGATTGACTTGATAAAGCTCTACATGTAACATTTGTACATGCTTTGTCTATAAAATTTGTACAGGCTCTACCTATAAAACAAAGGTATGCCTATATTTTATTTTAAGTATGATATTGTAGCGGTTACGCTCTTGGGAAGAATGCTAAAAAGAGTTTTTCTAGAAGTTTTATTATATATAAAGGTATTTTTCAGTTAATACATTATGATGTATGTGGTCCCATGGAATCACCCTCTCTGAGTGGATATTTATACTATGTACAATTCATAGATGAATTCTCTAGAAAGTCATGGATTTACTTCCTAAAGGATAAGAGTGAAACCATAAACAAGTATCAGGAATTCAGAGCCCTAGTTGAGAATCATATTGGAAACAATATTTGTCCTTTGAGATCTGACAATGGAGGTTAATTTGACTCACATTCATTTAATTATTTCTGTAGTTATGCAAGAATATGTAGATAGTTGACAATACTCTACAATCCCCAGTGGAAAGGTGTTGTCGAAAGGAAGAATACAATCATATGTGAGGATGCAAAATACATTATGCATGATCAAGTTCCATCTACCTCATTATGGGAAGAAGCCACTAGTAGAGTTTTGTATATCTAGAATAGAAGTCATTATGCTTTTCTAGAAGAGAAGACATCTGAAGAAGTGTTCACTAGTGAAAAAACATATATTTCACATGTGGGAATATTTGGGAGTCATGTATACATTCATAAACCCAAAGAAAAGAGGACAAAGATGGAGCCATCTTGAAAGAAGGGAACCTTTGTTAGTTATATCAAATCATCCAAAGCCTACAAAATATATGTGTCTGGTGAAAGACTCATAGAAGTCATCCAAGATGTGACATTCCATGAAGAGGATGAATTCAAAATTGATCGAAATAGGTTTAGTATGATATAGACATGGAGGAGCATGAGATTCCCCTAATGGAGGGCCTAGATTCTAGTTTTCCGCATTTTTAGAGGGAGAAACCATAATATTTCTCAAATTCTCTTGCCCCTCATGAACTTGTGGAACTAGTTGATGAAATTCCTTCTAAGAGGAGGTACGCATGGTGTTGAGATATTCTATAAGATTTATAGAAGCATGGAGCACCATTAGTCTCATCCAAATAGTGAAAACAACTTGATAGATATTCAGGGTATGTTTCACAAATAAGTCATGTCAAGGAATGAAAACCTTCAACATTTGAAGAATATGCTACGAAGCAATTCTGGAAATATGTAATGATATATAAATACTAGTCTAATATGAAGAATGATGAGTATTGGCATAAGTTTTAAGATTAAATCGCAAAAAATATTCATCCATACATAGTTCATAGTTCATGGTGGTGACAAGGAGAGCAACAACAAGCTTCTATAACACCCTCAGAGGTGACTAGGGTTGCTACAGCAAGCCTACTGGAAGCACCACCACCCTTGGTGGTGGTCGAAGGCTACAAAAATATCCTTGCTGGTGGTCTAAGGCTACAACAACAAACTGCCATAACCTTGGTGGAGGCCACGGGTAGCAGTAGACCACTGCTCCAACATTCTCTGGATATCTAAGGTCGCAGCAAAACGTTACTACAACCCTCGATGATGGTCTAAACAAGTCTAATATGAATAATGATGATTATTTGCGTAAGGTTTAAGATTAAATCACAAATAAGATTCATCCATACACATTTTACTATTCACGATGGTGACGAGGAGAGTAGCAACAAGCTGCTACAGCACCCTTAGTGGTGACTAGAGCTGCTACAGTAGGCTTGGTGGTAGCACCATCACCCTTGGTGGTGGTATAAGTCTACAAAAACAGCCTTGAAGGTGTTCTAAGGCTACAACAGCGGACTTCCATAACCTTAGTGGAGGCCATAGGTAGCAATAAACCACTACTCCAACCTTCTCTGGAAGTCTAAGGCAACATCAGAAGGTTTCAGCACTCAGGTAATCCTACCATGCATATAACAGATTTGAAAACACTTACAATAGCTGTAAAAACAGCAGTAAACATGCCCTTATATTCTTTGATTGTGGTGTTAAATCACTTAACATATTCACCCTTAACTTATTTCAAATCAGCAAGACATATAGTGCTGGAAATTACAAACCATGAAGAATATTGATGGTTGAAAATTAAATCTACAATTTACACAAGTATTGGACAACTGGAAACTTAAGTAATATGAAATATCCATAAAGATGAATTTCATGCACACGCGATAACCTTATCACAAGGCTAGTACAATCTTCTAGCCCTCCAAAACCCTAGCTAGGGAAAATGATGAAAACCCTTGCTCAAAACAAGGAGATCCAACAAGCATGCATCACACAAGAATTTCCTCCAAGGAAATATGTCTCCTCTTTTGGGTAAGATGTCTCCTCTTTTTCTTCTCTCACCAATTATAGCCTAGGGTTTCTTCTTAAAATCTTCATCTCCTAATATACAATGGATTAAACCCTTACTAGGTAGTCTTCAAGATGCTCTAACAAGCTCACCGTTCTAGGGCTACATGTTCCAAAACTCACCATAATCTTAGAATTTTTGCTTTTGTTACATATAATTTGACTCTAAAGGAACAGTAAAGTAAACTGGATGCAAAATTTTAGCCCGGAATGCAAAATAGTACACTTGAAGAAGCTTGGTGTGTGAAAACCCAAGGTGAAACATCTCAGACTTTTTGGTTTTGTTGCATATACTTTGATTCTAAAAGAACACTGGAGTAAACTGGATGAAAAATTTTAGCACTGTAGGTTGGATAAATTGGTTGAGCACCTTGAGCTTCGGAAGGGATTAGGGTTAATCCCACATGCTAGCTTCCTATGTTGCACTCCTCACTCAATTTCCCTACCAGGTCAGGTGCCATAATCTACACCAACATGTTTACATCAGGTACCATCTATGAAATGCAAGGAAACTCATGTGGTTTTACTTAGAAAAGAAATTGGATGCAAAATTTGGGAATTTGACTAGTTCCCCTGTGTGTTTTTTTATTTTTCTACTATGGTAGAGATCATTCAAAACATCATTACTTGCAAAGGTCTAAGAGAATTTTCCATCCAGTCCCATGACCAAAACAACAAGAAATTGAACACAATAAAAATTAGTATTATCTAGAATTTCAAGAAAACTGCCATGAATGCACCACATAAAAATTGAATCCATGCCCTTTTAGGTTTCAGGGATTGGCAAAAATAGACAAGAAATAAATGAGGATTGAAGTATCAACCTTGTAAAATGCTACATAACATAACCATGACATTAACCATTCTACATAACCATTAACCATGGTACATAACCATGACATTAACCATGCTACATAACCATAACCATGCTCAAAATGTATGTTTGCCACCAATTTCAAAACAAGTTCCACTACATGAAATTATAGATATAACTCTTCCCTCACAAATTTTGCAATTGTATATGAAAAATATATCATAAATATATCTTTGCTTTGGCTTGGGACAGTGCAATTCCTGGATTATTAGTGATTAGTTCACCAACCAAAATAATAAATTCCAATTTTCGTCTATCAAACAATAAAAGATTTAACAAGATAAATCATTAAACAAAGTGTTGGATTAACAGAGATTTTTTCGCTAACCCAAAAATGAACAAGACATAGAAGTAAAATCATGGAGTGAACTTGTAGAGGAAAACCCAAGAGAGAAACCCGTAGTTAAGAGGAGAAAATCATATCATAGAGGAGATAACCCCTACTAGAGAAACCGATGATAGCAGACATCCTAGTGAGACAATAGGCTGAGAACACGGTGAGATAACCCTAGGACCAAGTTAGAATAGGACCATGACTCAACAAACACAAGAGCAAAGTGAACCGTAAGGGTGGACAAACATTCAATTAGGACCAACAAGACCAACAACTTTTCTCTCTCAAGGTACATAGTTTAATATGTAATTTTGTCATCATTGTTTAAGGGGAACAACCAAATGGATGGTATGCTCCTTTTTTCCTCAACCAACTTTTACAATATAGAGCATCCATACATGTCTACGGAGGAAACATAAAGATCCCAGTTCAGTATATCCAAGAAAGTGCTTGGTGAAGTGTCCTAATATCAATACCGTCAAAGGAGAAATAGTGTCATACTCAAGACATCCAATATGATGCTAAAAGACTCAATCATCAATACTCGAAAATAAAGCAACCAAAAGGTTGAAGAGTAGGAGGTACAAGCTCTGCTCTAGAAGAGTTGTATCTTGTCTTCCCCAAAAGCTATTTCCTCATAAATTTTAGTGAAGGAAAGTAGGCCCACAACCATGGGTAGCACTTCCTTGGATATATTGTCTACCCTCTTATTGTGTTCTCTAAAGACATGATGAAAGTCTAAAGTGTGAAAGAAGGCCTTCAACTCCATAATGTTGTCTCACCAACCATCCAGATGGAGGGAAGAGAGAGTTGTTGTATCATCTAAGCCTAAAAACTATGCTAACATCCAACTGTCATAAAATAGTGCATACCAGCTCAAAGTGTCCACGCATGTGGGCTCAAAACATTATGCAATGCTAGCACCTGAGTGAAGAAGACTATGAGTGAAACCCCCATAAGAAAGAAACACTAGGAATAGGTCAAATCACCAACAAACTACATGAATATGTGTTCCGAAGCTTCCAAGTGTGAAGGACAAGAAAACAATTAACTACTAACTGCTAAATACAATGAAAAGTGCATACAATGAAGGTGGAGCACTATTGATTTGCATCTATAGCATATCAATCTAAACCTTCAGACCAGAACACCAATGGATCCTGGTTTTTCGTGGGCTGAAAAGTCAAAATGAAATTCAATATATGTATATAAATATATACAAATTTGGGGACAAAATATACAAAAAGTAATTAAATATTAACAAAAATAAATATCGATACCTGCGTCACTGGTGGAAATTGTGAAACTAGAATTTCCTCAACATATATATTTGTGCCACTAGCCTCTATTTCTTCTAGGTCAAACAAATTTGTATCATCAACGTCGTCATCATTCATGAATTTGGTATACTGCATAAATTTCATATATTAAAAACATTATATTTCATATATTATAGCATACTTACGTATCATGCCCTTGTTTTCATTTTGTCGAGCAACGACTTGCTTATAATTGTCTCTACAATATGTTGCATACTGCTCAAGTTCTAATTGACTCATACTTTTCAAGAGATCATCAGAATAACCATTAAATGGGCCTGCATCCATACTAGATATAGATGAAATACTATGTAGGCTGATTTCCACCCCTGCCAATGCATCGCCAACACGGTCTCGTATCTCTTACCTCACCCCTCTTGCTATTTGGAATGTTGTTTCCAACTCCTCTGGTAAAGCTACGAATCTAGTATGCAGTTGTACTAACTGAGGCATCAGATGCCTATAATGAACATCTCATCGTGCATCAAGTCATTCATATGTACGACCTTTGCTAGCACCATAGAAACTGGATCCCATATATGTATAGTCGAGATCCATGTTAAACTGAAACTCTACAATCATCATCTTGACAAAATACTGAGGAACCTTGTCATTATTTGGGAACTTCCCATATGCACACAAGAACCTCGAATAAATGCATGTTGTAATCAAAGGATCATTGAATCTTGCGATCTTTAGACGTTTTTTGTCTTCAGGCCACAAGTCAAAACATGAGAATACCATTTCTTTTGTGACAACTTTCTTTACTTCTTCAAAGTTGTGGCGACCCCTAACTGAAAATCGCCTCCTACGCATCATATCATGAAAAATATGGGTTGATGATCCAACCCCAAGATATGTCTTGATCAAACAATTTAGATTGTGCAAAACAATCTTGAGACATTGTTGAGTACCAAAAGAGATATTTGAATATTCAAGTTCTGCCTTCAATCTGGAGGAATGCTCCTTCATCTCTTCCACAGTTAGCATAGCGATGTTGTCTTCCCAAGGAGTCTCCTTGGGAACATCTCTAGGATGACTGTAAAGAGGATCATATCTATCATTTTGAGCATATTGATGCACCCAATGACGTCTCCTTATCTCAGGAGGTGGATTAGGATCAAGAGAAGCAAACCTTGTAAGAAGATGCGTGTGCAAGTATTAAAATATATAATCTATTTTTTCAATCAAATTATACATATCCATATAAAATGTGTTCATTAGAAATACCCGATGCATCATCTTGTGCCCCATCATTATTGTCAGAATGTCTAGAAGCACCTGTACAAAACCAAAAAATGGCAATCACATGTAAGTTAACAAGAAAAATCATCAAACAAGATTTCTATTCAGAATGTACATGTCTAAACAACCTCTACCTAGAGATGGCATATTTTAGGAATAAGACACTAAGTGTGTCCTAATTGTTTGTCCATCAGCCCCTGTATACCCCTCAAACATACGTCTATCATGCTCAGAGCCACCACCTGTGCATGTAAAAAGATCTTAGAAAGACCAGGTAAAATAATATTTATTTTCATATAGACTTGAGTATGAATTAAATAACAACTGAATTTACCTGACGATGACCTCAGGGATTGCGGCTGCATAGTAGCCAAGATTAATTCAGCCTGAAGCTATGAAGCTATGCATGGTAAGAATATTTCACATGTTAAAAAACATGTCAAAATATAATTCTAGTCAAATTGTATGTAAACAATCTCTACCTCGCAATGGCATCCTATGCGTTTGTCCACCAACCCTTGTAGAACCATCAAACAGACGTCTGTCATGATGAGAGCCACCACTTGTGCACAACAAGATCTTATCAATATGTGTACAAGAATATCTATGTTTATATAGACTTCAGCATGAAATGAATAACATTTGAATTTACCTGACGATGACCTCAGGTACTGTGGATCAATAGTAGCAAAACTTGCTTCAAGCTGAAGCTATAAAGTTGTGCCTGATAAGAATTTTCCACATATTAAAAAACATGTCAAACAAGAATTCTAGTCAAAATGTATGAAAACAATATCTACCTAGAAATGGCATCCTATGTGTTTGTCCACCAACCCTTGTAGACCCCTCAGATAGACGTCTGTCATGCTGAGAGCCACCACTTGGGCACAACAAGATCTTAGGTTTAGATGTGTAAAAGAACATTTATTTTTATATATACTTGACTATGAATTGAATAACAATGAAATTTACCTGACAATGACCTCTGGGTCTATCGCTACATAGCATCCAATCTTGCTTCACCCTCAAGCTGTGAAGTTTTGCATGATAAGAATTTTGCACAAATTAAAAAACATTCCAGACAAGAATTCTAGTGAAGATGTACATGTAAACAATTTCTCTACCTGTCAATGGCATATCTAAAGAATAAGACATTAAACGTGTCCTTTTTTTTTGTCCATCAGGACCTGTAGACCCCTCAGACAGACGTCTATCATGCTGAGAGCCACTGCTTGGGCACAACAACATCTTAGATTTAGATGTGTAAAAGAAGATTTATTTTTATATATACTTGACTATGAATTGAATAACAATGAAATTTACCTAATGATGACCTCTGGGTTTGTCGCTGCATAGTAGCCAAGCTTGCTTCACCCTCAAACTGTGAAGCTATGCACGATAAGAATTTTGAACAGATTAAAAAACATGTCAAAATTAAATTTACCAAATTTAACATTGTGCACATGTTCATGATGAGAAATTATCACATTAAAAGCATGTCAAAACATGTCAAAGAAGATAAATATATTTCCGGATACAATGATTCCTTGAGTGACATATTTAATGGGGATGCAAGATACACATCTAATGGTATACCTTGCCAAATGAACATCATGACACAAAATTCAGTCCCCAAGGATGGTTATGCATCCAAAAGTAGAGTGAAACACATCACGTGGTCTTCATTTGGCAGCCCTATAAAATTATTTTGTTGATTAAGAAACACATCTTACTTGGGATAAGAAACACATCTATTCATGAGTTGTTAACATGGCCTTGTCCCCTAAACAATCTAGGGTTTACCCTGAGTACCATCCTTGGAATGAGAGGAACCACCTAGGAGGTTCCCTCCCAAATATGCTACCTGGAAAAGAATTTTGACAAACATTTAGGGGACAAATTACCGAATATCACAAAAAATACCTAAATTCCTTTCAATATTAAATTAGATAAATTGGTTAGCTACCAAAAACATGAGCTTCTCGATTATTTATTTCTACTCATCCTGCCACTGTGGGTTACACCCAAGATTACTATTTTCTACTTGAGTTTCAAGAGTATTTTTTTCTACTTGTCTTGCCACTATCTTTGAAATGTTCCTAAAAGTGACATGCATGAAAAACCTAAAAATACCATGCATGCGAAACCTAAAAGTGACATGCATGCAAACCCTAAAGTGACATGCATACCCTAAACGTGACATACATGAAAACCCTAAGTGACATGCATGCAAACCCTAAAACTGACATGCAAACCCTAAAAGCTATATAAGAAAGTTAGTTGAACCAAAAGAGTATCATTGTTATTATTCATATTCTGGAAACACATTTTGGGAGCTCGGTGAGCTACTTAGGGTTAGGGAAGATTGCCTTTACATAATTGGATTCAATGAAGAAATCTATACAACCTAACCAATTGCTAGGGTGAATCATCTAGATTCACGATTCTGTACTTCATTGATTGAATAGTTATTTTTTAATACAATGATTCCTCAAGTGACATATTTAATGGGGCAGGAAGATACACATCTAATGGTAGACCTTGCCAAATGAACATCATGACACAAAATTTAGTCCCCAAGGATGGTTATGCATGCGAAACTAGAGCGAAACACATCATGTGATCTTCTTTTGGCAGCCCTATAAAATTATGTTGTTGATTAAGAAACAAATCTTACTTCGGATAAGAGAGGCTTTCTTGGACATATCTTTTCTTTCTTTTCAAAAATGAGCACAAAACCAGACTGTGAAATCATTGAACATTTTGTTAGATACATGTCCCTATTCTTCAAAATTATAAGACAAGAGTGGTGTCCCAAGAGTTCTTACCCTCACCATCAGAGTTCAAATCCCACTTTTTGGCATGTTTCCTCTTAATGAATTGAATGTTGATTAGCTATACATTATCTATTCATGAGTTGTTAACATGGCCTTATGCCCTGAACAATCTAGGCTTTACAGTGCGTACCATCCTTGGAATGAGAGGAACCACCCAAGAGGTTCCCTCCCAAATATGTTACCTAGAAAAGAATTTTCACAAACATTTAGGGAAGAAATTACCAAACATAAAAAAAAAATACCTAAATTCCTTTAAATATTAAATTAGATAAATTGGCCAGCTACCAAAAACATGAGCTTCAAGAGTATTTATTTCTACTCATCTTGCCACTGTGTCTTAAACCCAAGATTACTATTTTCTACTTGAGTTTCAAGAGTATTTTTTTCTACTCGTCTTTCCACTATCTTTGAAATGGTCCTAAAAGTGACATGCATGCAAACCCTAAAAATGGCATGCATGCAAATCCTAAAAGTGACATGCATGCAAACCCTAAAGTGACATGCATACCCTAAAAGTGACATGCATGCAAACCCTAAAACTGACATACAAATCCTAAAAGCTGTATAAGAAGGTTAGTTGAACCAAAAGGGTATCATTGTTATTATTCATCTTTTGGAAATAGGTTTTGGGAGCTCGGTGAGATACTTAGGGCTAGCGCAGATTGCCCTAGCCTAATTGGATTCGGTGGTGAAATCTATACAACCTAACCAATTGCTAGGTTGAATCATCCAAATTCACCATTGTGTACTTCATTGATTGAATAGGAATTTTTGAATACAATGTTTCCTCAAGTGACATATTTAATGGGGCAGCAAGATACACATCTAATGGTAGACCTTGCAAAATGAACATCATGACACAAAATTCAGTCCCCAAGGATGGTTATGCATGCTAAAATAGATTGAAACACATCACGTGGTCTTCATTTGGCAGCCCTATAAAATTATGTTGTTGATTAAGAAACACATATTACTTGGGATAAGAGATGCTTTCTTGGACATCTCTTCTCCTTCTTTGCAAAAATGAGCACAAAACCAGACTGTGAAATCATTGGACATTTTGTTAGATACATGTCCCTAGTCTTCAAAATTATAGTCCACAAAAGTGGTGTCCCAAAAAGCTGTTACCCTCGCCGTCAGAGTTCAAATCCCACTTTATGGCATGTTTCCTCTTAGTGAGATGAATGTTGATTAGCTATACATTATGTATTCATGAGTTGTTCACATGGCCTTGTGCCTTGAAGAATCTAGAGTTTACCCTGAGTACGATCCTTGGAATAAGAGGAACCACCCAAGAGGTTCCCTCCCAAATATGTTACCTAGAAAATAATTTTGACAAACATTTAGGGGACAAGTTACCTAATATAACAAAAAATACCTAAATTCCTTTAAATATTAAATTAGATAAATTGGTCAGCTACCAAAAACATCAGCTTCAAGAGTATTTATTTCTACTCATCTTGCCACTATGGCTTACACCCAAGATTACTATTTTCTACTTGAGTTTCAAGAGTATTTTTTTCTATTCATCTTGCAACTATCTTTCAAATGTTCCTGAAAGTGACATGCATGAAAACCCTAAAAATGGCATGCATGAAAACCCTAAAAGTGACATCCATGCAAACCCTAAAGTGACATGCATAACCTAAAAGTGGCATGCATGCAAACCCTAAAAGTGGCATGCATGGAAACCTTAAAGATGAAATGCAAACCCTAAAATCTATACAAGAAGGTTAGTTGAACCAAAATGGTATCATTGTTATTATTAATCTTTTGGAAACACATTTTGGGAGCTCGGTGAGCTACTTAGGGTTAGGGCAGATTGCCTTGACCTAATTGGATTCGATGGCAAAATCTATACAACCTAACCAATTGCTAGGGTGAATCATCCAGATTCACCATTGTGTACTTCATTGATTCAATAGGAATTTTTGAATACAATGATTCCTCAAGTGACATATTTAATGGGGCAGAAAGATAAACATCTATTGGTAGACCTTGCCAAATGAACATCATGAAACAAAATTCAGTCCCCAAGGATGGTTATGCATGCGAAACTAGAGTGAAACACATCACGTGGTCTTCATTTGGCAGCCCTATAAAATTATGTTGTTGATTAAGAAACACATCTTACTTGGGATAAGAGAGGATTTCTTGGACATCTCTTTTCCTTCTTTGCAAAAATGAGCACAAAACCATACTATGAAATCATTGGACATTTTTTTAGATACATGCCCCTATTATTCAAAATTATAGGACAAAAGTGGTGTCCCAAAAATTTGTTACCCTCGCCACTGGAGTTCAAATCCCACTTTCTGGCATGTTTCCTCTTAGTGATCTGAATTTTGATTAGCTATACATAATCTATTCATGAGTTGTTAACATGACCTTATGCCCTAAACAATCTAGGGTTTATCTTGAGTACCATCCTTGGAATGAGAGGAACCACCCAGGAGTTTCCCTCCTAAATATGTTACCTGGAAAAGAATTTTGACAAACATTTAGGGGACAAATTACCGAATATCACAAAAAATACCTAAATTCCTTTCAGTATTAAATTAGATAAATTGGTTAGCTACCAAAAACATGAGCTTCTCGATTATTTATTTCTACTCATCTTTCCATTGTGGGTTACACCCAAGATTACTATTTTCTACTTGAGTTTCAAAAGTTTTTTTTTTACTCGTCTTGCCAATATCTTTGAAATGTTCCTAAAAGTAACATGCATGCAAAACCTAAAAATGGTATGCATGCAAAACCTAAAAGTGACATGCATGCAAACCCTAAAGTGACATGCATACCCTAAAAGTGACATGCATGCAAACCCCAAAAGTGGCATGCATGCAAACCCTAAAGATGACATGCAAACCCTAAAAGCTATACAAGAAGGTTAGTTGAACCAAAATGGTATCATTGTTATTATTCATCTTTTGGAAACACATTTTGGGAGCTCGGTGAGCTACTTAGGGTTAGGGAAGATTGCCTTGACCTAATTGGATTTGGTGGCGAAATCTATACAACCTAACCAATTGCTAGGACGAATCATCCTGATTCACCATTGTGTACTTCATTGATTCAATAGGAATTTTTGAATACAATTATTCCTCAAGTGACATATTTAATGGGGCAGAAATATAAACATCTAATGGTAGACCTCTCCAAATGAACATCAAGAAACAAAATTCAGTCCCCAAGGATGGTTATGCATGCAAAACTAGAGTGAAACACATCACATGGTCTTCATTTGGAAGCCCTATAAAATTATGTTGTTCATTAAGAAACACATCTTACTTGGGATAAGAGAGGATTTCTTGGACATCTCTTTTCCTTCTTTGCAAAAATGAGCACAAAACCAGACTGTGAAATCATTAGACATTTTGTTACATACATGCCCCTATTATTCAAAATTAAAAGAAAAAAGTGGTGTCCTAAAAAGTTGTTACCCTCTCCACCGGAGTTCTTATCCCACTTTATGGCATGTTTCCTCTTAGTGATATGAATGTTGATTAGCTATACATAATCTATTCATGAGTTGTTAACATGGCCTTGTGCCCTAAACAATCTAGGGTTTACCCTGAGTACCATCCTTGGAATGAGAGGAACCACCCAGGAGGTTCCCTCCCAAATATGTTACCTGGAAAAGAAAAATGAGAAACATTTAGGGGACAAATTACCTAATATCACAAAAAATACCTAAATTTATTTAAATATTAAATTAGATAGATTGGTCAACTACCAAAAACATAAGCTTCAAGAGTATTTATTTCTACTCATCTTGTCATTGTGGCTTACACCCAAGATTACTATTTTCTACTTGAGTTTCAAGAGTATGTTTTTCTACTCATCTTGCCACTATCTTTGAAATCTTCCTAAAAGTGACATGTATGCAAACCCTAAAAATGACATGCATGAAAACCCTAAAAATGACATGCATGCAAGCCCTAAAAGTGACATGCATGCATACCCTAAAAGTGACATGCATGCAAACCCTAAAAGTAGCATGCATACAAACCCTAAAACTGATATGCAAAACCTAAAATCTATATAAGAAGGTTAGTTGAACCAAAAGGTTATCATTGTTATTGTTCATCTTTTGGAAACATGTTTTGGGAGCTCAATGAGCTACTTAGGGTTTAGGGCAGATTGCCTTGACCTAATTGGATTCGGTGGCAAAATCTATACAACCTAACCAATTGCTAGGGTGAATCATCCAGATTCACCATTGTGTACGTCATTTCATCAGAGATTCATTGTGTTTAGGGCATTGTTGGAGCTTCCTTAAAGTTTATAGTTGGGTGTATTCATTCATTAATCATGGCAGTGATCCTATCATTGTTGAGAAAGCGGGGTCTTCACCATGTTTTGGGCAACAATATTCCTCTATACTGCTACTGCTAAATTGTATACTGAAATCGTGGTTATCTCCATCCATTCCTCCTCAAAAGCACAAGGCAGTGATTTACTATGGCAAAGGGTTCATTCTATTGGCAACAAGTTACCAGTGAGCAGAGGATTATCACGAGGGAAATCAACCTGTTTAATAAGTGTGATCTCTAAAGGAAGGCAATAACACAAAGAGGGCTCACTTAAATTTCCCTAGATAATAGGGATGGAGTAATAAAGAGATTGTGTTCACATCTTTAAGAGTTGCATACACTGGAAAGAGGCATCATTAGTCTATCTGGATGCCCTTCCTCCAATATGGGCATATCTATCAAGTAAAAAGAATTCCATTGGGACCTATTCATCATTTGCATTTATACATCAAACTGCTACAGCCTTCAAAGATTGACTTTCCATTATTATTTAAGATCTGCATGCACATAAGAAGGAAGAGTTCAACATGTGGATGGTGCTCCTAGCTGAGTGAGGTACTCAAAGATTCCATTTCATTGAAGCATATTCATAAATCTACGTGTTTATATAAAGTTACTACAGCGATCAAGAAATCCACCCTTATCACTATCTGCGACGGCATGAACCATCAATTTGGGAAATTAATTATTTGCATAGCTGGGACTAATGATAGGGAATTATGTTGTCTTTTAAATTATATTTTTTAAATACTAATCTCATTTAATGTGTCAGAATTGCATTTAATGAAATGTGTCAAAGTTTTTTTGTCATGGACAATTTTATTAAGTTTCAAAAGAAAATTAAAAAAATATCATATGAACTCAAAAAATCGTAAATTATATGGAAATATGGTTTATTCCTTTTAAAGAGGCTAGTATAAATAAATATTCAGAAAAAGAGGCTAGAGGCTTGTTTTTAAAGCCCTTGATCGACCAAGGTCTTACAAATCCTCGATTAAGGTTTTGAACAATTTTTTAAATACCTCAATTGAGGAATTAAGAAAAGAACTTTATTTAATACCACGATCAAGCTATTTCCTACATGAATATTTTTTCGCAAATTTCCCAATTTTATTCCTTTTTGGATAATCTTATTTTATTACGTTAATGTGACATAGGAGTTTGAAAGTTTCAAATCAACTAACTAAACATTCATATGTATGTTTTAAGTTATTTTAATTTCAAATCTTTTGTAATGAGTTTACTATTTGACAGAATTTCACTCTGTCAAATAGTAATTATCTTAACGTATATTTGTTGTTAGTGATTTATGGGCCATGGTATTTGATGTGATGAATTATGTAGAAAGGATTGTGGAACACCATTGTAAAATTCCATAAGAAGTCTCCTCTTTGGTTGTTAGTAATTAGCTTAATGCATTTATGGCCCATGGTTTTGGTAACCCATGTTATTTGATGTGATGAATTCCATTTATTATTTTGTTTCTACTTCCCAAAATTTAAATATTAATAATCCCATCGAATACATGTTTCTATTTAAAATATTCATTTGTATTATATAGCTCCATTGAGTAAAATATAGAGTAAAAGTATAACTTATAATTTTTTATGTTGACTAATCTTTCAATTGAGGAATTAACTCATTCAAGGGTTTATCTAACTTGATCTTTTTCCAATATCTCTATCAAGGGTTATTTAAACCCTCAATTTAGGGATTAAATAACTCTTGATCAAACTCACATTTTGGGCAATTTGCATCCACGTCTTGCCAAAAAGTGTGACTCTCCATCATGGGAATGCCCTTGGGTAAGTGTGAGAATTCTATAACGTGCACAAGGAATTCTATTCTAAACACCTTGGATTTTATATAAACAATATCCTAGCCATGTGACAATGATTCACATCCTTTATTACCCATAGTAGATTCTCAATGTCGCAGTTAATGTAGCAGTTATGATATGTCATTTTGTGATGTCTAATAATGTCAAATCCTATTTAACCACATTGATAATGTGTATCTTCAAAATCTTCCCCAATTCGATTATTTGGAATTTTATATTCTAATTAGGATAAGTTCTAAATGAATACAATAATGTTCTATATTTCTTGTCATATTAATATGCTTGCAAATGGTATAGAAAATTAGACATATATTATGTTTGGGTTCTCACAATGAGTAATCACACATTAAACAATATGAAATATTTTCCCTTCCCTCTCTCTTTTTCTCGTCCTTTGAGATATCCTATATCAAATATGAGTGCCCCTCCATGATTTTTTGGAATGTTGTTTTGATTCTTACGTATAAATTATTGGAGATTATATCTTCCATTTCCTTTTTTCCCATGAAAAATTGGTTTGATGATTAGTAAAATATCCATAATAGACATCTCCATAAATTCTTTTTCACTCACAACCCCTTTTCCTTCATCAACCATTGGAATTAATTGTACCAATATCCTCCTTTATTATAAAAAGAGATATTTCATATCTTTGTGGCTTCATGAGCTTTGTGAGGTCCTTTTTCACTCTTCCAAAACATTCTAATGCACCCTTTTCCCTAAACACAATCCCCTCCCTCTCATCTTAGATCCCCTATACACGTTCTTTCACATTGTCTCCCTCTATGACGTCATGGCATGGACCCCCATATTTTCCACTTCCCACCCCCCTCATGTCATATTTTCTCCTGCAATGACATTAGAGGCACTGCCAAAGTCAAGATCATGAGTAGGGTAGTGGATGATGAATTCCTCCAAGCCAAATTCATTCTCTGAATTTTCATATGTTTGATTTGTTTAACCCTAAGTATTATTTGAAACAAAATACACTAGGTGTCTAAATTGCATATGAAGCCCCAAAAACATCAAGCTACATAAAAGAACTATAAATAATCAAAATCATCCCCTATATTGGGATCCCGATTCCTCATCATTATTTGTATCCTTTACCTCCTTTTTTGGTATTTTCCTTGATCTTCCAGAGACATCAGTACTGGTGCTTGGTGCTATTGTGGATCCAAGTCCATCTACCTAGTTGTTTCTCATGTCAACACCTTCCATTTTTTATGAAATTGTGTTGAAATGACAATGAAAGATTAACATGCCTAATAAGTGGTTTTGGCATGAGTGGATGGTATATTTGTAATAAGGTCATGACATATGGCTTTAATAGTAGCACCAATGACAATTGGGTACATAGAGAGCTCAGTGCTCTTGATTGAATGTTAATCACATACCCTTTGGAATCATCTGGGAGTGAGCACGAGAGACCCAAAAACACATCTTGTCGACAACTTGATTATGATAAGTCACTATTTTACCAAAATACATGATTTATCACCTTTTTGTGTATTTATACACCCTCCATTATAATTTAATTGATCATCGGTCACTCTGATATCAAATATGTATTTCATACATAGCTTTGTATGCCTTATGTTACACTTCTTGTGCAAAATACTTTTCTTCAAAACTTGTACAACTATGAATTTTTTATTCATCCACTTTGTAACATTGAGTCCACTTGTAATTTTTTTTGCGTGGTTCACAACCTTATAATAATTCTAGGGGGGCCACTGAAATGGGCCTTTCCCTATCGGTTAATATTTTGGGAGCCTAACCCCGAAGGACCTAGAGAATTGAATTCCTGAGAATTGAACCTCCCACCTCAATATCTACGGTCTTTGGACTTGGATCTCCAACCAACTGAGATACCCCTCAAGGCTAAGTCCACTTGTAATAATATATATTTTTAATAAGTTTTTATTCATGTAAAACAAAAAAATTGACATTGTAATTGGAAAATAATTTTATGGACAATATAATAAAGTGTAAAACAAGGGAAAATATTTTATTTACACAGATTGAGTGTGCAGACAATTCATACAATGATTTTTTGTTGAATAGGAATCCTACTAGAGGATTTATAGGAATCACACTTGGGGATTCACAATTTGAGAGTGAATTGAAACTAGGTTCATTTTCAAAATCTTTGTTGAAGTTGCTCATAAGGTAGTTATGGAGGAAAACAATGGTCGATTTAATGCCAAAAGTATAATATTATTGTTTTTTGGATAATGCAAATCAAGTAGTTGTGAGCAAGGAGGTGACAAGTTCTTAATAATAAGATTTTAATCAGGATATTTGAGCCTTGAGAATGAATGATGGTTGTTGGTTTACAGTTTAAAATCCAGCTGGTCTGCAAAGAGAGATAGTAATGCCTTGAGATGAATTAATATTTCGAAAGTCCAATATGATGTGTAATGGGATGATTAAACTTGTGTACTATATATATATATATATATATATATATATATATATATATATACTCTTTTGTAAACTAACAATGTCAACATTTTCTCATAAACAATTAATCTAAACTTTATTACATTATTCTAATTTCCTTGCTCACCAAATGGTAATCAACAGTGACAAGTGTAGAAAATCCCTAATTTTTATAAAGTTGTAACCAAGTAATGAAGTACTTATACTTCTATATTTTAGGATCCTATATATCTTAAAAATATTCATAAGTTTGCATTCACATTTAGTGACTAGCCTTCAATATTGATTTTGAATATCTATTTGTTTCCATTAATATTTATTTCATGTCAATATTGTTACTAAACTATATAAATCTCTCTATATAGGTAAACAATAATGATATACATGCCACATGGATGGAACACTAGCATAATGGTTGTGCCTACATCATAATAATTCATTTAAACAAACATAGGACTACTACAATACTTGTCTCAGTTCCTTTTCAAATGAAGACAATTTGATTGACAATTGGAAATTTTTCTAGGAGTTGTGGGAAAACAATTTCGATTCCTTTGGAAAAGAAGCACCAAGTATGTAACCCAATAAAACTATGACAATGAGGCTCATTCTCTCAAGGAGGAGGAGAAGACAAAGAACAAGTTATTTCATTTTCATTTAACATGGGATGTTTAAAGAGGTTCTAAAACGAGTGCATAAGGAACCCACCAATAAGTAGGGTTACATAATGACTAGTAGAATTGGTATAGGTTCTACTAGTTCCATACTCATGCATTCTTGGTGATTAGGGTAGTGAGTATTTGGATGCCAAAAACACCACTCTCTCGATTGAGAGTAAGAGGTAAAGTTTTTGGTTCTTGGAATGAGTTTGGTAGTCTTTGTTTTCCAAATTGACATCACTTTAAAAAATGGGAACTTGCAATGCTAACAAAATAAGTGAGTGTAGATAGCAAGGATGAAAACATATAGATCAAATAAATTCAATAAAGAATATAAATATTTAATGGAGTAACCTGCTGTAGTGAGAAACAAAAATGGAGTTGTTTTTGTAATTTGTACTAGAAATTGGAGTTCTGATATAACTAGCATTTTTCTGTAGAGTAAATTTTTGTATAGCATGTGGAAATGAATGCCCTTTATGTCTAACACGAGTATTAATTATTATGCATGCAATATTTAAGAATGTATATTGTCTAACACCAACCTTATGAGAATCATGTCACGGTATTTTAATTCACAAAACATGACCCAGTGATTGAGAGAGGAATGCAGATTAAGATAAATAAGAATGATTAAGGTAAATAATTGCATATACACAATTGTTTATATCCACTGTCAAGTCTATCTGGTGCCTTAATTACACTGTTGCATTTCCCTTTTGATACCAAATCCAATTGTAATAGTTGGTTGTAGAATTTAATAGTGAAAGCAAGCCACAACAACCTTAATTATCTAATTACAATACTAATCATTCATGCAATTCTACCATGCACGCCTCCATAATTATGATAATTAACTCATACACATAAATTTACAAACTCTAAATAAATAAATTGAAGATATTAAATAACAATAACATTTCATAACGTATTTATATTACTTATCTTTTCTAGTAATATTCCTCCAACTGGTTGCAAATGAAGGGTGTTTCTCCCATCCTTAGGAACTCTATCACACTTAATATTTCTATGATAGAGACAACCCTTGAACTAAGAATATCATTCCACAATATTGAAGTTCCTAATTTTTCTTGCTCAACTCACAACCTAGAAACCCTTTGGTGCCAAAACCCCCTCTACAACTATCCCAATCAACTAGCATTCTTCCACCCTCATCTTGCACAACATGAGGAATGAGATCACTTATTATATTCTGTTCCCCTTCCAATATTATCACATATGTTGGTTAGGGAATCTCATGGTTTGGACTCCATGGGTTCTTAACTATAGGATAGCCTCATAATTGCATAGTAATCTTTAGCAACAATTTCCCATGTCAATTTCCATCAACATGCATGGAAGTATAATTAACATCATAAAGTATTTCCCCATTATTCCCCAATTTGTAATAGTAAGAATGATGATGAATGATCCCCTTTTAAGCTCTAATTGCAACATTATATTTGCATGTTTAGAAGGCACTCATGAGGAGCCCATGTTTCACCTTTTAAATTCTTCAATTTTAGCATGATAAAAGAAAAGATTTTTAATCGTGTATTTAAATCCCTTTGGGATATCTCAATTCGTTGGATCTTCTATGGCCAAGGTGTCACTAGGTTGAGGTAGAAAGTTCAATTATCTAGGTACTCTAGGTTTGGGATCTCGTAATTGGTGCCGATAGGGTGAGGCCCCTTTAGGTGGAACCCTTGGAATTATTCCCATGGATGTAGCATGCATCTGACCACTTTCAGGTCAGTGAAACATATTAAAAAAAATCATGTTATTAAGGACTTCATATAAAACATTAGCTAAGGTTTCCCATTTATCCTCCTTAGCCTCCTATAAGCCCCTTTTCACATTCCACACTTGTGTAATAATAATCCTCCCTTCTCTTCTTCATCCTTCTTCATTTCCAGTCATTAGGGATATTTACATTATTAAACAATGCACATCATTACAATATATTTGGTCCTCTTGGACCATGTATGTATGTATTCTAGACATTTTATCATTATGTGTGGGATGAAAATGAGGTATACATTCTCTCCTCCCTTAATATTTGCAATGTCCTCGATGCATATAAACAATATAGATAAAAATTATATCAAAACAATATGCAGGTATGACTCCTACAGAACATCCTCTAGCTCCCATGTTTCCTCCTTATCTTTATGGTGGGTCCATTGGACCTTTACCTACCCTATTGTTTTTTTCTTGAGCAACATGACCTTCTTATCTTGGATTTGTAATAGTTGTAACCACATATATCCTTCTGGTTACCCCAAATTCAAAGCTCAATTAATAACATAATTAAAAACATGTACATGTTTTCTCAAAAGTAATACATGGAATACATTATGAAATTTTATGCAAGTAGTCATTGCAAGTTCATATGAAATAAGACTTATCCTAGCTGAAATCTCAAACAACCCGCAATATCTAGTTTCTAACTTTGAATAGATTCCTAACTTCAGGAAGCTCTTCTTTGGTCTAACTTTCAAATATATATTCTCCCCAACTCTAAGATCTCTTGAAATTATTCCCTTGTTTCCTAACTCGTGTACTTGTCTTGGGGGGGTGTTTTCAAATATTTCTTGCTCTTAACCATCTGCTTTTCCATTTCTTTAAACAAATATGGCCCAATTACTACTTTGTCTACTGAATTGTCTCAACTAATTGGAGTATTTATCTTTCTACCATGCAAATATTCAAATGGACTCATATTTAAAGAATAATGAAATCCATTATTATATGTAAACACCACTAAATACAGATAATCCTCCCATTTGGATGGTGTATCAATCACATACATTCTTAACATATATTCAATGAATTGATTCACTCTCTTGGTTTGTCCATATTTTTCTGGATGATATGTTATGGTTTGTTCATTTGTCTATGGATGATATGTTGTACCTAAATTTAGATTTGTCCCAAATCCTTTGAATAGTCCTTTCAAAAAATTTGTAGTAAACTTTTGGTATTTGTTTGAAATGATTCTCTTAGGTATACTATGCAACCTGAAAAACATATTTCATGTGTTTTTATACTATATTATTTGTCTTATGAGTTGAATTGAATGGAAAAAAGTGGGAAACTTTATCAACTTCTTGACCACTACCATGATAAAATCAATGTTTCCTTAATGTCTTACTACAACTTAGTGATGAAGTAGATTCTCACCACTTCCCATTTCCACTTTAGCATTGATAACGACTATATAAATCATGTCTCATGTCTATTATCAACCTTTACCCTCTAACATTCCACACACGTATATTTATACTCAAAGATGTCAACTTTCATCATTTCTAGATGAAATTATTTTCTTACAAATGCAATTGTCTTTTGGTATCTAATATGTGCAACATATGGATCGTTGTAAATTTAATTTTATATAAGTTCCCTTAATTCACAATAGTTAGGAACACAAATTCCATTTTTATGCATAATAATTCCATCATGTCCCAACTTATAGCCTTCATATTTCTATTGTACATTTTCCTACTATAATCTTTCTTTGACTTTTATATAATTCTAAATTAAGATAGTAGCTTCAATAATTTTATTTATAAAATTTGATTTACACATACTAATGATTGGAACATGCATTTCATGTATTATTATACCGAGTGCATATGAAACCTTGTTCTCTTTACCTTTAATATATTTGATATATGTAAGGACCCTCTTAGCGTTGCTGCTAAACTACTCAATAAACATGTACATATGCACAACATAGATTTGAATCTAAGCAACAAAGATTTTATTTTTAATATGGAAACCATAGATCTATCATTCACATAACTTATAATTGAAATAAAAAAATGAAAAGCATTGAACAATAAGGTACTTTCTTGTCAAATCTTGCAAGTTGTCGAAGGTTGAAGTAGTTTCCAAGGATCCACCACATGCTCCCTTTCCTGATTTCCAATAACTAAGAGTTTTGGAATTGTTATTTATATTGAGGGCGGGGGGGGGGGGCAAATCAGTATAAATAAAAAATTATGCAATTTTTCACTTAATAGATTATACTTAAAAAAATTATGTCAAAATAGAAAAGGACACAATTGTGTAAAGTAACTTTATATATATCTATATATAAAAGTTGCAGACTTCAGGCACCAAAATGGATATCTATCCTTTTGTGAAAGCACCAACTTGTAGTGTTCAAGAACCAACCTGAATCAATACTCTGATCACCTTCTCTTGTTCTTCAAAGCTAACTGAAAGGAATCCCAACTCCCCTTTCTATAGCACTAACTAGAAGGAATCTTCAACTTCTTATCCTTTCTCCTTCTTGCCTCCCTAAAATGAAGATAATTTATAATATAACTTTGACTTATGTAATCTATGATCTGCATCTTTTGAGACATATGTGATCCATGTCTTCTAAGATATATTTCTACTACACTATCAACAATCTGCAATTAATGACTTCAACTTAAAATGTGTCTCCTAGATTCTGCAATATCAACACGTTGAACCTTCTGCAATCTATGCTATCTATGATCTATGACTTCTATGGGACTTCAAGATCTACGATCTTTGTCTTCAACAATATCCTTTATTAACAATAGTTTGCAACTTTTATAATATGTGATATACACCTTCTACAATCTGCAATCTCAACACTTTGCAACTTATGTGATTTGTGTATTCTACTGTATATTCTATTTGCACATCTCAGTACCTAGAATCTCTAATTTATGCACTTCCTACTTCTCTTCTTCATGATTTTGCGCATTTGGATCTCTGTTGTACATACATCTTCTAGATCAATAGGCCATTGATACCACATAAAATTGAAGCTTACAAAATCAAACTATCATATCTTCTTCATCTTCAATCTTACTTCAATATCCCCATATCTTTCTTATTTATACTATTCTTGCTAAAGAGATGTGTCCACATGTTGATATTTATTTGATTTGATGACACTTCTACTTTTTTACTTCTTGGTGAATCCAACCATCGCTGATTCTATGTTTCGTTGGTGTATATCTTTTGATAACTAATCCTTGTGGGGTTTTGTGCACTTAAGTCCAATAACTTGGTGGTAGCTACACCTATGAGTCCCATGTCTTGGTGGGATTTTTGCACTTCTGAATTCTTACTTGACATTATCAATTGAAACACTTGAGTTCTACAATATTCAAGACTTCATGTTCTTTGTTTGACATTCATCAATATGTTTCTTATTTGACATCAACCTATATTAACACGTTTCTTGTTTTACATCAACATGTATCAACATGATTTCTTGTTAGACATTAATAACAAAAAAATAGTTCAAAAATGCCCCCCTTTAGCATTTATGTCAACACCAACTAAAACATAGATCCCCATAAATATGAACTATTCTTCAGTGTGTGGAACATGCTCCCCCTATGTTTATGCCATTTAATCCTTTGTTTTGCTTTTGTGCATATCTCTCCTCCTTAACATTTATCATTTATCCCCCTTTGACATCAATGGAAAAGGGATTCTCCTCCTGGGTGTTAGACTCCTCCTGACTTCATGCTTAATTTCTCTTCCTCACATTTCTATTGTGCTAGACATTCTGCCATGCCACAAATGATTCAAATCAATGTGGATTGGGAATTACTCCCAGTTTCATTTTGAGATATTATAAAGTATACCTTGTAAGTGGCTTTGTAAATATGTCTACAATATGTTCCTTTGTGTCCACATAGTATAGTTTCACAACATTTTCAATGGATTTTTCCCTCACGAATGGTATTTTATGGGAATACGTTTTTCTTGGAATGTATCACACGATTCCTAGAGATGTTGATTGTGATTGTGATATCACCTAAAATTGATATAGGTTAATCAAATTGCACTTGGATATCCTTTAATGTTTTTTTAATACACAAAACTTGTGTGCAACATTTTTTTGTAGAAATATATTATACTTCTGCTTAGACATCAATACTGAGGATCATTTTTTGTTCAACCATGATACTAACCAATTTCCTGAGAAAAACATTGCTCCACTTGTACGTATTCTTTCATCAATACTTGATGCCTAGTTTGTGTTAGTATATGCTACCAATGTCATATCATAACCTCATGAATACCACAAACGAAAGTCTAAATTTCCTTTTAGATATCTGAAAATTCTTTTCACCACTTGGACGTGAGTTTCTTTAGGTGATGCTTGAAATATTGGAACCAAACCCACTGCTTTCATAATATCATGTCTTGAGGTAGTTACATACGGCAAGCTTCTAATCATTGATTTGTAAATTTATTGATCTACTTCCTTCGCTTCATCTTCTTTGCTCAGTTTATAACTTGTAATCATGGGTGTACACATTGGCTAACAGTCTTCCATGTTAAATATTTTCAGCATTTATTTTACATACTTAGATTGAGAGATGAAAACCTTGTCCTTCAATTGAGATATTTGGATCCCTAGGAAAAAAGATAGTTCTCCATGCATAGGCATTTCAAATTCCTTCTACATGTTTTGAGCAAAATTTTGACTTAGACTTTCATCATCACTTCCAAAAATGATCATCCACATATACTTTAACCAAAATTATGTTCCCATCCTCAACTTTTATGTATAGAATATTATCTACATTACCTTTTCTAAAACCTTGTTGTCTCATATACTTGTCCAGTCTTGAATATCAGGTTCTAGGAGTTTGCTTTTGTCCATATTGAGCCTTTTTCAATTTACAAATGTAGTCATTATTATCTGAGAGAGATACCTTTTGGCTTTTCTATATATGATTCTTCTTCTAATTCACCATTTAAAAAGACTAATTTTACATCCATTTGATATACAATGATTTTTTTGGAGCAAGTATATGACATGAACATTCTGATTGCTTCTATTCATGCTACAAGGGAAAATGTTTCTTCAAAATCAATTCCTTCAACCTGCACATATCCTTTTCACACTAGAATTGCTTTGTTTCTAACCACTTGTCCTTCCTCATTTAATTTTTTTTTGAAAACCCATTTGGTACCAATGACATTTTTGTTCTTAGGTCTTGGAACAAGTTCCTAGGTTTGATTTTTCTCTATTTAGTGTAACTCTTTTTTCGTGGATTTGACTGAGTGTTGATTATTCCTGGATTAATCAAAGCTATTCGGTTCTACTTTGTACCACAAGGAGAAATGTAATTCTTCAACAATATTTTTTTAAATATTTCCTTCTTGCTTTTACTCTAGCATTTTTATCTCTGATAATTAGATCCTCAAAATGATTCATTTGCACATATTTGGAAGCAATCTTTGTATCAGTTCTTCTTTCTTCTTCTATAGATTCTTCTTGTTGTTCTTTTGTATCTTTCGCATCCAGTATATCTTCTGATGATTGTTTGAATACCAAATGATCATCATCATCCTCAATTCTTTCGTGCATGAATATTTCTTCTACTTTTACATACGCACTTTCCACCATCCTTTTTAGCCATAGGTTGTAACATTTTTATTCCTTTATTCTTGTGGCATATCCAAGAAATATTCCTTCATCGGAAATGGAATCAAATTCTCCCATATTTTTATCATTTCTCTTGATATAACACTTGCTCCTAAATATCCTAAAATGCTTGACTATTGATGGCTTTCCTTTCTAGACTTTGTAAGGGTTCCTGCTACTACCATTTCTATTTTTCCCTCTATTTAAAATATGAAAGGAAGTGTGAATAACCTAATTCCAGAAAATTTTAGATAACTTAGATTCATTTAGCATTATTTTGGCCATTTCCTGCACCGTTCTACTTTTTGTTTATCCTACTCCATTCTATTGTGGAGTCCCGATGGCTGAGTATTGTATTCTATTTCAATATCTTTCATCAAAATCCTCAAAATAATTTGGTGTGTACTCATATCCATTGTCCTATATTAAAAACTTAATCTTTAGGTCAATTTCGTTTTCAACTACTTCCTTAAAAGTTTTGAAGCATTCAAACGTTTTCAATTTTTTCTTAAGAAAGAAGACCCATGTCATTCTAGTATGATCGTCTATGAAGAGAAGAAAGTATGATTCACCAATTATTCATTTGGTTATCACGGGCCCATAGATATCAATATGGACTAATTCCAATGGTTTTTTCAATGAATATTCATTTGTTCTAAAAATCACTCTTGTTTGTTTTCCATGTAGACAATGTTTGTAGACAAAACTTAAGAACCTTGGGATTCTTGGAATATCTCTCACAACCTGTTCTTTGCTGATTTTGATCGGGTTATCAGAATTTATATGTCACATCCTCCTTTTCCAAATCAAAATTTCATCTATTTGACCCATGAAACACCTTTCTTCCCTTTCATCTAATATGTAAACATTGTTCGAGGTTCTGGATGCAGTTTCCACTAATATGCCAGTATCTCTATTTCTTATTTTACATTTCTTTGAATCAAAGGTGAGTGTATGTCACTGATAACACATTTGAATTATAATAATTTTGAAAATATCATTCACTGTAAGATCTAGGAGCTAATGGAATCCTCACAACTCAAGAATTTCACAAACTATGCAAAAACACAGTGAAAAGACCAAAATTAACACATAAGAATAGTGCCAATAACTGAAGTTTCTATTACTATACAACATGTAAATATGTTTGGAACATGATTATAATACAATAGGAGTAAATCATTATCCTTTGGAGGAAAATTGGATGCATATATGTGGTACGCTTAGATTGGACCTCAAATGCCCCTAGGTGGACCAATGAGCTCCCAACCCACCTCAAATGGTCACGAATGGCCATGTGAACATGGATGAATCATTATAGGACATAAATGTGAGTAGGATAGGTTTCTTAGAGTGCATGAGTGAGTGGTAGTGGCTCCAGGAAACAATAAATGGTCCAAAAGAGCAAAAAACACCCAAATACCATGCATGGGTGCCTCTCGTCAATCAGTTTCCTTATTTTAAGGAGTGGGAGTGCACCAAGGACTAAAAATTCATAAATTAGGGTGCACGTGTTTTTGGCCAAGATGTTTCCATTCTGTCAAACTTTGCAGCACAGGTATATTATACAGTATATTATACAGGAATCATTGTACAGCAAAGCACACACAGCAGCAATGGGACAAATGAGCCCCAATACTTACATAAATTAGAATGTACAGATTTTCCCACATGGAACGAATGGACTTTATTAACAGCCGCAATGGTGAGCTTCAGACAGACAACGCGTTCCACGAGATCATTAGGTCTATCGGTGTCGGAAACTCTATGAGTCGAATGGTTAGCGCATTACGCAGCCGCAATGGTGGGAGACGGAAAGACTACGTGCTCCATGGAAAATAAAACATATCGGTGAGCGAAAGAATGAAAGACTATGGAAGAATAGTCCTATTCACAGCCACAACGGTAGAAGACCATCAGACTGCGAGTTCCACGGTCAACATAAAACATTGGCAAAAGGAAAATTTATATGGCGGATGGTTAGTCCGTTGAGGAGCCGCAACGGAGGAATCATAAAGGATAAGTTAGTCCGTAATGGGAAAACTCTTCATCGGAGGAGAAACGACTAAACAGTTGGAAGGATAGTGACTTTTTCATCCGCAACGGCGAAAGCCCACAACTCAAGGATCGACGACAACCACAATGCGGGGTTGAAAAATCAAAGCGATGATCGGGAGACTTCATAGTCTGCCACCAGCAACGGCGGAGAATGAAAGAACAAAATGTTTCGATGTGAAACCAAACAATCAGTTGACTAAGGAAAATGCATCGGAGAAGAATATTGAGACTGAAGCTGATTATCTTTTCGCAACGTTGGGAGAATAAGCAAATAAACTTTTGATTTAAACATTTAAAACACATTCAAAGGAAATGATGAATTTAAACAAGCAGCAGCTCAATTCTAGCATTGGACAAGGTCTTTCTAAAGAATCATGAGATGTCTATCATTCAAGCAATTGATGACCAAAACCGTAGAAGGAGATGAACAATATAGATGGCTTAAGCTCTGGCTAGACCAGAAGGAATGTGGCACTAGAGAAAGATGTGCAGGAATTCAAAAACATGCTAAAGTGGTGTGGCATGGCATTGCAGAGCAGCATCTAGAATGAAGTGATTTGGAGTAAGGGAGAGTGGAACTCCATTGTGAAAGGTAAAACCCCAGAGCAGAGGAAGTCTCCATATTCAGAGCCGAGCCCAGGACCCTTTGAACTAGAAACAGTGGAACATGAAGAGTCTAGCACAGTATTGATTCGATGAGAAGCCAATGGGATCAGAGAATTAGAGAATGACTATTCATGGAATGCAGAGAGTCAGACAAGCTGGGTATTCGAAGGACTTAAGGGTTTTTCAGTTAGATACTTTGAGAATCTATGGTATTCGTGGAATGTGAATCATTTTTGTACAGATCAGCATTCAATACTTTGAGAGTCTTGACAGTTAGAAATCTATTAACCATTTCTCATTTGCAATTAGATGGTACATGAACAGTCCGTAACCGTTTCTGTAATGAACGGAGAGAATGAAAATCAACTTATATATATATATATATATATATATATATATATATATATATATATATATATTGTAGCAAGCAGACTAAAGGGATAGAGCTGTTCAGTAAGGTAATTTAGAATATGAGAGATTGAGCACATTGTAGAAAAGGATTGAAGAGCTAGATACGATGATGAATAGAGATTAAAAGTTGCAGAGTATGAAGAACATAGTTCTTTGGGGTGTTGTAGCATCCCTTTGGTTGTTTCCAGAAAATAGAAACAAGTTGGTGCTTGTATAATTGGAAGTTGGAGCTTCCAGAGGTAGCAGCCTCGTGTGGGTTGGAGCTCAGGCAAAATAAAATAATGTAAAGAGGAGTTGGAGCTTACCTTTCATTCTTAAGAAGAAGAGTTTTTTTTGTTTCCTCGTGAAAACATTGTGTCTCGTGTTCATTGATGTGATTGAATGTTGACTGTTATTTAATTTGCAGCTATATGTTGAATGGTTTAAACATATGTCCATAATAAATCTGAAACATCCTTTAAAAAGATGCATTTTGGTATGTAACTGATTCACCCCCCCTCTTAGTTACTTTAATCCATCCAACATTTGGTATCAGAGCCAGGTTGCTTCAAATCAGTTTAACCACTAGAATCTAGATTCTAAACAATGGACAAGAAATCAGAATTTACCAAACATGGACTGCCTCTATTTGATGGACATAATTATGCCTTTTGGAGTATAAGAATGAAACTGTTTCTACAGTCTCAAGGAGTTGATGTATGGCGAGCTTGTTTAAATACATATAATGTTCCAGCAACTATCCCAATAGATCCTATTAGTAGAAGACTCTATGAGAGTAATTCAAAGGCTATGTATGGTATTCTAGGAGGCCTAGCAGCTTCAAAATTTGTTAAAGTAATGAACTGTTCCTTAGCAAAAGAAATTTGGGACAAATTGAAACAGTCTATGAAGGGGATGTTAAATTTAAAAATGCCAAATTACAAACATATAGATCTCAATTTGAAAGTTTGAAAATGGAAGAATCTGAAGATATAGCCACTTATTTCCTTCGAATAGATGAAGTTGCCAATACCATGAGAGGGCTAGGACAAAAGATTTAAGATGAAGCTATTGTACAAAAGGTTCTTAGATCTCTTCCTGTTAGATTTAATCCTAAGGTTTCTGCATTAGAAGAAAGAGAAGATTTAGATACCTTAGATATGGATACACTTAATGGAATACTGACTGCATATGAAATGAGAATTTATGGTGAGACTTCTTCTAGGAAAGAAGCAGCATTCAAAGAAGCAAAGAAGGAGAAGAAGAAGAAAGAAGAAGAAGTGAACCATTCTGAAAAATCAGAAGATGAAGAAGAAGCAAATTTTGTCAAGAGCTTAAGAAAGGGTACAGGTAAGTACAAAGGTAAGCTTCCTTTGAAATGTTTTGGATGTGGTAGAATAGGCCACTTTGCTTCCAAATGCCCATATACTAAGAACTCTGACAATGAGGAAGAAAGCAGTAAAAAGCCAAAGCAATACAAAAATAAATACAAGAAGTCTTTCAATAGACGTACTTTCAAGAAGAAGAGTTTATTTACTAAAGAATAAAGTGATATATCTGATTCCGATGAAAGTGATGATCAGTCAGACGAGAATCTCTTTACGGATTTGGAAAATCAGAAATGCCAGTCTAAAGAGGAAGAAGACGGTGAAGTGGATTTGGAAGCAGAATTGATAAGTGCTCTATGTGATTTAAGAAGAGAAAGAAAAGAATGTAGACATCTTAAGAGAAATGTTAAAGAAATTGAGGATGAGTTGAAAAAATCAAATGATTCATTTGAAAGCACTGAAGCAATGGTAATTGAATTAAAACTAAAACTGCAAGAAGCTAGAATCACTGAAGAATCTCTAAACAAATTAATTATTGTAAAGGATAAAGAGATTGAAAACTTGAAATTAGAAGTTGTCTTATTAAGGAAGAAGGTACAGGAAAGTAACATGAATCATAGTTCATCAATTCTAAATCAGATAATAGAAAGTCAGAGATCTGTAAATGATAAATCTGGACTTGGTTATAAGGCAGCAGTGATCAATGATTGTTCTAGTTCAAGTGTGAAAGAAACAGGTACAGAAAAGAAGAATGAGAAAGGATTTGATAAGAATTCAGTGGTTGAGAAACAAGAAGAAAAATCAAGACCAATTGTTCAGAGAAGGACACATGACAGGTATCAGAATAAGTTTAATGGCTATTGTTTTTTTTTGTTACAATTATGGACACAAGGCTGCGTTTTGTACTAAATTTTCAAGAAAAATATATGAACATAATGGTTATGAGAAGTCTAGACATGGATATGGAAAAAGCTTGGATGTGACAAGTCAAAACAGAAATAGTAATACTCATAACAGATTTGATATTTTAAACCATGAAACAGAATGTTATAAGTGTCAAAATTTTGGCCATATTTCAATAAATTTCCCTACCAACTTTCAGAAAGTTAGTAAACCCATCTATACTCATCAACAAACTCAAATCTGGAAAAGGAAGAATGAAAATCTGAAAGCTGAAAAATGTAACGTAGCCCTGCAAGCTGAACATAAAATCAAATGGATAATAGACAGTGGATGCTACAAACATATGACAGGAAGTAAACATTTGTTTATCAAACTAGACAAAGGAAAAGAGGGTTCTGTCACATTTGGGAATGATCAGACAGCTAGAATAATTGGAAGAGGGACTGTATGTTTAAACAGTGAGAAAAACTTGGCTGAAAATGTCCTGTTGATAGAAGATATGGAACACAACTTGTTGAGTGTTAGTCAAACATGTGATAAGGGACGCTACATGATATTTGATTCAAATGGATGTCAAATCAGAGATGTGAAAACAGATAAACTAATAGGTACAACCACAAGAAATTCAAGCAATGTCTATATTCTAGATGAGAAAAAGAATGAATGCTATCTTAGTAATGAGAATGAAAGCTGGTTGTGGCACAGGAGACTAGGTCACATAAATTTTGATAATCTGATCAATGTGAGTAAGAATGAAGCTATAAGAGATTTTCCATCTTTAAAGAATCTCTCAGGTTCAGTGTGTAAGCAATGCCAACATGGGAAACAAACAAGAGTTAGATTTAAAACAAAAGAATACTCCACAACTAAACCGCTTGAGATAGTGCATACTGATATTTGTGGGCCCATGAGAAAAAAAGGGATGAAAGGAGAAAATTATTTCTTATTATTTGTGGATGATTACACTAGGATGACTTGGCTTTACTGATTGAAAAAGAAATATGAAGATTTTGACTGTTTTCAAATGTTTAAAGAATTTGTTGAAAATGAATGTGACAGGAAAATAAAGTGCCTGAGATATGATAATGGAGGAGAGTACGTGTCAAATGAATTTAACAAATTTTGTGATGTGAACGAGATAAAGAGACACTTCTCTATGACTGAAACACCTCAATAGAATGGGGTAGTAGAAAGGAAAAACAAAACAGTAGTAGAGATGGCTAGAACCATGCTCCATGAAGCAAAGTTGAGTAATGTGCTTTGGCCTCAAGCTATTCACACAGCAGTTCACATTCTGAATAGATGTCTGCTAAGAAATAACCAGTCTATCACACCATATCAAATGTGGAAAGGAATACCAGCCAGCATTAAGCATTTTAGGATTTTTGGCTGTAAGTGTTATATCAAACGAGTAGATCCACATTTGGGAAAATTAGACTCTAGAACCGATGATGGAATATTAGTTGGCTACTCCTGTTCTAGAAAAGCATATAAATGTTATAATTTCAGACTGAGAAATATCATTGAAGCAATAGACGTAACATTTGATGAATCTGCATTCTTAAAATCAAAGACTAAGCAAAAGGAGTTTCAGACTCATGATATATTTGACAAGCACAACTCAGATGATGAAAAGGATGAAATAGAAGAGGTTAAGGCTGATGACTGTGATAGATCTACATGTGATGATGAAAAATACTTCAATCCTTCAAAAAATACAATTTCAACAAAATCTTCAAGTAGTCGAATACAGAAAAATCACCCTAAAGAATTGATTATTGGGGATATAAACTCAGGTGTCGAGACAAGACGTAAAACACAGCAACCCATCCTTGAAAAGTAGGTATAAATTCTCTCTCTGACTTAACCGAAAAACATGAATGAAGCTATCAAAGATGAACATTGGGTAAATGCCATGAAGGAAGAGCTTAGTCAAATTGAAAAGAATCATACCTGGGAACTAGTTCCTAGACCTGCAAATAAAAATGTAATAGGAGCTAAGTGGGTTTTCAGGAATAAACTAGATGATACAGGAAAAGTAACAAGAAATAAAGCAAGACTAGTCTACAAAGTTTATGCATAGGTAGAAGGGATTGATTACAGTGAAACATTTTCCCCTGTTCCTAGAATGGAAGCAATAAGGTTGATCTTAGCTTATGCCAGCTCCAAACAAATTAAAGTCTACCAAATGGATGTGAAGTCAGCTTTTCTGAATGGTGATCCGGAAGAGGAAGTCTACATGGAGCAGCCAAAAGGATTTCATGTATAGGATGCATCACAGTTTGTTTACAGATTTAGGAAAGCGTTATATGGATTAAAGCAAGCACCTAGGGCATGGTACTCCAGACTAGATAACTACTTGATGCAGCAAGGATTCAAGAAAGGTCACACAGATAGTAACCTATACATTAAAGAAGAGAATAACAGCCTAATTATTATAGAAGTTTATGTTGATGACATAATTTTTGGGAGTAATGATGATAGACTAAGCACAAAGTTTGCTGAAAGCATGCAGCAGGAATTCGAAATGTCTATGCTAGGAGAGATGAAGTTCTTTCTTGGATTAAAAATCAATCAATGTGACAGAGGTATCTCTATTTCTCAGACTAAATACATTAATGAAATGTTAAAGAAATTAAAAATGGAGGACTGTAAGCCAGTTGGTACACCTATGGTCACTGGATGTAAACTCAGTAAAGATGATGACTCTTGAGATGTAGACCAGACTATGTACAGATCCATGATTGGCAGTCTACTCTATGCTACAGCAACTAGACTAGACATTATGCATGCTTTTTGTCAGGTTGGAAGATTTCAGGCTTCACCTAAGAATGGTCACTTGTTGGCTGTAAAGAGGATTTTCAGATACTTAAAAGGAACATCAAATCATGGTTTATGGTATCCAACAGGTAACTCTCTTGACTTATATGCATTTACAGATGCTGACTTGGCTAGATGTATTGATGACAGGAAAAGTACCAGTGGTGCTTCCTTCTTTCTTGGAGGTTGTTTGCTAAGCTGGTCCAGTAAGAAACAATCATCTGTTTCATTATATACAGTTGAAGCCAAGTATATAGCAGCAACAGGATGTTGTACTCAGATCCTTTGGATGAAGCAGATGTTGAAGGATATGCACATACAGTATGATGATCCCATTCCCATTTTTTGTGATAATACAAGTGCAATAAGTATTTCAAGGAACCCAGTGATGCATTCAAAAACTAAACACATACCTATAAAGTATCATTTTCTGAGAGAGAAGGTATTGTCCAAGGTGATTAAGCTTGAATATGTTGGATAAAAAAGATCAGCTTGCCGATATTTTCACTAAGCCCCTTCCCAAATCTCAATTTGAAATGCTTCGAGTTGAGCTGGGGGTTTGTCCACTATGAATATATTCTCATTCACATTACAGGTTGCCAAGTCCTTTATGGTTTTTTGTTGGCCTATGGTTACAGCTTCTGCTTTCTTGTTTTCTGGACACATTCTGTATAGATTGAAACAATGACAGGGGGAGTCATGCTCATAGGGGGAACATTATTTCTAGTCTTTGCCATGGATGTCAAAAGGGGGAGAAAGCTTTCAAAGTTTTCCATCACATCAAAGGGGGAGTTTGTTGGCCAATATGTTTCCATTCTGTCAAAATTTGCAGCACAGGTATATTATATAGTATATTATACAGGAATCATTGTACAGCAAAGCACACACAGCAGCAACGGGACAAATGAGCCCCAATACTTACATAAATTAGAACGTACAGATTTTCCTACATGGATCGAATGGACTTTATTAACAGCCACAACGGCGAGCTTTAGACAGAAAATGAGTTCCACGAGATCATTAGGTCTATCAGCATCGGAAACTCTATGAGTCGGATGGTTAGCGCATTACCCAGTCGCAATGGCGGGAGACAGAAAGAATACGACCTCCGCGGAAAATAAAACATATTGGTGAGCGGAAGAACGAAATACTACGGAAGAATATTCCTATTCACAGCCGCAATGGCAGAATACCATCAGACTACAAGTTCCGCAGTCAACATAAAACATTGGCAAAAGGAAAATTTATATGGTGGATGGTTAGTCCGTTGAGGAGCCGCACTGATGGAATCATAAAGGATAAGTCAGTCTGCAATGGGCAAACTCTTCATTGGAGGATAAATGACCAAACGGCCGGAAGGATAGTGAATTTTTCATTCGCAATGACAGAAGCCCACAACTCAAGGATCGGCGACAACCACAATGCGGGGTTGAAAAATCAAAGCGATGATCGGGAGACTTCATAGTCTGCCGCCCGCAACAGTGGAGAATGAAAGAATAAAATGTTCTAACGTGAAACCAAACAATCAGCCAACTAAGGCAAATTCATCGGAGAAGAATATCAAGACTGAAGCTGATTATCTTTCCGCAACAGCGGGAGAATAAGCAAATAAACTTCTGATTTAAACATTTAAAACTCATTCAGAGGCAATGATGAATTTAAACAAGCAGCGGCTAAATTCCAGCATTGGACAAGGTATTTCTAAAGAATCACGAGATGTCTATCATTCAAGCAATTGATGACCAAAACCGTAGAAGGAGATGAACAGTACATATGGCTTAAGCTCTGGCTAGACCAGAAGGACTGTGGCGCTGGAGAAAGATGTGGAGGAATTTGAAAACATGCTGAAGTGGCGTGGCATGGCATTGCAGAGCAGCATCTAGAATGAAGTGATTTGGAGTAAGGGAGAGTGGAACTCCATTTCGAAAGGTAAAACCCCAGAGCAGAGGAAGACTCCATATTCAGAGCTAAGCCCAGGGCCCTTTGAACTGGAAACAGTGGAACATGAAGAGTCTAGCATAGTATTGATTTGATGACAAGCCAATGGGATTAGAGAATTAGAGAATGACTATTCATGGAATGCTAAGAGTTAGACAAGCTGGGTATTCGAAGGACTTAATGGTTTTTCAGTTAGAGACTTTGAGAATCTATGGTATTCGTGGAATGTGAATCGTTTTTGTACAGATCAGCATTCGAGAATTTGAGAGTCTTGATAGTTAGAAATCTATTAACCATTTCTCATTTGCAATTAGATGGTACATGAAGAGTCCGTAACCATTTCTGTAATGAATGGAGAGAATGAGAATTGACTGATATATATATATATAGTAGCAAGCAGACTAAAGGGATAGAGCTGTTCAGTAAGGTAATTTCGAATATGAGAGATTGAGCACATTGCAGAAAAGGATTGAAGAGCTGGATACGATGATGAATAGAGATTAAAAGTTGCAGAGTATGAAGAATAGAGTTCTCTGGGGTGTTGTAGCATCCCTCTGGTTGTTGCCAGAAAATAGAAACAAGTTGGTGCTTGTATAATTGGAAGTTGGAGCTTCCAAAGGTAGCAGCCTCGTCTGGGTTGGAGCTCAGGAAAAATAAAAGAATGTAAAGAGGAGTTGGAGCTTACCTTTCATTCTTAAGAAGAAGAGTTTTTTTTGTTTCCTTGTGAAAACATTGTGTCTCGTGTTCGTTGATGTGATTGAATGTTGACTGTTATTTAATTTGCAGCTATATGTTGAATGGTTTAAACATATCTCCATAATAAATCTGAAACATCCTTTAAAAAGATGAATTTTGGTATGTAACTGATTCAGCCCCCCTCTCAGTTACTTTAATCCATCCAACACGTGTCTCAAGAATGATCAAATGAGGGAGCTTGGGTGCATTAATGAGTCCAAAATACACAAATTCCTTGCTAGACCAACATAACCAAGGTTTGGACCATATGACATAAGTATAAGAAAATGAAAGTGTGTACTAGGTGTATGTGACCATGGTACTAGGTGGTATGATGCTCTAAAAACATGACTGAATCCTAACTTAGTGTAACCACATCAAAAATTGATTCCTTGGAAACTAAGGCTCATTTCACCTCTTACAACAATTTATCTATCCATATAACCAAGGTAAGGAGGAAAACCTAATGGGAACAAAAAATCCCCTCTAAAATGGACATGAGAAAAATATGGAAGTGAATATCAGTCATCACAATATGTCACCCACTCCAAGAAGTGATATTAGATAGGTGAAAGTATTCTCTACGAAACTCTTGGTGAAAATGTCAGCAATTTTCTCTATAGATGGGCAATACTGCAACCATATCACTTGCTCATGCACCAAGATCCGGATGTAGTGCATGTGTATCTAAATGTGCTTGGTCCTCTATATCTATAATATATCAGTGGAAATATTTATTTCACTTTGATTTTCATACCAAATGATAGTGGGTGAATCAAGTGGAGAACCAAGTTCTCCAAGAATGCCTTGCAACCACACACATTGTGTAGTTGCATTCATTGCTCCTCTGTACTTGGCCTCAGTTGATGGAAGTGATATAGTTTGTTGTTTATTACGTGACCTGAATATGGGACCATGTGAAAGAATGAATACATAACCTGAAGTGTACTTTATATCAATTGAATCTCAAACCCAATCAGAATCAGTAAATCCAACCAGTGCTAGTGGATAACTAGAAACATAGTGTATCCTAGAGTGTTTGGTTCCTTGCACATAATGAAAGATCCTTTTTGGATCCTTCCCATGGATATCATGAGGCTCCTGTATATACCTTTCAAAAAAACCTACATCATAATCCAAATTAGGTCGGGAGTGTGTAAGATAAAACAAGCTCCCAACTAGTTGTTTATACAATGAGTTGTCCACCAATGGAGATGAACTAAAATCGCCTAGTTTCACTCCCAAAAGGAAGGGACACTTGGATTACTTACATTAATACATTTTGAACTTAAATAATATGTCTGAAACATAATTTTATTGGCTAAACTTTATACATGTATTATATTTCTCAATCTCCAAGCTGAGAAATTGTTTCAACAATCCAAGACCAGTCATTGAAAACTCACTATGCGATGAAGACTTAATTGAACCTATATCAGAAATGCAACTTCCATTGATAAAAATATCATCAAAATACAATAATATGACCTGTAATAAATCACCTAAACACTTCAAATATACATTAGGATCAAATTTACATCTTTCAAATCCAAGCAATAGCGGAAAATTGTCCATCTTTGCATACCAAGCCCCAGGGGGGGCTTGCTTGAGGACGTAGAGAGACTTATTTAAAATGAAAAAAAGTGAAGGATAATGAATTAAACCTTCATTATTATGCATATAAATATCTCTTCATGAATTTCATCATGAATAAAAGCACTCTTCACATCCATGTGGTGAACCTCCCATCGCTTAGATGCAATAATGGTCAAAACTAGCTTAATAGAGTCCATCTTTGCAACCAGTGTAAATGTATATGTATATTCCACTCCTTGGACTTGAGAGAAGTATTTGGAAACAAAACTGGAATTTTACTTGATATCAGAACCATCAGAAACCATTTTTTTCCTATAAACCCAATTACATTGCACTAGTTTCCTCTTGGAAGGTCGGGGAACCAATTCAAAAGTCTCATTGCCTTGCAAAGACTTGAACTCTTCTTGCATGGATGTTTTCCATATTGGGTAAAATGATTTTTCCTGATATGTATTAGGATAATATACAACCATCATAAAGTATCTCTCTAAAATATTCAATTCAAAAGTAGAGAAAGCATTGTGAAATTTATATATAGTCTTCCTAGAGTCTAGTGGATCTCCAACAAGATCACCAACTGCTTGTATGGTTTTCTCAGCCCACTTTTTCCTTATGGGTGAGTCATGATTTGTATTCATGTAATAAAAATAATCTTAAATATCATAATCAGAAAAATTAGAGAAATAATCACCACTTACATCATCATTGAGTGGAGGAGGTGAGCATCCCCCCTTGACTAGTTTGATCTCCTGCATGGGCTCTTCTTCGAATTGTACACTCCTTTCAACGAATGTTTTATGAGATGAGGGATCAAAAATATTGTATCCCTTTGCATATTCAACATATCCAACCATAATGGAATCCTTTATTTGATGTTTCAAGGCCTTTCTCTTTTCGGGAGGAATTCTAGTCCAAGCCTTTAATCCAAAAACCCTGAAATGAAAAACATTGGGCTTGTGACCACTCCAAGCCTCAAATGGGGTTTTATCTTCCAATGCTTAGTGTGGAACTATTTTATGAACATATGAAACATATTTTATGGCTTCATCCCATAGCTTAGGAGACAAATCCTTAGCCTCCATCATGCATGTAGCCATCTCCTTGAGAGCTATGTTCTTGAGGTTTGCAACACCATTTTGTTGTGGTGTGTAGGACATAGAATGTTGCATATGGATGCCACATTCCTCACAAAGTTTCTGAAATTTCTTTTTTAAATACTCCTTTCCATTTTCATTCCTAATAACCTTGATTTTATTCCCACTCGTGTTCTCAACTAAAGCTTTGAACACATTGAAAGTCTCAAAAACTTATTATTCTTTCTTGGGAAAATACACCCAACAGTATCTTGAGAAATCATCTATGAAATTCAAGAGATACCTTGAATTTACATATGAGGGTGTGGGAAGAGGCCCTATCATATTTGAATGGATAATATCAAGCACTTGGACATCCCTCCTTTCCTTTCCTTTGTCATATTTGCACTCAACATGTTTCCCCACTATGCACCCTTTGCAAGTGCCTTTGGAAAACTTGATGCTAGGAAGCCCTTGAACCAAGATTTCCTTGCTAAGTGTTTGAAGATACATGTAATTGAGATGTCCAAATATGTCATGCCACAGTTTCCTACTCTCATTGGCATGTGACAAGATCGTATTCCCTTGGAAGTAAGGTAGGAAGTGAGAGAACTTATACATTCTCGAATCATGGTCTGCAAAACCCATAGCTACAACTTGGAATGTAGACATCTATTATATATCTACCTCATTTTGAGTAAATTTTACTCTCTTGGTTGTGCCTATGTGTGTCATTTTATATACAAATATTAGGTTTGCTGCAATATCAGGCACATAAAACACATTGTTGAAGTACCCATTGTCTAAATCGATCCTGCCAATCCCTTTGGCTCGGATATCTGAGTCATCACCCATGAGGATGGATGCACCACTATAAGGATGTAGGGACAAGAAGGATTATTTCATGTAATACATGTGCCTTGAGGCACTTGATTCAATGATGAAGGAAGAATAGCCTGAATATCTAGCAACCAAAGCATGGGATCTTTCCTTGTTCTTTGGGCTTGAACCTCCCTCTTTTTTCCTTGTGTCTTCTGCTAGGGGGATGTTGTTCTTCTCAAGGAGTTACACCATCATGTCAATGTTTTTATTCATGCATGCACTCTTTTTATGCCAACCTTTGTGACAATAATTTCATTTTTTCTTCTCTTTCTTCTTCTTCTCTTTGTCCTTTCTAGGATTCGAACCCACGTCTGAAGATTTGGGCTTCTCTTTCTTCTTCTTCTCTTGATGCTTTGAATAATTGGATTTCTTCTTGCCTTTGGCTTGATTTGAAACACCTATAACAAGGGATTGATCCTTAGTGGATTTTACGGTACCCATTTGCACAATTTTTCTTGTTCTCGAGTCAAAGACTCCATGAAGTCTTCCATTGGAGGCATTTTCTAATTTCGAACTGTCAGCTTGCCTGAGTGGAATGTTGAGACAAACACCGAATACTCAGGGCCTAACTTCCAAATAATTCAAAAGTTCATATTCTCCCATTTATTCTCAATGCCACACTATTTCAGTTGAAGTACCAAGGATTTGAAATTTGTGAAGAATCCTAAATCATCTCAAAGTGAGTTGGGCTGAAAGATATCAACTCATTCTTGAGTTGGTGTCCTCTCATCTCATCAATCTTCCCAAAAATTGACTCGACATTGATCCAGACTTCATTTTGTATGGTAATAATGTCTACATGGAAGATAAGGTGCCTTGAAATACTAAGACAAAGCATATCGAATACTTCATCCAACATGTTGAAGTACTTCAATTTTTTCACAGCAAAGTTGGGCTCAGTCTCAGTCCCCATGGTTACTCTGTAGAGGCCTTTATATCTCATATGGATCACCTTTTCAGAATTCCATTCAATATAATTGAATCAGGTAAGAATAACATAAATCTTCTCCATTTTTGCTTGCACACTAAGTGAAAAAGACAATGGAACTACCTACAATGCAAAAAATCATATTTTCCTGGAGGAGGCCCTAGAATGCAACTCAAAATATCTGAATTCGAATTGAAGCTCTAAATATATCTCATACCATGTGAATATATGATTCATAGCAAGATCTAGGAGTTAAGGGAATCCTCATAACCCAATAATTTCACAAACTATGCAGAAAAACAATGAAACAAGCAAAATTAAAACATAGGAATAGTGCCAATAGCTAAAGTTTCTATTACTGTCCAACGTGTAAATATGTCTAGAACATGATTATTATACAATAGGATAAAATCATTAGCCTTTAGAGGCAAATTAGATGCATACATGTGGCAGGCTTAGATTGGACCTCAGAGCCCCATAAGTGGACCAATGAACTCCCAAACCACCTCATAAGGTAACAAACGGTCATGTGAACATGGATGAAGCATGCTAGGATATGATGAGAGTAGGATAGGTGTGATGGAATGCATGGGTGTGTGGGAGTGGCTCTAGGAAGCAATAAATGGTCCAAAAGAGCCAAAAACACCCAAATACCATGCATGGGTGCCTCTGGTCAACCAATTTCCTTGTTTTAAGGAGTGGGAGTGCACCAAGGATTGAAAAATCATAAATGAGGGTGCATGTGTCTCAAAAATGGTCAAATGAGGGTGCTTGGGTGCATTAATGAGTCCAAAATGCACAAAGACCTTGCTAGACCAACATAACCAAGGTTTGGAGCATATGACATAAGTACAAAACAAATGAAAGTGTGTCCTACGTGTATGTGGCCATGGTAATAGGTGGTATGATTATCTAAGAAAAATAATATTGTGTTTCATGTTTTCAACTAGTAAGACATTCTTTTCTTTGGACTTCTTCTTTCCAAGTCTTACTATGCCCTTTCCAAGAATTTTGGCAAATCCATTATCTCTAAAATAAACATTGCCTCCTATTTCTTCTCTAAATTTCAAGAAAATTCCTTTTATTTCCTATCATATGTTTGGAGCATCCATTGTCAATATACCATTTCCCTCTTTTATTCTATGCATGTAAGTCTAGGCTGCATCCTTCTTGATTATGTCGATTAGTCTCCTTCTACCATAGTTTTCAAGAGTCTCTTTCATCAAGGATGGTTTCAACAGGTTTAGCAGATGATGACTGATTTGTGTAGTCTTGAAATTTATGGCCATGATTGCAAAAATTATGACATTCACTATATGCATATAAGGAACTAAAGGAATTAAATTTTTATTTCAGGGTTTTAGAAGACCTTTTGACATCATTATTCATGTAATTATCCTTACAGAGAAAACTATATTTCATAAGTGATTTGCAATTTATTAATTTATTACCAAAATTGTTACAAAAATAGTAGTTTCTTAATAAAAGAGTTTTATATTGTTAGAAAACATGATTTTAGAACAATTGCATAAAATAAGATGCAGTAATAAAACACATAAACACAATAAAACAAAGATACGAATATAACGAATCTCACCCAAGATGGGATACGTACACACAAAAATTTACAGTTCTTTCTATTAAACCTTCCAACAAACGAAGGTATATAACTTACAATGGAATCATCCAACAAGATGAATGGATATAACTTGTAGCACATCTTCTACAACTTCCTCTTTGCTCTCTCTCATAGTCTCGTCTTTCACAATACAACAATACTCATCTGTAATACAAGTACTTATATAAAAGAGGTTTTCCTTCTGGGGATAAAATACCTAACATAATTTCTACCATTAGATATGAGATCTAATGAATGGCTCAGATTGACAACGAAATTACAACATTTTACAAGGAATTTTTTTCCACATTTCAATGGCCGAAAAATGGACAAAAAAAAACCCAATTTTTTTTTTATCAGGGGCTCTCAACCCCAAACTCCCACGACTCTTCAAGACAGGGGGTGGTCCACCCCCCCCGAAACCCCTATAGCTCATCCAAGAATCTGAACAAGACTAAAACAATAATTAGGCTCCATAACCAACATATACCTTGTAAAGTGAGCTCTTCAAGATTGCGTAGTGCCAGTTCTCCTATGGGGTGACATATTTTCTTTGAACTTCTGATCTTTCTTTGGAGTAGATCCTTTTAGCACATATGAAAAACTTCTTGCCCCTATATCAAAGGATGAATCTGGTGAGTTTGAACCTTCATAGCCCGAACTTGAATTCTCATATAGTTGCCTTACATTTTTAATAATTTCATCAATAGATTGGGTGATGTTTCTGAATTTCCATTGAAGACTCAACCAGACATTGGCTTTATGCAATTCCCTTTTAAAAGAAGTGGCTTTAGTCTGTAACTTCTCACACTTTTCTTTCTTTTCTTTCAGCTTTTTAGTCATGTTCAACTCTACTTTTCTTGTCTCCTTGACTTGTTCTTCATATCTTAACAACTCTTCCTTCAAGGATTTATTTCTTTTTCTTGATTTATTCAGTTCTTCCAAGGAACCTATCAGATCACCTTCAAAATATACGTCAACCATCTCTTCATCTCACGAGTTCTCATTTTTAAGGACATCTTTGATTGCCATAAAGAGAACATCATGTTTGTCCATATATGCGCAAATAATTATCTTCCAGTGGTTAAACTGTTACTGAAGGCATCTTCTTTGATACCAATTTTTGGAATTCTTATTTATACTGAGAGGTGGGGTGAATTAGTATAAAGCACATATTATGCAAATTTTCACTTAACATATTATACTTCATTTTTTTGGTCAAAATAACAAAGAACACAATTGCACAAATAATATGTAAAGTAACTTTATATATATCTACATATAAAAATTTGTTACATGGACAGGAGACACCAATCTCCAAATCTGAGCACCAACTCACCCAAACACCAATATTATTGGGACACCAATCCCACATGTAAGCACCAACTTGCCGATTACAGGTACCATTCTGTAAGGACTTAAATCTTCTGTGCAAACACCAACTTGCTCACTTCAAGCACCAACATGAATGTATATTAGTCCTTTTTTGCAAGCGTCAACTTGCAGTGTTCAAGAACCAACTTGAATGGAGACTGCAATATCCTCTTCTTTTTATTTAGCATCGAATAAGCAGAAGTTCCAACTCCCCTTTATGTATTCTCCCACACCAACTAGAAGGAAGCTTCAACTTCCTTTCCTTGCCCCTTCCTTCCTCCTTAAAATGAATATAAATTATAACACAATTGTGACTTCTGCAATATGTGAGTTGTGCCTTATAATATGTGTGTCTACTACACTATCAGAAATATATTTGAACCCAAAATCTGACGACACCATCTGACGAAACCCACAAAAACTGAGTGTGTCGTCGGATTTTGGAATCAAATTTTTGGATTTCATTTTTTTTAAATTAACCCCGATTGTCATTGGATATGTGACAGTCGTCGATCATTCAACTCCGTAACATAGCATATTCGACCTTAGTCAAAAATTATAATATCCCAAATACTCATATTCTTTAATGTTCTATGATAGTTCTGACTCGCACACTTAATCTCATACAAATTTGCAAAATAATTGTGCATGCAAACTCGCCATGCAAAAATGCCCTAAAATATAGCTGAATTAGGGTTATGGTTTTACAGAGAGAAATTAACACTTACCACTGATATTCTAGCTGAAAATGCCTCCATAGATAGCTACATGCATAAGGATCCGGATGGGCGGTCTAGTAATTCTCTTTTCCTCCCGTGTTACCGCCCCACAGTACCATAAAAACCCTCCAGACTGAAGGTGACGTTTTTGTAGGAGGAGAGGTCCATTTGGGATAAAACGTTCTGAGCTTTTCCTTCTGCTGATGCCAGAGAGATGGCCTGGCACATGCGGAGGTTTGGTTGCCTCTAAGTGCCCTAGAGAATTGATTAGCAGTTCTACTGCTCAATCCCCCAACTGATATGTTTGGCTGATAGCTGCTCCAGGTGAGCAAACCTATGGCTGATAGTCACTACATACTATAGGATAGGGATGCTAAGAAAGAGGAATCTAACATACGGAGGAAAAACTAGGTTTTTTGGTCCCAACGAATCCTTCTATGTTTTCCATGCTACTTCCGGCTGCAAAATGTGGATCTGTTAATAACCCTTCGAAATGTGTTGGATCTTTGAATATTGTAGAATATGATGGATGCAATGGATAAACCTGGATGATCTATCCTAATAAGAGACTAGGGCAGATATCTCACTACTGAACCCTCGCTAGCTGAAGACACAATCTCCAACACCAACTGTCGCTACTGCACGCTGTGCTGCTGCTCGAAACTCCAAAATCAATCAACAATAACAATAGATATTCTCTTTGGTTCAATAACCCTTCTTAAATAGAATAGCATGTACTTTTAGGGTTTGCATGTAACTTTTAGGGTTTATGCTTCACTTTTGCATGCATGCAATTCTAATTTCATGTTGACTTTAACACTAAAATAAGGTCTGCATGCTCTGCATGATTTATGATATGAACTTGTATGGCCTTCTTACTACACTTATGACTTAATAATACTGAATTGATGTACCTTTCTGCTCCTAGTGCTATTAGTCCTCAGTTATTCCCTTTTTATAAAAACAGAACATTACAGTCCTCCCTCGCCAAAGACTGCTTGTCCTAAAGCAATGGCAATGCAAATCCATAATCAATCAATTGAACCAACTAAATCTGGGAATGATCCCAGGGTCCCAAATTATCCTAGGAGATCTATAGCACCCTCTGCTCAAAATACTGCACTGTACGGTGCCATCATGAGAGACCTCCTGAAAGCATCCTCTAGCAATCACTAAATAGTCAGTCACTGTAATCCCAGCGTCCTAAATGAATCTAAGAATTGTAGAGGTAAAAATGCATCCACCACTACCTTGCATAGTGTCGACACAAAGAGAATGATGTAGAATCCCAAGTAACACCATCAGTAAACATTGTATCCATCCCTCATAAGGTATTCCACCTGGATCCCAATGCAAACTTGTGCATCTTTCATCCCAAATATCCCAAGGTTCTTATGGGACTATACCTCTAGCTAGGAATGTCTTCCCAAGAATCACCCACTCAATAGGAAACCAACTCTTAATCTCTCTCCAATCCAACCGCCAAAACAGACCTTGTCCATAAGCACCATCAAAAGGAATAATCCTACCAAGCTAACATTCCGCCCTTCTTATTTCAACTGGAATGCTCATATACTGCTAACCAATTTCTTGATCCTAGACAACCTATAAAAAACATCCGCCATTATGCATATGTGGACTCAAGTTACTACAATCCTTGTCTATGTACTCCTGAAGAAGACTATTTTGACATGCAACAGTATGTTTCTTCTGCTGCCCCATCAAGTAATCCAACTGCTCTTCAATACTAGAAATCCTGACCCCTGACTCGGAACATACAACTCGGAGAGCTGTAAGCTCAACATCTCATTGTAATATGGTGTTCTGAAGTATCTTGGTCCTCTCTTTCATTGCTAGAATGCTTTCTTTAACACGTTCAATCTTCTTTCGATGACTATCATCTGGAAGCTCTATATCATGACTGTATAAACTCTCCCTAACCTCCATGTGTGACTGCTCATGATCTCGACTACTATGCTCATTGCCTTGTACCTCATGTATTTCTCCTGTCATAACTATCTAGGCCCCTGCTGTAGGTGATGAATATTGTACCAACTCCATGTCACGTCGTCGACCCTTAGACTGGCGAAGAGGACGCGACCAACACTGCAAAACAAATGGGAAAACAGCCCCATGAACATAAACAGGGATAAATCAATGCTGAAATTAAGGAAATTAAGCGTAATGCATAACCAGATGCATGATCCATCATACAAAGATGCATAGAACATAGCAGAGTACATAATCACTCAACAATTCAGCGGAAGCAACACATACATTCCAGCATTCACATGTTCATCATAATTCACTTGACATCAATATAATTGCAGAGATGAAACAGTCAAGATTACTTATCTTTTGGATGGAGAATTCGCCCGCAACCAGATACGTCGCTGCAATGTTCCACCCAACCATAGGCCAGTGTGCTCATCAATATCTCAGCAATGCTGCCACCCCCGATTTGGGCATGATTCCTCAAGGAATAAGGGCCAACGCAGGCTTACAATAGCCAAGGTTCACAAGAAGCAAACCAACACAGTTGGGATTTACCAGGTCATCAAGGAGCTAGGAAAAGTTAATGCTAAGCTGGTGACCACAACACCAGCCTTCTCAAGCATACCCAGCCTCCACATTCCACTCACATCAGTCCAAATACCAACCCTTGCATACTGCAGCAACACAAACCTTTCACATCCTTGGGAAGAAATCAAGATGACCGGTTGACAATCCCAACCCAACGATGAACACCACTCAAGCCACAAGACAACTCAGAGTTGTTCTTGGCCCTAGCATGGCCAAAACAACTCAGCAACAACACCCAAACCAAGGTACTTCAGCAACCCAATTTCACAATAAAAATGGTGGCAACAATCCACAACCCACAGTGGATAAGAAACAGAACTCCCAGCATAGCCATGGAAGACTCAGCCAGCGGATGTGGCAATCAACAGTCACAGACTCACAGTGAAAATGATGGCAGCTATACGCAGTCCCAAAGCAGGGAAGAAGGAAACACACATGCACAGTCCAAAATGGAAGGAAGACGAACTCTCAATAGCACTCAAAAATCGTGGGAAGAACCACAGCAACCCAAATCATGGGTGAAACCAACAGCAAGCCCGAACATACCAGTGGAAATCGTGCCCTTGAGGCCGTTTCACCTGCTCGCTGCGTGCACAACTAGAGAAGACCCGCGACTGGTGCGTGAGGAGCGCAGAACAAGAATCCCAGCCTGCATGAGGATGAACAACACGTCTCTCTATGTGGGGCGAACAAACAATGTCCTATGCGCGTGGATGAACAGAACAATGGTGCACAGGAGGAAGCCGAACCCGTCTCTACGTGAGACATGAGCAGACCAAATCCTGCATGAGGATTAACAGGCAATCAGGAGAACGAACAGACCATCACCGTAAAGGTTGGAAAATGTGTGAGGAGAAGAGTGAATGCATTCATGGGTGAGTGGAGTGAATGTAGTCATGGGTTAAGTGGGCACGTGGGCAAGGGACTAACAGTCCTTCCACCCCACTCCCAAAAACAATAACTGCCTCAACCACCAGTAGCCATAACTGCCTCAAATACTCAACAAAAACATTAAAGAGGTTGGATGAGACAAGGGAAGGTGGCAAACATTCAAGGTGGTAACACATGGGTTTTCCCCCATAGACCAAGGTTTGACATCCCCCACCCCTTATCCTTTGGAATCATGCCATTTTCATTCAACGTTGCACTATCGTAGCTGGTTGTGGGTTTATTTTATTTGATGTGTGTATTTACATGATGCCAACTATAATGTGTCGGATATCATGACATACCATCGGCAACTATCCCCATTGCTGAAACATACACAACCAAATCGATGGTGGGGATTTTTCCTTTAGCTCCTCACCATGATTAATTACATTATATACATCATGCAAATGGGGTCAAAACCGGGATGTTACATTCCCCTCCCCCTTGGAATAACACCGTCTTCGGTGTTCCAATACATAGGAATACATATACAATATATATACAATTTCACATCAAAATTTCAAAATTTTGCAAATCTATCCCACGTTCAATCATCTACTTTGAACGTTCACGACCAAGCCCCTCAGCTTACATGGACTTCTCCTGCTGGTTATCAGCTTCCAGCTGATCCTGAAGTCTAGGAACTTTGCGGCTATTTCCTTCATCATGTTCCCTCATTGGGCAGTCCTGGAGTAAATGATGTCCTCCGTATCTCCAGCATCTCACTGGCTGCTTCATCTTTACCTGCTCAATTTCCTTTGAGTCTTCATGCCTGGACTGTTTCTTATCAGGTCGCTTGGACAATTGTCCCATTGCTGATCCACCTTCCTTTCCCTTGTCGATTGCTCCCAGAAGGATTTTCACCTCCGTTTGCAAACCAATAGAGTCTTGCAAAATCTGGTGGTTCATTTCACTCTGCCTTCTCTGTATCTTGAGCATCTCCCCAATATTTTCTTGGGTCTTGGCAATCATTTTAAGGAGACTTCCAACTAATTCCAATAACTTTTGATCTGCTGCCATAATCAACGTGCACCACCTGGTTTCACTTTTCTCACCTATGAAATGCACCATTGAAATTCTATCAGACCAAGCATAATGTAGACATTAAAATA